>OZ018391.1:72820224-73320224 GCA_963969525.1 Ontholestes murinus
ATTTTATTTGAAAACAATTAAAAAAGAAATATAATACAATTCAAAGTAAAAACATTGTGTTTAAAAGAAAAATAAATAAAAAAGAAAATCTATATTTTAAATCTGAAATTTGATATCTGTCATTTATTATTTGTCATTTATCACTTAATTGCAAATTTCAAAAAATACAAAAAATAAACGAATCAAACTAAATACTCTCAAAAACTGTTAAATGAAATATTTCAGACATTATATTTGTAAAACAGCAAAAAAATATTTCTTCACAAATTTAAAAGGATGAGCAAATATTTTTTTATTATTATTTTAAGAAATAGAAATGAAAATTGTTAGTTTAAATGTCGGTTATTTGGCATTTATCATGTGTTATTTTTCATTTCTCATTTGTCATTTGTCATTTGTCATTTGTCATTTGTCATTTGTCATTCTTCATTCGTCATTCGTCATTTGTCCTTTGTCATTTATTATTTGTCATTTACCATTTATCCATAAGAAATAATTATTTAAAAAAAATAAATAAATAAAATTAAAAAAAAATAAACTGTTAATATTTATTTAAAACATTTTAAAAGTAATGAGAACTTAAAAAAAAGAAATTGGTATTAGACATTTTAAAACGACTGAAAACGAAACAACTGCAATTCTTAGCACATTTTATTTCAAAACCATTTGAAAAAAATCTTTCTAAATAACTTAAAGATCAGAAATAAAAAAAAAATAAATAAATAAGGAAGTAATGAAAAAACTAATATATTTTTAAAACAGCCGAAATAATATTATTCCACAAATTTGAAAGCAATCTATGAAAATTTTGTTTTAAAAAAGGGAAATAAAAAATAATGTTAATATTTTAAATCATTGTCATTTGTCCTTTGTCATTTGTCATTTGTCATTTGTCATTTGTCATTTATCATTTATCATTTGCCACTTGTCATGTATCATTTAATGAAAAAGAGAAGTTGAAAACTAAACAAAAAAGTAATGTCATTCGTCTTTTATCATTTGCCATTTATAATTTGTCATTTGTCATTTATCATTTGCTATTTGTCATTTGTCATTAGTTATTTGTCGTTCATCATTCATCATTTTTCATCTAGTATCTGCGATCTCTTATGAAACAGTTTTAATATAATGAGAATTTCAGAAAAGCAAACTTGAAACTTGAAGTTTGAAAATTTAAAACAATTGAAAAAGAAACAACGGAAAATTTCTAAAGAAAAATTAAACGTTTTTGAAAACCAGAAAGAAAGATTGTAAAAAAATGTAAATTTCGAAAAAATAATTAATTTAAAATAATAATAATAAAATGAGAAACTATTGAAATTGAAATTTGGAATGCATAAAAAATTTCCAAGTGTTAGAAATTATTGTTTTAAATAATTGAAAAAAACTGAATATTTCTAAAAAGAATTTTAAAAAAATTAAGAAAATTATTTGAAAAAAATTGTAAAATACACGAAAGTCTGAAATTGTAGAAACTAAACGAGAAAATATTACAAATGTTTGCAAACAAATTGCAAATCAAAAGTTACTCTGTAAACATTTTTGTTGTAAAAAGCAATTTAATATTTTGAATCCTTAAAACTTGCCATTTGTCATTTGTCATCTGCCTATGCCAGTTGTTATTTGTTATTTGACTTTTGTGAATTGTCATTTGTCATCCGCCATTTGTCATTTGTCAGTTTTCATCTGTCTATGTCATTTTGTTTGTTATTAGCCAATTGTCATTTGAAATTTGTCATTTTTCATTTGTTAACTACAGTGTGTTACAAGAAATGATAATAAACGATTATAAATTCTTCACAGAGAGTTGAATAGAAATTAATTGAAAACGTCAAAAATACAAATAAAAATTTCAATGTGTTGAAAAATTAGATAATTGAAAATTTCAAAAAAATTAAAATTTAAAAATTTAAAAATCTATGTGTTAATAATCTTTCAAAACAGTTAAAAATATTGAGAAAAAGAATTTAAAAATAAATAAGACGATAATGAAAAAAAAGAAAAATATTTTTAAAACTGCTGCGAAAGAAATATTATACATTTTTTTTGGTAAATTGAAGAAATAAAAACAATAAATATTTTAAACCTCTTTCATATCTCATTTGACACATGTCATTCAAATAAATAAACCGTTTACTATACTGTTCTGAAAGAGTTAGAAAAAAATAATTGAAAATTTCTAAAAAAGAATGAAAAATAAAAATTATTTCTATTGAAACAAAAAATGGAAAACAGTAGTAGCGTGTAAAATAAATTTCTTCAAACTTTGACATAATCGTGGCGATTATTGTCAATGGTATATTTATTAAAAGAGTTGATTATTATTCCGAAAAAATAACTTATAAAAACAATGACCAAATGTAATACAATAAGAATATTTTATAGTATAAATTAGAAAACCCTTCCTAATTGCTTGGAAGTTAATGTAGATAATTTGATATTTGATTTGATATTCCAAATGATATTCCAATTTTGCTAAAAACTCCCTGTTCTTGTTAATTTTATGGAAATAATTATTAGTTGCAAATAAATGTTAAACAATGGCATCCTCTGTTAAATATTAAATCATGCAAACTCCACTTCTGCAATTCTGGAAATTAAACTAATGGACGCAAACTAAGTTAATCCAAGTTATTTATAGTCACGACCCTACTGAGTTAATTTGCGTCCTTCAAAGTAATGTCTGGAGCTACGGAACTCTCAGGATAAATAACTGAAGATGTTTATGTATGCCAAAGCGGAAATTCCTTCAAGTATCATGATAATAAGTAATAAATGAATATTATTATCAAATACACGTTGATTTAAAATATGTACGTAATAAATGAACATTAAGATTATTATTATGAAATATGTTGCTTTAATAAAATATGTAATTTTTTATTTAGTGCGAAAAAAGAGTGCGTAGTAAAATGAATATTCCGTTAAATTTTTTTAAAGGAAATCTCGAATTGCACTTAGCGTGCCGGTGCGCTGAATGGAAAACGAGCCGCCATTCTTTTCCCCCCTTTAACTAAGCCGAAGCTAACGAGGACAATTTGTAGTTAAAATCCTTCCCCTTTGTGCGGCCCTCGCTGAAAAAGTGCCACTTAATTAATGAGTGAGCTTTTTGCGAGTTTACCCGTACGAAATTGCGCAAAACGACCGACGGTTTATTTAACTTCCGCACCAGGTCAATTCTCGACTTTTTTTTTATAATTTTATAAAATAAAGTAAGATTGAACAATAATTATATTATTATAATGGTTAGCAGAAATACTAATTTATTTTTGCATAAATATTTTAGTCTGTGAATGTAATATTCGTTTCTATTACTTCATTTTCCTATAATTAATTAATTTTTAGATAATTAATGCAATTGTCTGTATGTTAATGAGTAAGTAGTTATTTCTCAATAGATTTGCATATTTCAAATATTGTTTAGGTATTTTTTTTAAATATCATTTTCTACTCTTTAAGTACAATGAATATCTCCTACGCTTAAGGTCATAAAGGCCAGCTTATATACCCATTCATATGATTTAATGTCAGATTTTTGAATGTAGAAATAGTGTACAGTTGATGTTGTTGAGAAACTTAAAGACATTGTTCTATTTTAAACACGTATAAATTAATGAAATATATTATTATACAAAAAACCTGCACAAAAATAGGAATCTATATTGAAATTCGAATTAAAATCATTTTTTAATCAGATCTACATATATTTTTTTAAAAGTTATAGGCTAAATAAGAGACAGTAAAAGAACTAAAATATAGTTTAAGTTTAATAATCCATTCATTACAATAGTGTATGAAAATTAAACTAACGTTTTTCTAACTTATCATAATTAATAACTTATTGGCATAGTTTGACCTTTCACAGTTATATTTGTATTTAACCCCAACTTGAGGTCACGTATTCCTGACCTTACCCAATATGCTAATAAGTTACCATAGCGTACTTTTGACCTACATTCATAAATTACGATAGGAAATATTTTATTTTGAAAACGCTTTAGGAAAAACTCTTGAAATTTACTTAAAGGGAGAACAAAAAATTATATTTCTTGAACAGGAAACAATTGATTAACATTAAAATCTAAAGAAAACTGACAAAAACAAATCAAAAATTAGCACTTGTAAACATAGAAAAAAGCAGTTCAAATTAAAATAAAAACAAATAAAAGTCTATTACAAAAAACTTGTTGAGGAAAAAAATATATAATCCTCTTAAAGTAGCTTAATTTTTTAAGACGTGACCATAGTTTCGACTAACAGCTAGTTATTACCAAACATAAAGTTTAAAGTTTATGCTTGATAATGACTATTTGTTAAGTTAGATTTATTAAAAAATTGAAAAGAAAAGACACTCAATATTAAGAAAAATTTCAAGAAGTTCTGGCGAAACAATTGTATCAAATAGCAGTTGTACGAATGGTAAAACAAATCAAATTTCACAAAAGAAATAATCTATTAAAAGCAATTAAAAGCTTATCTTACAAAAATTATTATTTAATTCTTTTGAAAAAGTTAACATTGTATTAAAAATAGTTTGAGATTTGTTAAGAAAAAATCCATATAATTTTAAAAATAGTGACCACAATTCATAATTTATTACCAATTACACAATTTTATAAATAATTAGAATTGAAAATCAGTTAAAAACAGAAAAAATTCTGACAAAAATTATTCTTGAAATTAAACCTTTGAGATCCATTAAAAATAACAAAAATAGTTTAACCAAAAACCACGATTGAGAATACATTATAAAATAATCTCGGAAAAAAGCACCCAAAATTTACATTAAGAAAGAACAGAAGACATTTTTCTCAGAAAAAGAAATAAATTGATGGTAAAATTGGAAATAACTCAAGAAATTTATTAAAAACAATTGAAAAATTGCAAAAATTAGTAGCTATAAACACAAAACACTCAAAAATAACTTAGAAGAATTTGGCAAAAACAATTGAAACATTATAAATAGTACCAGTAGTAAACATTTTTTTATTATATAGTTAATATTTTATTTAAAGAAAGCTTTTGCTAAGAAAACAAAATCCATAAAAAAGTATCTAAAAAATTACCACAATTGAGAATGAATTAGAAAATAGTGAAAACCTCACTAAAAAAATCAATCAAATTTTTCTCAAAGAAAGAAGAGTAAAAATTTTCTTGCAGAATAAATAATTTAATTAAGAAAAAAGCGTAAGAAATTGGCAAAATTAATTGATAAATTACTAAAAAATAACAGTTGTAAATATAGTAGCACTTGAAATTGAAAATTTGTTAAAAACAATTAAAAGCTTTAAAAAAATTATTTCATCATTCTCTTAAAATTGTAAAATTTGAGATTTGTTAAGAAAAAATTTCTATACAAAATTACCCAAAAATAGTTTAAATTTTACCAAAAAACATAGTTGTCAATTTATTAAAAGCTAGTTGAAAACTCATTAAAAACACTTACTTTAAGTAGAAAAAAAATTATCAAAGAAGAAACAATTGAAAAAGAAAATTTGACAATAAAATGAAAAAAATGCTTAAACATAGCAGTTTTAAACAAGATTAAAAGCAGTTGAAATTTTAGAGAAAAAACCAATTGAAAATCTGTTTAAAACTCTGTAATAAATATTTTATAATTATCTTAAAACAGTTTAAATGTTAATTAAAACAAAATTTTGAGAACTGTTAAGAAAAAATCCATTAAAAATTGGCAAATAATTGTTTGCATTTTAGCAAAAATCACAACTAAGATTTTATAATATAATAGTTGAAAACACACGAACGACACAACACGAAAAAACACAAAATTTATTAAAATAAGAAAATAAAATGTTGAAGAAGAATAAACAATTAGTCAAGATAAAATTTTGTCAAAAATTATGAAATTTATTTCCTGGCATAATCTTTTGTTGTGGTGCTGATTGAAATTGTCTTATATCTATTGATGTTACCTTCAGTCTAATATTGCTTCCGTACGCGTAAAACATGTTTTCGTTTCTTTCTCTTTCTCTGTTGTAATGTTTTATATGTAATTATAAGTTAGTTTTAATATATTGTCATGTATTCTTTGTACATTTATAGAATGTTTCTTTATTTATATGTGACGCATGTAAGACATTACTGTCAAAACATTAATAAATTACTCTACTCTACTCTATTAATAAATAATATAAAAATTAGAGGTTGTAAAAATTGTAAAAATCAAATAAAATTCTAGAAAGTAAAAAACAATTGAAAATCTGTTCTATGAAACTGAAAACCTTTTGAAAAACATTTTGAGATTCTCTTAAAATTATTATATACTTATATAAAAAGCTTTAAGATTTGCATAAAAAAATCATTGAAAAAATATTTATAATTTTTTGCAAAAGTCGCAGTTGAAAATCTGTTATATAAATAATTAAAAACTTAAAAACAACCTTTTTAATTCTAATATAGTTAATAATTTATTTTAAGAAAACCTCAAAATCACAATTAAGAATTTTTAAGAAAATACGTTAAAAAGCTCCAAAAAAAACACTGAAAGTTTACTTAAAAACACTTAAAGCTTACAAAAAAATTCTAGAAGAAAATATTTATAGATTAGTTAAGTTTATTTGCTTTACAAGATCCATTAAAAAATAAATAAAAATGTACAACAATTTAGAAGTTGCAAATATTAAGAGTTTAAAATTAACTAGAATTAGTTTGAAATTTAACAAAAATAACAATTAAATATCTATCACAAAGTAGTTGAAAACACACTCAAAATTTACTTGAAGAAATAGCAGAAGAAAATTTCTTGAAATAGAAACAATTGAGATGTAAGTATCGGTCTTGAAATTTTTAAATTTTTAAAAATCAAATGAAAATTTGTTCAAAACAATTAAAAACTTAACAAACCAATTCATCATTCTTTTCAAATCGTTAAAAATTTATTTAAAAAAAAAGAGATTTGTTAAGAAAAATTTTCATAAATAATTTCCCAATAATAATTTAGTTAATGAAAATTTAACAAAAGAACACATTTGTAAATTTATTACAAACTAGTTGAAAACTTTATAAAAACACTTAACATCTACTTTCTTAAGAAAGAAGAAACAATTTGACAAGAAAATTAATAATCAAAAATAGCAGTTTCTAACAAGATAAAAAGTAATTAAATTTATTAAAAAAATGAAAATCTGTTAATAACTCTCTAATAAATATTTTATAGTTATCTTAAAATAGCGAGAAAAAGTTAAAGAAATTGTCTAAAATTTGTTTCCATTGTACCAAAAACCGCAATTAAGAAATTATTACAAAATAGTTGAAACGCTATGTAAAAACACACAAAGTTTATTGATATAAGAAATAAAATATTGAAGAAGAAGAAATAATAAGTTAAGAAAAACGTAAGAAACATTGCCAAAAATCATTGATAAAAATTATAAAAATACGAAGTTTTAAACATTTAAAATTTTAAACATAAAATAAAATTTTACAACGAATTGAAAATCTTTTCGAAGTAATTGAAAACCTTTTGAAAAACATTTTGAAAGTCTAATTCATTGAAAAAATACTTTAGTTTTAATTTCTCCAAAAACAGCAATTGAGAATTTATTACAAAATAGCTGAAAAAACTCCAAAATAACTCTAAATTTACTGTAAGAAAGAGCAAAAGAAATTTTTAAAAGATGAAGTAATTGAAGAAAAGAAAAAAGAAAAAAACTCAAGAAAATTTGGCAAAAACCATTGAAACATTGCAAAAGTCGCAGCTGAAAATCTGCTATACAAATAATTAAAAACTTAAAACAAACCTTTTCATTCCTAATATAGTTAATAATTTATTGTAAGAAAACCTCAAAATCACAATTAAGAAGATTTAGGAAAATACTTTAAAAAGAACCACTTAAAATTTACTTACAAAAGATAAATAAAATTCTAAAAGAAAAATTTATAAAGAAAACAATCAAGAAAATTTCGCAAAAACAATTCAATAAAAAAAATGCAAATAATAAGAGTTCAAAATTATCTAGAATTAGTTACAACTAAATATTCATTAGAAAGTAGTTGAAAACACTCGAAACATTTACTTGAAGAAAGAGCAGAAGAAAATTTCTGATTAAGCAAAACTCAAGAAAATTGGAAAAAAACAAAAGCAGTTGAAATTAAAAAAAAAAAACAATTAAAAATTTATTATAAACAATAAAATCTATTTTATAATTCTATAACAAAAAAGCCTAAATTACTTACTAAAGACACTCAAAATTTACTTAAAGAAGAAGTAGAAGAAAATTATTTGAAGAAGAAGCAATTAATTAGGAAAATTAAAAAAAAATGACAAAAACAATTGAAAAATTGCAAAACTACTAGATTTAAACATATTACAAAAAAACGTATTTTTACATAATTGCCAAAATTATTATGTTTTTATTATATATGTTAAAAATGAAGATTTCCGATTGAGAAAATCTCAAGAAAATTTCAATATATTACCCAAAATAGAAGTTGTAGTAAACATAATCAAAAGCAGTTGAAATTTAGAAAAAAAATCATTTGAAAATCCATTTAGAAATAATAAAAAAAAACTATTTTATAATTTTCTGGCAAAAAAGCCTAAATTACCTTGACCAAAAAACAATTAAGAATTTATTACAAAATAGGCAAAAACTTACCAAAGGCACTCAAAATTTACTTAAAGAAGAAATAGAAGAAAATTTTTTGAAGAAGAAACAATTGATTAGGAAAAACACTAAAACAATTGAAAAATTGCAAAAATACTAGATGTAAACATGTATTTTTCTACAATTGCCAAAATTATTATATTATTATTATTATATATGTTAAAAATGAAAATGTTTGATTGAGAGAATCTCAAGAAAATTGCAAAAAATAGGAGTTGTACTAAAGATAGTCAAAAGCAGTTGAATTTTAGAAAAAAAAAACAATTGAAAATTCATTTTAAACAATAAAAAACTATTTTATAATTCTCTGGTAAAAAAGCCTAAATTACCTTTACCAAAAGAATAATTAAGACTATATTACTAAATAGTTAAAAACTCACTAAAGACACTCAAAATTCATCAAACAAACAAACTTTTCTTTAAAAGATTTTCGAATGTATTCGAATTTATATGAATTTCTTCCCCAAATTTTTCACTTTTAGAAAGGTTTTTGGTGATTATAATTTTCATGCCTTTATAGAATTTATTCCCTAAATTTCTAAAATAATTTTTGTGATTATTAAATATTTATGGAATTTATTCTACAGATGTACTGACTATTTTCTTCTTTAGAATCAGTGTTTTAAGAATTTTTTTTTAATTGCAAACATTGTCATCAATATTAACAATAGTTTAAATTTTTAGAATCTCAATAGCTTTTCTTTATTTTCTAAATATTTCAGTTCTAAATTCCTAGAACATTTTCGAGGGT
Organism: Ontholestes murinus; assembly: GCA_963969525.1. Taxonomy (NCBI): domain Eukaryota; kingdom Metazoa; phylum Arthropoda; class Insecta; order Coleoptera; family Staphylinidae; genus Ontholestes; species Ontholestes murinus. Next base: position 72,829,603 of record OZ018391.1, read on the forward strand.
TGTGGATTTTTTAAGGAATTGATTCGATAATTTTTAAAAATTATCTTCGACGATTTTAGAATGTAGAAAGAACTTATGCTACCAGTATGCCATTTTGACAATAATTTTATCAAAGTTTTCTAGGAATACCTTCTCCAAGTTGTAAGATTTTTCCATATATTTTATTATTTTTTAGGAAGTTACAAACATTTCTTTCTAGAATTTCTCTCCTAAATTTCTAGAATATTTTTGAGGATTTATAAACATTTATGGAATTTGTTCTACAGATACTAACTTTACCCTTGCAATCAAAATTTTCTAGATATTTCTTTTTAAAATTGCAAACATTGCCATCAATTTCTTATTAGCATGAGAAAAAAAAATTCATTGAAATATATTTTTTTAATTTTGGCAAAAGCAGCAATTGAGAATATATAACAAAATAGCTGAAAAAACTCCAAAATAACTCTAAATTTACTTGAATCAAGAGCAAAAGAATTTTTTTTAAAGATGAAACAGTTGAAGAAAATGAAAAAGAAAAAACTTGAAAAATTTGGCAAAAATAATTGAAAAATTGAAAAAGTCGCAGTTGAAAATCTGCTATACAAATAATTAAAAACTTTTAAAAAACCTTTTTATTCCTAATGTAGTTAATAATTTATTTTAAGAAAACCTCAAAATCACAATTAAGAATTTTTAAGAAGATACATTAAATAGTTCCAAAAACCACTCAAAATTTACTTTAAAAAAATATTCTAGAAAAAAATATTTATAGTTAAGTTTAGTTTAGTTTATTTGCTTTACAATATCTATTAAAAAAAATAAAAACGTACTACAAAAAAACATCATTAGAATTCATTGAAAAATAGTTAAAAACTCACAAGAAACACTCAAAATTTACATAAAGAAAGAACAGAAGACATCTTTTAAGAAATAAAAAACAATTGATAAATAAAAGTTGTAAGTATAGGTCTTGAAATTTTTGATATTTTTAAAATTCAAATAAAAATTTGTTCAAAACAATTAAAAACTTAACAAACCAATTCATCATTCTTTTAAAATAGTTAAAATTTTAGATTTGTTATGAAAAAATTTCATAAAAATTTACATAAAATTTTTTTTGTGTGTTTTTTTGTTAAATTTGGTTAACAAAAAAAACACAGTTGTAAATTTATTACAAACTAGTTCAAAACTCAATAAAAACACTCAACATCTATTTCCCTAGGTAGAAAAAAATTCTCAAAGAAGAAACAACTGAAAAGAAAATTAATAATCAAAAATAGCAGTTTTTAACAAGATAAAAGTAGTTGAAATATATTTTTAAAAAAACTATTGAAAATCTGTGAATAATAAATATTTTATAGTTATCTTAAAATAGTTTAAATGTTATTTAAAAATAAATAAGAAAAAGTTAAAAAAAAAATTGTCTAAAAATTGTTTGCATTTTACCAAAAACCACAATTAAGTATTTACTACAAAATAGTTGAAACGGTACGAAAAACACACAAAATTTATTGATATAAGAAAATAAAATATTGAAAAAGAAGAAATAATAAGTTAAGAAAGAACGTAAGAAAATTTGATAAAAATTATAAACATACGCAGTTGTAAATATTAAACATCGAATTGTAAATCTTTTCGAAATAATTGAAAACTTTTTTAAAGTCTCTTAAAATAAGATTTGACATTTTTTTTTAATTTTGTCAAAAACAGCAATTGAAAATTTATTACAAAATAGCTGAGAAAGCTCTAAAATCACTCAAAATTTAATTGAAGAAAGAGCAGAAGAAAATTTCTTAAAGATGCAACAATTGAAGAAAAGGAAATAGAAAAAACTCAAGAAAATCTGGCAGAAACAATTGTAAAACAACAGTAGTTGAAAACACTCGTAAAATTTACTTGGAGAAAGAGCAGAAGAAAATTTCTGATTAAGAAAATCTCAAGAAAATTGGCAAAAAATAGCAGTTGCAGTAAACATAGTCAAAAGCAGTTGAAATTTAGAGAAAGAAAATTTAAAATCCTTTATAAACAATAAAAAACTATTTTATAATTCTCTTGTAAAAACAAATTAAGAATTTATTACAAAATAGTTAAAAACTTATCAGACACTCAAAATTTACTTAAAGAAGAAAATAGAAGAAAATGCTTTGTAGAAGAAAAATTAGGAAAAATAAAAATATAAAAACAATTGCAAACTTGCAAAAATAGTAGATGTAAATATGTTACAAAAATATATATAATGTAGTGTAATTGCCAAAATTATTATGTTATTATTATAAATTTTAAAAAACAGTGGTAATTTAACATAAAAAACCATATAAAATATCTAACTAAATTTAAAAATTAAAAAAAAAAAAAATCTTTTAATTTATTATATTAGTTATTTAAAATACCGCAATTGAGAGCTTAATAGAAACGTTGAACATTATTTTCAAAAATTGTTCAGAGAAATCAGAGAAAAAAGAAATCTTTTGAGAAAGAAACATTTGATTAGAAATACTCGAGAAAATGTGGTAAAAATAATTTAAAGAATTGCAAAAATAGCGGTTGTAAAAAGCTGATAAATTTACCGAAGAAAACGAATGAACATCTTTTAAAAATCTATAATGAACATTTTACAATTATTTTATAATAGTTAAAATTTTATTTAAAAAACACTATTAAGATTTTTTAAGTGAAAAAAAACGTAATAAAATTACATATAAATAGTTAAAAATTTAATAAAATCAAGATTACTAAAAAAACACTAAAATGTACTTCAATAAAAAACTAAAGAATTAAAAAAAATAAGAAGCCATTAAGAAACAATTGAAAAATTGCAAAAACTCGCATTTGTAAACATTAAAAACAGTTGATTGTACAAAAAAAACTATCTGTTAAAACTGCTTTCTGAAAAAAATATATTATTCTATTAGTTAAAATACACAGGCCTACATTTTTTTTTTCGTCAGGTTTTCAGGAAAAGTGTGTTTGAAATTTTTCATAGAAACTTCCAAAAATATTGAGAAAATATTTATTGAAACTATATATCATAGAGAATTACACTCCAAAATTGAGTTGTTCATTAAAAAAAAAAACAATGCAGTATAATCTAAGTTAAATAATCGTTGTTTCTTTTTATTTTTTCCTCAAAACTGCGTTTTGTAGTTTTTTTTTTGTGGATTTTTGTAAGCGAGTCCCTCTTCAAGGTCCAGCAGTAATCAGCCATTATTCTAAGATCCCATCTTCCTTGGTAACGTCTCTCCATCTCCTTTATGTCTTGATAGAACCTTTCTCCCTGTTCCTCGCTGACAGCTTCAAGATTTTTGGGAAAAGAGTCAACGTGGGAATTCAGAAAATGTTTGACGCTCATATTGCATCCCAGTTTTTTTTTATAATTTTCGACCATGTTGGCTACAATTTCTTTGTAGTTTGGATACTTGTTGTTTCCAATGACTTCTACGAAAGAACTCCATGCTTTAGATTCATCCTGGGTCGTTGTATTCTGGAACAATCTGTCCAATTTTAAGGTTCGAATTTTAGGGCCTACAAAAATTCCTTATTTGAGTTTAGCTTCAGAAAGTGCAGGAAATTTGTCGCACAGGTATTTACAACAGTCGCCTTGTTTATTTAAAGATTTGACAAACTGCTTCATCAATCCTAACTTTATGTGAAGGGGAGGCAATAGAACTAATTTTGGGTCAATTAATGCGTGATGCGTGATGCAGCGCATTTTTTTGTCCCGGTACAAGTCTTTCTCTGAGTGGCCAGTCTTTCTTAACGTAATGTAAATTTCGTGTTCGACTGTAACACTCTCATAGAAAAAACATGGATACTTTGTGAATCCATACTGCTGACCCAAAAGCATGTATATTAGTTTATGGTCTCCACAGAGTTTGCTATACTTTATTGTATTTAGTAACAGCTCAAGTTTCTCATACGTTTCTTTGAGGTGCACGGAGTGAGCAACAGGCACCGAGGCATAAGTATTACCATTGTGCAACAAGGCACCCTTCAGACTTCTCTTAGAAGAATCAATAAATAACCTCCATGATGTGGAATTTTAATTGTCAGCTCCCAGTTTCATGACTACTTCAGGAATATTATTACAATACACCAGTGAACCCTCTTGAGAGAAATATTTCGCAAACTCTTTTTCACGATGTTTATACCACGAAAATGTGGTACCTGGAGCCAACAGATTTTTGTCTTTCAGTCGTGATCCTAAGATTTGTGCACCATCCTTCGATAGGCCCAAGTCTCTCACTAAGTCAGTTAGTTCAGCTTCGATAAACTGTTGAGGTTGGTCTATATCAGGATTGAATTCGTCTTCATCGGTTTTTTAGTTTGAACTTTCATGTGATGATTGCTGTTTGATGGTGTGAAGAAAGGGTGGTGAAATGGGAATTCCTGGTCATTGAGGTACAAGTTGTTTAGCAGACGGTAAATCTGGATACTGAATAGTATGTTTATTTTTCGAACTGAAACCCTTGACATCGCAGGAGCAAAAGTAATAGACAGTCGTCTCCATGGTTTTTTTTTGTTCCATCCATACCATAGGAATGCCAAAGGGTAAAGAACTACGTGTACCTTTTGTCCATTTTCTCAGTAGCTCGACACATTGAAAGCATACTTTGTGTGGAGCCCTAGGTTTACACCGAAATAAGCGTGATAAGCTTTCTTGATAAATTCTGTTATGTTTCGTTGATGCTTTGCTATCATTAAATCACCACACACGTAGCCAAATATATCAGGACTGTTTTTGCACTTTCTTGATGACATTATGACGCACTAAACACTCAGAAAACAAAACACAACTCGATGCTACAAATAGCTGGCGAAAACGAAACAGTGTTGTCATTGAAATAAAATAAACATAATATTATACTAAAATATTTTTAATATATTCCCGTTTTATCTAAATTTTCAACATTTTGCTATGCATTCTGCGATATTAATTATTTACCTGTGTCAGAGTATTCATTGTGTCAACGAGAGTGATTATTTTTTTGAAAATCAATATTACTATTATATCTAAAATGATTAATATTATACATAATTTTAGGATATAATAATTTATAAATATATGTAGGTAATATGTTATGAACTTTATAAACCAGTATTCTGAATGCACGAGCATTTTTATAAAGGAAAAGTATGAGGTAATAAAAAGTGAAATTCCACCAAACAAACCATTCTCTTATTGCCGGTACGTACATCCGAACATCTTGAACTTTTTAATCCGGCAACTTCCTCCCCCAGTTTCCGAGCGGCGAGTTTGAGAAAGGCGAGGCACACCCGTCCCTTGTTAGGCGTGCAAAAAGGACTCTCTCAGAAACTTGCGGTTGATTCGGGTCCCTTTCCGTACGACGACCGGCGGATAGGCGGCGGTGGCGGTGGCGGGGACAGTTTCACCTAGAAATACCGTTTGATTTATGTGGCAAGTCTCCCTGGCCGAACACAATTAACTCGTCCTCCGCACCTACTCTTCCTTCAAGGGTCGCCGATAAATTGCCCCTTCCCTCCGCCACTTTCGGCCCTTTCCCACCGATCGGAGGCGGCTTATACACTCGTAAATCCCGCCGGAAGTGTAATAAAGCGCCAGCGCGCGAGGAATACGCTTAATTAAAAATGTCGATAAATAAGACCGTGGGTTAGGTAGGTTTAATGAGTTTACAGATTGTTTCGTAATAAAATTGATATTATCTCTCGGAGTTTATAAGCGTAACCTTAATTAATTTTAAGTTTATAGCGTATTAGGGATTACCTGAATATCCGCATCTTGCTGAAGGGTAGTTACTTTTTTTTTTTAATACGTCCTGTATACTGTATTTATAGATAATTTGATCGTTATGGGGGTTGTAATAAAATTGGATTTTATCTATAATGTTTCAATTGATTTTCGTCTTTAATGGTTATACGAGAGATGGTTGGAAAGTAGTATCCATTTACACGGTGCGGAGCGTTGGCGAATAGTGTAGTTTTGAAGTCAGTTTCAATTTGAGTTGTAATTGAAAGACGATTACTTTGTTTTGCCACTATAAAAAAATCACATTCAAACGCTCAAACCATCAAATATTCAGTTTTAATTTATTTACGAAAATCACTTTTATAAGGAATCAATAAACATTTTTACATGTAAGATATATACATACAAAAATAGTTGCTGGATTTTTTCAGTTGTATTTTGGCTGTATGTGCTGAATGTGTGCAAAGTTTAATCTCGCTGGTTTGTGCGGTTTATTTGAGTGTTTATAATGTTTAAGAAAATAGAGAACACCGCAAGTGTGAAGTTAGGGTAGTGATTAGATTTTTCAACGCAAGAAATGTGCGACCTAGCGAATATTCAATTCAAGGACAATTGTTTCAGTCTTTTGAAGTTAACTATTTATTCATCCTATTGGTTAACAATTTATATCAAATCGGCCGTTCCAACATTACATCCTTTCGACTATAAAGCTAAAAGAGAACGCAATTATTCAGTGAAACCCCTCGCAGCAACGTGACTCCGACTCTGGCTGTTTACCCTCCGTGTTTTCGTTCCTCCGGAGCTTCGCTTATTAGGAAACGAGCGTGTAATTTCAGGACCGTGGGGGCGAAGGGGGTCGCCGGCCGGAAAGTCCGTTTTTTTTTCTTCTGACTCTCTTCTAACGTAGTACACCGAAATGGCGTTTCTTTGATTGTATGCATAAATCATTCCGGGGCCGATACAATGAAATATTCAGGGGCGGCACGGAGGCACCGAAGGCGGAAGGAACGATCGGTCGGGATATCGACCGAGAAACGGATGGGGGGCGGCACGTGCTGCTAACGTTTCCTCTTTTTTTTTCGGCTCTCCCTCGTTCCATCCTTTCCCCATTCGGTTCATATGTGCGCGGCACGGAACGGCCTATTTAAGGGAAGAAAGCCATTTTTCGCGTTTTGCAGATAAGGGTAAAAAATTGGCCGTTACGTGGATGAAAAAGTGCATTAAGATGACTCTTTTTTTTCATACAGTAATCGAGTGAGAGGGTGAAGGAATTGTTCATAAATTAACGTCTTTACGTTGAAATAATGAAGTGAAAAAGAGTTGATTTAATAATTTCATACTTTTAAAGTATTGATTAATATCACAATTGTCTCAAAAATATTTAGGCTTTCTACTTAAATCAATCATTTTTAAAATAATTACTTTTGAATGTGCGTGTGCTTCGCTTAGTTCAAGATTTTTTCGAGTAGTTTAAAAGTAGAAAAACAATTGCTACAGTTAAAAACAAAATGTAGGTTAACCCAAAAATGCTCAGGCTTTATACTTTGATCAAAACTTTATAACATCCCTTAATATTTTTCAAAACAATTAATCTATAACGCGCGTATGCTTTTTTTAAATTTGCTGATTTTCTCGGATGGTTTTATAATAGAAAAACAATTGCAACTACTAAAAAAGTCTCAAGTTGACTCAAAAATATTTAGGCTTTATGGTAAAATCTACATTTTTAATCATATCTTTATTAATTTTGAAAATAAATCCTTTGGAAAGTGCGTGAATTAATTTTAAATTTACAAATTTTCTCGAGTAGTTTAAAAATAGAAAAACATTTGCCACAGCTAGAAATAAAATTTGTTGCCATTTCATCATTAGTTTCTAAAATAATTGCTCTTGAACATGCGGGTGATTTTTTTGAATTCAAGATTTTCTCGAGTACTTTGAAACTAGAAAAACAATTGCCACAGCTGGAAAATTTTGTAGGTTAACTCAGCAATGTTTGGGCTTTACACTTTAATCAAAATTTTATAACATCCCTTTGTTAATTTTCAAAATATTCCCTTTGGAAAGTGCGCTTGTCATTCTTAAATTTATTGATATTCTCGAGTAGTTTATAAATAGAAAAACCATTGCCACCACTAAGAAAAATCTCAATTTGACTTAGAAACATTTCGGCTTTATACTCAAATAAAATTTTTATGATATGCCTTATTAGTTTTCAAAATAATTCCTTAGGAACGCGCGTTTGTTCGTTTTTAATTTCACTGATTTTCTCGGATGGTTTAAAACTACAAAAACAATTGCCATCGCTAAGATTTTTTTAAATTTGACTTAAAAGTACTTAGGTTTTATATTTAGATGAAAATTTTATAAAATCCCTCATTAGTTTTTAAAGTAATCTTTTTGAAAGGTGCGTAATTAATTTTTAATTTTAAGTGATTTATAAGTAGAAAACAAGTATTACCACTACTGAAAAATTCCTTCGGATTGATAGAGAAATATTTAGACCTTATAATGAAATAATATTTGTTACCATTTCATAATTAGTTTCTAAAATAATTGCTCTTGAACATGTGGGTGATTTTTTTGAATTCAAGATTTTCTCGAGTACTTTAAAAATAGAAAAACAATTGCCACAGCTAGAAAATTTTGTAGGTTAACTCAAAAATACTTAGGCTTTACACTTTAATCAAAATTGTATAACATCCCTTCCTTAATTTTCAAAATATTCCCTTTGGAAAGTGCGCCTGTCATTCTTAAATTTCTTGATATTCTCGAGTAGTTTATAAATAGAAAAACAATTGCCACCACTAAAAAATTTCTCAATTTGACTTAAAAATATTTCGGCTTTATACTCAAATAAAATTTTTATGATATGCCTTATTAGTTTTCAAAATAATTCCTTAGGAACGAGCGTTTGTTCGTTTCTATTTCACTGATTTTCTCGGATGGTTTAAAACTACAAAAACAATTGCCATCGCTAAGATTTTTTTTTAATTTGACTTAAAAGTACTTAGGCTTTATATTTAAATAAAAATATTATAAAATAACTCATTAGTTTTTAAAGTAATCTTTTTGTAAGGTGCGTAATTAATTTTAAATATTAAGTGATTTATAAGTAGAAAACAAGTATTACCACTACTGCAAAATTCCTTGAGGTTGATAGAAAAATGTTCATACCTTGTAATGAAATTATATTTGTTACCATTTCATCATTAATTTTTAAAATAATTGCTCTTGAACATGCGGGTGATTTTTTTGAATTCAAGATTTTCTCGAGTACTTTAAAAATAGAAAAACAATTGCCACAGCTAGAAAATTTTGTAGGTTAACTCAGCAATGTTTGGGCTTTATAGTTTAATCAAAATTGTATAACATTCCTTTGTTAATTTTAAAAATATTCCCTTTGGAAAATGCGCCTCTCATTCTTAAATTTCTTGATATTCTCAAGTAGTTTATAAATAGAAAAACAATTGCCACCACTAAAAAATTTCTCAATTTGACTTAAAAACATTTCGGCTTTATACTCAAATAAAATTTTTATGATATGCCTTATTAGTTCTCAAAATAATTCCTTAGGAACGCGCGTTTGTTCGTTTTTAATTTCACTGATTTTCTCAGATGGTTTAAAACTACAAAAACAATTGCCATCGCTAAGAATTTTTTTAAATTTCACTTAAAAGTACTTAGGCTTTATATTTAGATAAAAATTTCATACAATCCCTCATTAGTTTTTAAAGTAATCTTTTTGGAAGGTGCGTAATTAATTTTAAATGTTAAGTGATTTATAAGTAGAAAAAAAGTATTACCACTACTGAAACATTCCTTGAGGTTGATAGAAAAATGTTCAGATATTATAATGAAATAAAATTTGTTACCATTTCATCATTAGTTTTTAAAATAATTGCTCTTGAACAAGCGTGTGATTTTTTTGAATTCAAGATTTTCTCGAGTACTTTAAAAATAGAAAAACAATTGCCACAGCTAGAAAATTTTGTAGGTTAACTCAAAAATACTTAGGCTTTATATTTTAATCAAAATTTTATAACATCCCTTTGTTAATTTTCAAAATATTCCCTTTGGAAAGTGCGCCTGTCATTATTAAATTACTTGATATTCTCGAGTAGTTTATAAATAGAAAAACAATTGTCACCACTAAAAAATTTCTCAATTTGACTTAAAAATATTTCGGCTTTATACTCAAATAAAATTTTTATGATATGCCTTATTAGTTTTCAAAATAATTCCTTAGGAACGCGCGTTTGTTCATTTTTAATTTCACTGATTTTCTCGGGTGGTTTAGAAATACAAAAACAATTGCCATCGCTAAGAATTTTTTTTAATTTGACTTAAAAGTACTTAGGCTTTATATTTGGATGAAAATTTTATTAAATCCCTCATTAGTTTTTAAAGTAATCTTTTTGAAAGGTGCGTAATTAATTTTAAATGTTAAGTGATTTAAAAGTAGAAAACAAGTATTACCACTACTGAAAAATTCCTTGAGGTTGATTGAAAAATGTTCAGACCTTATAATGAAATAAAATTTGTTACCATTTCATCATTAGTTTTTAAAATAATTGCTCTTGAACATGTGGGTGATTTTTTTGAATTGAAGATTTTCTCGAGTACTTAAAAATAGAAAAACAATTTCCACAGCTGGAAAATTTTGTATGTTAACTCAAAAATACTTAGGCTTTATACTTTAATCAAAATTTTATAACGTCCCTCCGTTAATTTTCAAAATATTCCCTTTGTCATTCTTAAATTTCTTGATATTATCGAGTAGTTTATAAATAGAAAAACAATTGCCACTACTAAAAAATTTCTCAATTTGATACAAAAGTATTTCGGCCTTATAACCAAATAAATATTTTATGACATCCCTTATTAGTTTTCAAAATAATTCCTAAGGAACGCGCGTGTGTTCGTTTTTAATTTTCCTGATTTTTTAGGGTGGTTTAAAAATAGAAAAACGTAGGCTTTATTTTTAAATGAAAATTTTCTAAAATGATTAATTAGTTTTTAAAATAATCCTTTTCGAACGAGCGCGTAGGTTATTTTAAATGTACAGATTCTATTGAGTGATTTAAAAATAGAGAAAAATATTACCACCATTGGAAAATTCCTTAAGGTTGATAGAAAAAATTTCAGACCTTATAATAAAATATTTTTTTTAACATTTCATCATTAGTTTTCAAAATAAATCTTTTCAAACGTGCGGATAATTATTTAAAATTTACAGATTTTCTTGAATGACTTAAACGTAAAAAAGTTTGTGACCTATTTTAAAATTGAGTGGTAGATCTGATATATCATATAACAGACCAATTATCATTACATTTAACTTAGATCACTGTGCTTAGGTATATGTTTTATATGCAGATTTTTCGAAGGCTTTTGATTGCATGCCTCATGATAAACTAATCTCATATTTGAAAAGAATACAACATAGCATCAAATGTCATATAGGCATTGCAATCATATTCGTCTAATAGACGTCTCTTTGTCGGCTACGTGCAAAACGTTAGTAGAAAAAGTGGTGTCCCACAACGTTCCAACCTTGGTCACTTGCTTTTATTAAAAGTTTTATCAATGCTGTTGTTAGTGTCTTGGATTATAAGTTATTAATATATGCTGATGACGTCAAGTTATTTCGTACAATTGAGAGTATTGATGATTGTGTTATTGTCCATTATAACCTCTATAAAATTTTAGCATAGTGCGAAGAAAATGTGTTAAAAATTAATGCCTTAAAGTGTCTCTGTTTGATTAATATACTATAATAGTTGTATAATATAAATTAATTAAGCTAATATTGTACTAATTAATCAATCCGGACTTCGCAACATTGCTGTAAGACATGTATCATTGAGCTTCCTAATTAAATTGTTGTTAATGTGCACACTGGTTAAGTGACCTGCCTATAATAGTATAATAGTTTGACCTAATTTTGCACCTGTTTCCATAATATTAATTATTATGGCTCTGTTAAATTCATTAAAAAGTTGATCGTCTTTTGTCAAAAACTGGATGCAAGAAAAAATATCAGTACAGTTCATATTAAAGTCTTTTAAAAATCATTTAAGTTGATGTTTTATTTATTCAAATCGGATCAAAAATAAGCGAGATACAGCACCAAAGGTTTTTCGTCAGTCACCCTGTATTCATTTGCGTTGGTAGGGTGGGTGGGTGGCCTCGAACCTATTGGCCTAACTGTGGATTACAAGCAAGAGGTTTACTCCAAACAAAAAGAATGCTTAATCTAAAATGACTGGAGGTTAGGACAGTGGTTACTCATCCACCCTACATATGGTTTGACAATTTAATTCCAAAAACTGTTTTGGTGTTAACCCACTGATCAAACAATGAATCACAGGGAAAAAAATAGCTTAATCTATACTGGTTAGAGGGACGCACACCCACCCTACAATTCTTTGATAATTTAATTACGAAACCTGTTTTGATGTTGAATTTTTGGAAGCTTAAAACGTGTTTGTAGTTTATATTCATTTGCGTTTGTAGGGTGGGCGTGTGGCCTCGAACCTACCGGCCAAACAATCGATCACAAGCAAGAGTTTTACTCAAAAAATTTTGCTTAAGCTTTAATGGTTGGAAGGTAGGATAGTGACCACCCACCCACCCTACATATGCTTTGATAAATTTATTACAAACAGTGGTTTGATCTTAAATTTTTGGAAGTTGAACAAGTGTTTATAGTTTAAATTTAATTACAGATATAGGGTGGATGGGTTGCTCTCACACCTACCGATCAAACATTAGATCCCAAGCATGAATTTTACTCAAAAAATGCTTGCTCTGTTTAAACAACTCTAACATATTTTTAGAAATTGTAATTTACATTAACTAGACGTTGTTTAAGTGAACAACAAATTGAAAAACATATAAAATTATTTTTAAGCAAACTTTAAATAGCATTAAACTACTTTTCTTCTTAGAAAGTTGAATTCCATTTCTATTAAGAAATTTTAATGTTTAATCACAATTGAAGAAACAATGGGTTTTAATTAGAAAATATTTTTGTTTGTTTGTTAAATATTAACTGTATCTAAAGACATTAAACATTGAGATTTTTTAATTGTCAGAAGTTGTATATTATTTAATACATTTTTTTTTAATTCTTTTGTTTTTATTTTCTTAGTAATATTTTCTCCATAATTGATACTGGTAGAGCTACACTCTTGATGGAACGAGATATGTAAATTTGTTGGGGTAAAACATTTGTTAAGTTCCATAGTATCTTTATTTTGAGTTGCCTGACACGTGTTTCGATCATTCCTGATCATTTTCAATGTAGTTTAGTTTTCTACTTTGAAAATGATCAGGAATGATCGAAACACGTGTCAGGCAACTCAAAATAAAGATATTATGGAACTTAACAAGTGTTTTACCCCATCAAATTTAATATTTTCTCAAATATAATTGCAACTATGTGTGTAAAACTGCTTTTTTATTTGAAAAATCTGAATTATTTTTATTTTGTAAATTTTTAAACGTTTTAAAATGCCTTTTTTTATTAGAGAAAATTTTAAAACTTTTAACTACTTTGAAGCAATTTAGCTGTTGTTTTTTTGTCTTAGAAAAAAAAATTCAATTGAACTCTTGTTAAACTATTTTTAAGCAAATTTAAATTTTTATTTTCAACTATTTCTTATTATATTTAATACTTCTTCTGTTACTTTCTTGATGGAACCATATATTCAAAATGGGTGGAGTAAAACACTTGTTTTGTTCCATGATTTTATTATCAGTTTCCTGACACGTGTTTCGATCCGTTACGATCATTTTCAAAGTTAAAACTCGTATTTATTTATTTATTTCTTATTACTAGTGTGTGTTTTTTTAAAGTTTTGAAAAATTATTTTCGTGTAAAATTTAAAAAAAAATTCTCCCAAAAATATATTTTGTATTAGTTTTAGATAAGTGCTCTTTAGAAAGGTTTCAACAAATTGTATTTTATAATTCTAACGAATATATACACATAAGACAATTGAAGTGAAAAAAAAACTTTAAAAACTTAAAACACAAAAAAATGCTTACAAATGGTGAATTTTTTTTCTTTAAAGTCTGAAATATATTTTTTGTCAATATGTTTCTTCTTGTATAAAATTTCATCGACAATAAATGACTTCAAAATTTTCTTTTATAATTTGTTTAATTGTATTTTTTATATGATTTTTATTGTTGTTTAAATTATTATCTGTTTTATAAGTAAAATTTAATTTTAAAGTGTACTTGTTTCAGACAATTTCCAAAACCGTAAGGAATCTTTAATTGTATTTTGTTATAACTCAACTATTTTGAAACCAATTTAAATCATTTATAATGTTTACTTCAAATTTTACTCAAAAAAAAACAATGGAAAAAGCTATCCTTCATTCCTTCTAGTTTTAAACAGTTTTTTCCATTGCTTTTTTGAGTAAAATTTGAAGTAAACATTATAAATGTCGTGTTGAATTTTAATTGTTTTTATACAAAAAATTAAATTTGCTTACTAAGTGTTAAAATTTTACAAAAAATTATAAAAATTTGCTCCAGATTATTTTAAATTGAAAAAAGGATATATTAAAAAAACAAATATATGTTATAATATCATTCTATTCTAAAAAACACTTAAAAACTTGCTTAAAAACGTTAATTTTAAAACATTTTGAAAATGCAAACAAAATTTTTTAAAGAAAGTAAATGTTAAAGTGTTTTTTTTTCTAAAATTTAAAATTGCTTTAAAATTATTAACATTTAACATGGTAAAGTACTAATTGAAAATATACTAAAAACAATTTTTAAAGTTTGCTAGAAACAAAAGATTATTCTGAAATAAAAAGTGTTAGTGTGTTAATTTTTCAAAAGGCTATCGACCAGAGACTTTTTGCCTTGTTTCTACCTTGTTTTTCTAAAATAAATTAAGATTGCTCAAGAAATAATAAAAAAAAACCAACTTAAAATCTGTCAAAAACTGTTTCCAAAGAAGAAAATTCAATTTTGGTTTTAAAAATTCGTTAGAAACATTATAAAATTTGCTTTAAATATAAAATCATTATAAAATTAAGCTGAAAACTTTCTAACAGCCTTTTCAAATTTGCCTAAAATTCATTAACACAGTTAAAAATAAACAATTACAAATTGAAACAAAGTAATTATAAATTTAACATTTCACAGAAAAAAAATTGCTTTATTAATGTTAAAATATATTTGAATTAAAGAAAACACTCCAATTTAAAAAAATAAGAGAAAATAATTATATAAAAACAATAGATTAAACAGTTGAAAATTGAAAAAATGAAATTAAATTAACCATGAAAACATAAATGCAATTGAAATTAACCAAGAGAAAAAAACAGTTTTCTATAAAAAAATTTCTAATACAATATAACTTTTAAAATGTTATAAAAAAAATGAAAAAGGTATGTATTAAAATAGACAAATGAAAGTTAATAAGGAAAAACAAAATGATTTTAAATGTTTTTGTTTTCTCTAAAATAAATTAAAATTATTTCAAAGAATGTTATTTTTTGAAGTAATTTTAAATTATTTAATTTTTAGTTTACTAAAAAACTGTTTTGTTTAACTAGAATTCAAAATGGGTTTTTATTTTTAAAAAAGAAATTTGAATTTAAGTTAAACAAAAAGTTGATATATATATAAATGACTATAACTCACTTATTTTTAGAAATAACCATGTCGTATGTTATATTGGCTTAAAGAGAAAAAAATTACCTTTTGAATGAGACCATGGCCAACTATAGTCTCCATTTAAAACATGTAAGTTTGCGTCATATCTCGGAAAATAATGGTGATAAAAATTTTCGGATTATTTTTTATTAATCTACATAAAATTATTTAAAACTTTGTCCTTTACAGTTTCTTTCTATCTGTTATAATAAAGATGATATATTGATTTTAAAAATTTGACAGTTTTTACTTTTTTCAAAATATCTAGTTACCCTTGACTTTTTTGAAAACTTTGCGTGGAATTTTATTCGTCTCGTAAATCTACACTTCTTTCCCCATTTAACCGTTTCTCTATCTCTTGTAGTTTCTGAGATTCCCATAGAGAACATCTAAATAAACTCACCCTATATATATTTAAATTGTTTAGGAACCGTTGAAATTTTATAACAAAATAATTAAAAAATCTAACTGAAAAATAAAAAAACAATTTAAATTGATTGCAATAAAAAAAATTCTCATTTTCTAAAATCCACCTACCAATAGTAAAGAAAAACAATTAAAAACTGTTAGGAACTACTATAAACATTTTAATTTAATATAAAAAACATTTGAAATGAAATGTTCCAAGAAAAATTAAAAATTCTTCAACTGATTTTCTTAAATTAAATTTAAACTAAAGAAAATATAATTAAAAACCTTGAAAACAATTTTTATAGCATGTGCTTGAATTTTGCTTAAGAATATATTAAAAAAATTTCTATAAATATTTTTAAATTTGAATAAAAACAGTGAAAATGTATAAAAATGTGAAAAAAAAACAATTAATAAATCAAAGAAACAAAAGAAACAATTGTTTTAGAAAACAGGTTAAAATAGAAACAAACTTTTCAAATTTGTTTAATAAACATTAAAATTTTACAAATAAATTAAGATTAATAGAAATAACAGTAAAACAATTCTTATAAACACAATTGATTAAAAAACAGTTTAAAATAGAAAAGTAATATATTAAAATCTATAAAGAAAAAGAAAACTCATTTTCATTCAATTTTACAAACGATATAATAATAATTAAATGTGCTTAAAGAGAGTTGAAATTTATTTGAATTAAAAAAAAATATATAAATTTTAATTTTTTTAATGTTAACATTTTACAAAACATAAATAATTTCTTTATTTCGAAAGGAAACAAATATATTCAAAGAAAAAAATATATAATTTCCAATGAAAATAGAAAAGGTTTTAATTTTAGTTTCTTAAATTAAAAAATTTAGAATAACTTATTTGAAAGAAGAAGAAAATTGAAGTTTTAAATAAAGTTAACAACTGTCTAAAAAATCTTTTTAGGTTTAGGGACTTGAACTGTACAAAATACTGAAAACTTATTAAAAAATTAAAAAAATAAATTTTCTCAAAACAAAGGATTTAAAAATTATTGGAATTAAAAAACCATAAAATTAAGTGACGTGTTTGACACATAAAAATAAAAGTGAAGGAAGGAAATAACAAAGTGTTTTAATGTGATAAAAACAATTGAAAATTTAAAAATAATTGTAATATATGAAACAAGTTAATATAGAAATAATAAACAATTTGCTACGAAGGAATTAAACAATTAAAAGGTTATATAATAATCTATGTTTGTTTTAAAATATTAAAAATTTAGAGAAAAAAATACAAATTAAAAATTTGCTAAAAACAAATTTTCAAAACGAAAAAATGTATTTAAAAAGGCAAATGTAATTTTTTAAGAAGACAGGTTTTCACTGCTTTTTCTTTCTTCCTCTAAATATTATAAGAATTGCTTAAAAATATTTAAAAAAATATAATTAAAAATCTGTTATAACAATTTAAATTATGTTAAAAAAACAATTGAAAACTTTCTAATAATTTTCGTTTTTTAACTCCTACTATTTATTTCAAAACAATTATAGTTATAGAACAATTTTTACCAAAAAAATACGTGAAAACACTTTTTTTGGGTACAGTTGAAATTTTACAAAAAATAATAATTAAAATATAACTAAACATTTTCTAAAAAATACAATTTTAACCTCTCCCAAAATCAGTTTGATTTGATAATACAAATATATAAGTCCTTTACGTTGTAGAAAATTAACTAATAATTAGAAAAAACTCGAAAATATTTCGTAGAATCTACAACAAATGTGTCTTATTAAGACTACAGTGTTAATAAGACTCACTTGTTGTAGATTTTACGAAATATTTTCGTGCTTTTCCATTTTGATTGATTTGATTTGATGATTTTAGATTCACATTTTTTTTTACAAAAAATTATACATTAATTTGGCATCTCATCAGAAAGGTGAAACAATATGTAATAAATTGTAACTTAAAGTGTTTTAAGAATAAAATTATTGAAAAGGAAGCAACGAATTATTAAGAAAAACAGTTGGAAATTTTCAAGAAGAGAAAAAACATATATTTTCTTTTCCTGTTGCTCTGTGAAATATATTTTTTTCTTGAGAAGCACTTATTATTTTATTATATAAAAAAATGGAGTTTGAGATAGTGGCCAGAAACATATTTTTTTCTTGAAAAGCACTCGTTTATATTGAGAAAATTGGATTTTAATATTGTAAAAACCCACCCACCCTACAAATACATTAATATTTAAGATAGGACATAATTTTTGGTTTACAAAAAACTTCAACATTAATTCTTTTGTCGTTTCAGGAAACTACAACTCTGACAGTGATTAAAATAAATATGCAAATGTAGAGTGGGTGGGTGTTTACAAACCCACCCTCCAAACAGTAAAACATACGCGAGGGTTTTATTAAATTATTATTTTTCAGTAAGAAAACGTTTCCTTTCTTATTCCGTAAAAAATTTAATTGTAGAACATTTGTTTATATTAAAATAATTGGAGGGTCGAATAGTAGATACCCACCCACCTTACAAGTACATTAATATTTTAGCTATAGCAGAATTTTAAAGTTTACCAAAAAACCCAACACTAATTTTATTGTCGTTTTCAGAAAACTAAAAGTCGGACAGTGATTAAAATAAATATGTATATGTGGGATGAGTGGGTGGCCACCAAGTCACCCTCCAATTACTGCAACAAACGCGGGGGTTTTATCGAGTTAGCTTTAATTAATTAGAAAACGTTACCGTTTATTTTTATTCCGAAACAATTCATTTGTATACATATTTCTTTTTACTGTGAAGCTCTCGTTTATAATAAAATAATTGGAGGGTGGAATAGTAGACACCCACCCACCCAACAAATATATTAATATTCAGGCTAAAACACAATTTTTGGTCTCCAATAAAACTTCCACAGTAATTTTGTTGTGTTTTCAGGAAACTTAAAATCTGACAGTGATTAAAATAAATGTGCATATGTAGGGTGGGTGGGTGGCCACTAACCCACTCTCCAATTACTAGAACATATGTGAGGGTTTTATTGGATTAATTTTTATTTATAAGAAAATGTTTCCAGTTTAATTTCGTAATAATTCATTTTCTTTCGTGTATAAAAAAAAATAAAATTGGAATTGGAAAACGTTAATACATTCTTGTTATCTAATAATTTTTATCTACGATTGTACAGAAAGTAGACGCTTTTTGCATCATTTTTCATTGTAAAAGTGGCTTTTTAAAGCACTAGTGCTTTTTTACGTTTTTATTGCACGGTAATGTCAAACTGTTTTTATTGCACAGAAATGTCAAATTTGGCAGATGAATATATTATAGCATACATTTTCGACAAAAAACTTAATTTTTTATTAATTGATACAAATAACTAATAAACTATAAATAAAATATATAACACAAACCAAATGGCAGATTTAAGAACTCTGAAGATTTCATTTAATGCAAGTCGAAGCGATTACAATAAAGCGAACATTTTTTCCAGAAATAATAATGGCGGCCGACATTTGTACAACTTGTTTACTGGTTGCTAAGTAACGCTTTCATTAGTGCGCTGCGGGTAAAATATGTTTTCATTAATTGAATTATTGAAATGACATTAAAATATTACTCATAAGAATATATTCTTTGAAATAATTTACGATCGAAGATAAAATTTTGTAAAGGACACGTGTAAAAAGTTTCTTTATTGCACTCCTGGCTTTAAAAAAACTCGCTCGTTCCTCGCTCGTGTTTTTAAACGCCAGTTCGTGCAATAAAGCATCACTTTTTACACTTGTACCTTAAATAACTATAATGACCTTGAAGCTTTGGTCGTAGCTTAATTTTTGATCAGAGAATAATTTACAAATTCATCAGATCCCAGAACTTATGGGATTTAGAAGAAAACAGATTGTACGTTATTTAAAAAATGCAAAAATCAAGGCAAGGTTTTTGGAGATGGTGGTTTAAAGAATGTGCCTGCTTAAGAAGAGAATCAACAATTGCGTAAAACTTAAGGCTAAGGAGATATGATTTTTCTGAATGGTTTGAACGCATCTCTGCTAAAATGGGAAATAGGATGAGCAATTCAGGTTGAAGGTGAGATAAGTTGAAATCATGTTCCAGTATCATATCTTCCTAGGATTGATGACTTTGTTGGAGTTATTCGTATTACATCCATAAAAATAGTAGGAGAAAATAAAATTATGACCAATGTTGTAGATTCACGAAATGTTTTCGTATTTTTAAATTTATTATTTAATTTTCTACAACGAACTAAAGGATTTTAATACATTTTATTAAAATTATGACCTTTTTGTAAAACTCTATTCATAGTTTTTTACCATAAGGTCAGGCATATAATAATTAATTATGTAGACATTCTAAATGAAGCAGAAATATTTTTCTGGTATGCAAGTCGAATGAAGAACAAAACATTATTTTCTATATCCTTTTCATAACACTATTTATATTTTCTGCCATAAGGAGAGGAATAGTTTAATTGATTTTTGAAGAGGTTGAATTTGAACTTGGATCTTTCTGATACACTTATAAAGGTCTTTTTTACATACATAAATATTTTAACTATGTATGATACATTCAACCAGTATATAGTCCATCCGTTGGATCTTCCGTCCTATGTCACAAACTATCGCTTCAAAAAACGAAGAAAGTTTTACAGTGCGTTCTTTTTCTAACGAATTTGGTTTACTTTATCAGACTGAATGTTTTTGTGTCGTTTCTCAAAGCGATATTTTGTGACGTAGGACGGAAGATCCAACGGATGGATTATAATATGATTAATTTTGATTATGAAAAGACATTAGTAGTAAAATGCTGTATTGCGATTTCAAGCAAGTAATGACAATTATTACTTAGGTAATTTAATTTCGGTAGTTTCTTCATTACAAAAAGTGGTAGTTTTATGTGATATCTGACGAGTATCACTTAAAACAATTACTTTTCGTACTTAAGCAAATTGAATTACATACATTATAGAAATTGTATTAGTAATTTAACCATTTTATACTAAGAATAATGTTTAAAACTAAAGCTTGAGTGCAACGCATAGACATTCACGATGTAAAAAAAAAATAAAGCGGCGGAATCTATTCATCGCTTAATCTACTTAGCGCAAACATGGTGCAGGCATGGCAGAGAGAGATCATCCCAATTAGCCACTTTCCGCCTTATTAATCCCACCCTTCGCAGTTATTTTTTCCCCGTGTACGTGTATACATGTGCACGACCATTTTTCTCCCCATTATCTGCGATGTAGGTCGAGTAATTTCAGGAGATTAAGTTCATTATAACCGGGATGAAAAGCGGGTGGGGGGGAACGAAAGCGAGGGATAATGCCGATAAGACCTGTGAAGAAAAAATACGACGAAGTCGGCCGGGAAAATATTTTTCAATTCCGACCGATTTACACTGAATGAAAGACGTTGCGACACTTTTCATTTTTTACTTTAGGTAATGAAAAAGTTAAAAGATAAAATTACAGAGTGGATTTTATTATTAGGTAAAATAAAATTAACTTTTGGTGTATTAAAATTATTTCCAGATATAGTTTTTACAGTACATTAAGAATTCGTAATTTACAAAATACTCAAAAATTTTATGTATAAAAGGCGAATATGCATTTTGAACTACGCCTACAATAAATATCTTAGATCTTAATGGAATTATCCTAAGATATAAAGAAGAATATCCCAAGAACTCTGGTTCAATTGTCTTGAGGAAGGAAATGTTTTCTTTATGATACATCTTAAATAAAATGAATCGTGTCTGCTTCATTTTATTTAAGATGTACCATAAAGTAAACGTTTCCATCCTCAAGAAAATCGAACCAGAGGTCTTCTTCTTATTTTACTACTTTATTTTGGTAATGTGGTAAAATAAAGTTATCGTATCTCCTTTTTCATTATTTTAATTTTTACACCCAAGAGAGTAATTGTATTTTATTTTTATCATTAAATGATCGTAGTTAAGAGCAAAATAAACAAGTACTGTAATTAATCACAGATCAAACCCGACGCTAGTTTCATCCCACGAAACACAAACATTCCTCCACATCCGGCGAATTACAAAAAAAAAACTGTCACAGTCAAAAAAATCACCGTCCCTTTGATTGAAATACGTCCACCGGCGGTATGCGCATTCATCCCGTATTGCTGACACACTTTTCGCCCCCCTCGCACAGCCCCTTTAAACCACCCACCCGCCGTTCTGAAATCCGTGCGGCTTTCAGAGAGCGCACGTTTATTTCTGTACATCCTCACACCCTTGCGATGCACAAAAATGCGCGCACACACGTATATACATGTGTATACTTTTATTTTTATTAAAAGCGGGTGGAAAAAAAATAAATAAATACGCGAGGCTTTCGAACCCTCGGATCTGTAATCATTGAACAATCTCGCTCTGTGGCGCGCCAAGGAAAGGAAAAAAATTGAAGGGTGGTTTATGACCGCTCCAGAAATTACGCGGTTTTAAAAGGAAATTGAATCGCGGGGGTCTGAATAATGTTTCTCCTTCTTTCCCCCGTCCGCTCGAACGGGAATTTCTAAAAGGACAGATTTCATATTAAAGATATTTCGTGTGCTTTAAAGTGATGTATTACAGATATTTATATGTTAAAATATGCTACAATTTAAGAGCCTTAAAGGATGTATAAGCAGAAAATTATAAGGTATTTTATATCTGAAAATATGAAATATGTTCCATGAAATATGTCATCTATCATTTTCTATCTACCAAACATCATCTGTCATCTGTCATGATCTGTCATGTTTATTAATGCTATGATTTTGGGATTTTCAGATATTCTTCAATAACAAAATCAAAATCTTTCAATAGTGACACTATCAATTGTCGATTGTCAACTATAAACTGTTAATTGTCAATTATCAACTGTTAACCATCAACTGACAATTATCAACAGTCAACAGTAATAATAAAATGATTTTAGATGAAATACAAAAAATTACATTATATTTTATCACTCGCCGTATGCCATTAATGATTTGTTATCCGACTGTCAACTGTCAAGTGACAAATTAATTGTCAATTTTGAACTGTTTGAACTATCAACTGTCAATAGTCAACAGTCAACTGTCATCTTCCAAATGTTTTCAATAATTTTATTTTGATATTACCTGAATGAAATCTTCAAGATTGTCATCTGTCAACTGTCGTCTGTAATCTGTCAGCTGTCGTTAATACTTTATTAATTGATATCTATCACATATCAATTTCCAACACTTATTTCTTATCATTAATTTGTCAATTGACGATTACCAACTGTTATCTGTCGATCGTAAACTGTCACCTATCGTCTAAAAACTGTCAACTTGTATCTGTCATTGGTCATTTGCTATTTACTATGAATTGTCAAAATTCGTCATCTGTGATGAATTAAATATTAGAATTTTAGAAATTCAGAAATTAAAATGATGAAGTGTAACAACCTATTTACCGACGTTGAATCAGAAAATGATATTTCGGAGATAATTCAAAATTACCATGAGAGTAAAACTAATCAAAGAGGTATAGACGAGACAGAATCAAAAATTAAAACGCACTTATTATTATTATTATTGGTGAAATGTGTCTTATTTTAAAGTACGAGCGTAAACCATTAAAAATCAAATTTAATACTACACCCACAGCTTTAAAACCGTTCGAAATTATCCATATTGTTTGCATAGCCTTAGAAAACGTAAAATTCCTCACTAGTGTAGATTATTTTTCAAAATATACTCAACTGTATAAACTTAATTCTTATCAAGCTGTAGAAATTGCGACTAACCTAATTAAATTTTTGTGTTATCATGGAACACCAGATTTAATAATCATTTTGAATTTAAAAATACAGTCATTCGAGAATTTTTGGCCCTTTATAAAATTAATATCCACTTTATTAGTTCACAGCATCCGGAATCAAATGGAATTGTCGAACGCGTACACTCGATAATTATCGAACACATAAGATTATTAAACAATCAAGATAATTACAAAAACGAATCGGTCGAAATAAAAATTCTTCTTCTTTCTCCTTGCCTATAATAATTCAATTCATTCTACAACTAAATTAAAACCTGTCGAAATCATCTCATAAACCAAAAATTAATTAATTAGTTATTAATTTAGGAAATAGTTTTTAGAAGAAATCTTACCAAATATATTGTTGGATATGTAATTTTTGAAATATCAGATAAAATTTTAGAAAATTGCAAAAAAAATCAAAATTTTATGACATGAGAAATTATTGACAAATTTGGAAATGTAGAGGGAAAATTGTTTGAAAATACTAAACTGTTTGTAAAAAAGTCCGACAAAATAAGAAAAATTTAGAAATCTAGAAGTATTTATACTCGGATACATAGAACTCTTAATTTTTGGAAAAAAAAATACTGAAAACTTTCGTTCCTATAAAATAATAATTGTTGAAAAATTGAGATAAGATCAAAGCAGATATTTAGGAAAATTGTAGAAAAAGTAAATCGCAAATTCAGAAAGTATTGCTAGATAAGTCAATTAAAATTAGAAAATTCTTAAAAATTTTAAATCCTCGAAAAAAGTTATCTCAGGAGAAATTTCTGGAAATTCCGAATAAAAATAAAACATTCTCGCAAAATAGAGGAAAAATTGGCGTGGAATTCTAATACTCAGAAGTTTGCTTTTAGAAGTTTGGATAATAGAAACGCTGATAAATAATAGAATTTTCTCAATTTAGAAGAGAAATTTTTCGATAAAAAATTTAAAATTCTCGCAAAATAGGAGACAAATTAGCGTGGAATTCTAAAATCCTCATAAATGTTATAGAATTTAAACAAATACTGGAAAATTATAGAATCCTAATATCCAATTTATCAAAGAAAATTCTATACATTTTTTATGAAAAAAGTATTAAAAAATTCTAATAAAATGGAAGAAAAAATGGTGCGGAATTCTAGAATACTTACAGATGCTTTTAGAAACTGTAAAATTATAAAATCCTTTTAAAAAATTGTATTAATTCAAAAGAGAATTTTCTATAAATTTTTGATGAACAATTGATTAAAAAATTCTCGCAAAATAGTAGGAAAATTACTGAAAATTTCTAAAATCCTTTCAGATGGTATGGATTTTTATGATTTTTATATTTAAAAATAAATAAAAATGCATCAGATAAATAATGATTGAAAATTCTTTAGATGTCAAAGAAACATTTTGCAATATTCTAGAACATTTGCAGAAACTGAAAATACAAGAATTTGCTAGAAATTAAAAAATTAGAAGACAAATTTTGAAAATTTGGTTCTAGAATCAAAAAACTTATGTGCTTACTTTAAGTAAGTAAACATCTAGAGTATAGGTTCCTGCACTTATTTTTTACTTGTTACAATTCAGATAGATAATTATTGTTCACTGTCAACAATAGCCACCGACCGGTTTCGATCAATTTTGTTGATAAGATCAACTTAGAGCAATTGGAACTTTACTTAGGAGTATTTAACTTTCCGGGTGAACCTGCAGTCAACATTGACTTGGATATATATTTGGTTATATTATAGTAGTAGATATTTTCATAGATTAAATTCTACAAGCTTATTTTTGTAATTTTTTCTATAATTCATCAACATTTCTGCCTTTAACTTATCTGGATTTTTTAGTACACATTTTGTTATTTCGATGAATTTTTTCAGTAAATTGTTTTACAATTTTAGCAAACGTTTTTTCTTCTTCTTCTTCTATTCAACGCCACCCAAGAGGTTGCTGATTAATAAGGTAAACCGTACTTCAGAGATGTCTGCGCGGAATAATTCAGTCGATTTTAGTTCCGTAGTTTGCACAACCATAGATTCTGCAATGGTCTATGTTTCTACGTCCCACGATTTTTTCGGTTAGTTGAAATTGTTTCTGCAATCAGGTTTTCCAGATAGCAGCGGATCTCGCATAATGAGCTGCAGAATTTCATATTTTGAGTTACGAGCTGTATGCCCAAGGAATTCCAATTCTCAAAACTCAAAAATAAATATGAAAGAACATGAAACTATTCAAGTTTCCTTAACAATAATAGTGCTTTTTAAAAGAGCAAAAATTAAAATCATGGCTTTTTATATTTGGAAAATATCTGATAAAACCAGGACTTTCTGAAATTGTAGGTTTTTTTTTAAACAGAAAAGCAACTGCTATTAAAACAAACCTTTAGAGAATACAACTTTTTATGATTGCTTATTCTTCAAAAACTTACTTACTTACTTACAAAATTTAGTAACACATAAAATTAAAACTATAGATTAAATTAAAATTAAAAGATGAACTATTAGATTTTGGGTGCCAAAATAAAACGACGATTTAGGTACTATAATTAAGGCAATAAGCGGAAACATGGATTCGCGCGTCGAATAAAGAATTCATGAAATTTTAAAACATTTAATTACTAAAGAACAAAACCTACATAATCAATTAAAATTTGGATATAGTACGAATATTAAAATTATTCAAAATTTTAATAATACAGTCAAAGATATTGCACATAACCAAAATCTCCTTAGAGTTCGAATAATGCAACTTTATTCGATTTACAAAGAAGAAATTGATCATCAACATATTCTGGTTGTAAAAGATCTGTATAATCAACTCATATTACTTTTTGGCGTTGTTAAAAATATTTTAGATAAGGTTACTAACACATTAACGTTAGTCTTACTCTTAGTCCAGACATAATTAGTCCCCAAGAATTACTTGAAGGACTACAAAGAATTTCAATTCATTATAATGAGAAATCACCGTTCGAATTAAAAATAGAAAATATGTAAGACTTCGAATCTATAATATCTGTAAATTGCAAAATTAAAGAGTCCCAAATTTACTACTTCCTATCTCTACCAATTAACTATGAATATTCTTTTGACGTTTATAAAATGTATCCAATACCCTTGAAATTCGATTCGAAATATGTAACTGTAATTCCAAATGTAAAACTATGTACTATTAAAATCAAGAATAGATTCAAACAATACCAATGCAAAGACAATCTAGTAATAAATTATAATGCAGTGTGTAAAAACGAATTACTTAACAATGGAAATAGAGATAACTGTAAATTTACTAAATTAGAGATTGAGAAAAACCATTTAGAAAAAATTCCGTACACCGATCAGTTCCTCGCTGTCTTCGTATCCAAGGAAAGGATAAGAACAACATGCCCAGAAAAAGAAGAAAATCAAGACCTTCAAGGAGTCTTCATTATACAACCTCAAAGGTGCTCTACTATAGGAACCCCAAGATTCCCAAAATCGAAGAATTCTACGGAACACCCGTGTAAGTGAGTGTCGGGAACGCCAAACTGAAAACCCAAAAACTAAACAATTTTACAATAATCTTTAAAAGACTCAAATTAGATCATGTCCCAATATATTCCCAGGTGCCCCTCGAAGACAGTGCAATATCCCTTCAACCTAGTTTATGGGCAATATTTGTGTACCTCCTAATTTTATCATATGTAGTGGCCCTAGTGTTAAAATACCTAAAAAGGAAAAGGGTAGTGACCATCTCTGAAGACAGTAATTCGCCTCCTTGTGTGTGTCGAATCTACGAGGAGAGGAGTAACCTTGCGTTCACGAAAGACATTTTATTGTTATTTTTCATTATTAAACAATTAATATTATTTATTCCATATACATAAATTAACTTATCATTTAATTAATGCGCAATATGCACCAGATGTCACTCTGATTAGCTTGCAGTTTATTATATTATAAATATGTATGACTCATCGTCTCATTCATTAGCATTAAGATCATTAAGAGCGTTAGAGCATTATTTTTTCAATCATTATACTATGTACTTTACTAGAGTT
Source organism: Ontholestes murinus (assembly GCA_963969525.1). Taxonomy (NCBI): domain Eukaryota; kingdom Metazoa; phylum Arthropoda; class Insecta; order Coleoptera; family Staphylinidae; genus Ontholestes; species Ontholestes murinus. Next base: position 72,857,229 of record OZ018391.1, read on the forward strand.
AATATCGTTATAGTTCTCACTCTTATTAATCCTAGTAATGTAATTGATAAATAATCAGGAAATGATTTTTAAAAATTCAATCGTGCAAATCCAAAAGATAACTTATATAGTCTGTTCATTGGAACTTCCGTCGTACCTCAGAAACTATAGCTTCAAAAAACGATGAAAGTTTTACAGTATGTTCTTTTTCTAACGCATTTGGTTTACTTTATCAGACTGAATGTTTTTGTGTCGTTTCTCGAAGCGATATTTTGTGACGTAGGACGGAAGATCCAACGGATGGACTACATATTACATAATTATTAGTGGTAAAAAAGTGTTAGATTAGCATTTCTCTAAAATTCTAGTAATCTAAAGACAAAATTGATTGAAAATGTTAAATAAAAGGAAACGTTGATAATAATGCAAAATAATAAAATTAAGTAAGACATGCTTAAATAATCCAAAAATTTTGATTCTATAAGATAGTCTCGCAATTTTTAAAAGACATTTTTTTTAATATATCAAGAACTAGTGATAAATATTTAGGTAAAAGAGGAAGAAAAATTAATGGAACTTTCTAAGAATATTTCTGGAAATATTTGGTTTTCGTGCTTCTTTAAAAATTCCAATAAGATGAAGTAAAAATTCTTAAAAAAGAAATTACTGAAACTGATAATTTGTAAAATCTAAAATTTTCTAAATATTTCAACACCTAATAAAAAAAAACTTCAATACGAATTCTGTTGTTTTCCGAAAACTAAAATTCTGACGGTGATTGAAATAAATAAAATAAATTGGATTACTCGACACCCATCCAGCCAACATGTACATATTCATATTAATCACTTGCAGATTTTAGTTTCCAGAAAACTATAACAGGAAAAAATATTGCTGGAAAATTCTACAATGCCCAAAAAGAAAATTATTCCAATTTGAAAAGGAAATTTTAAAGAATTCACAATTTTCTTTTAAACCAGAATAATATTCTTCTAGTGTTGAAGAGTTTTTCAATAAGAAAAGATATTGCTTCGGATGGCTCGAAAATTCCAGTAGTTTGGAAAAAAACTGAATAAATAATCTAATAATTTAGAAGAAATAATTCTAAAAATTTATAGAACGCTCTAAAAAATGTCTCACATATTAGAATATAAATTGCGACAAAGAAATATAGTTGGAGAATTTAGAACAAATCTTTAAGGTAATCAACAGGAAATCTTCAATTAAATAAAGCAGAAAATGTGGAACAAATTTAAAAAGTTTGAAAGTTAAACGAGGATCTTGAAAAAAATGCTAAAAAAATTAGACCGGAAGGTAAATTACAATGAAATAAAATAAGAAATAATATACAAATTACAAATACAGATACAAATTATTCAAATTTAGTTGTAAAATTTTAGAAATTTCTGGAAATATTTGGTTTTCTTGCTTTTTTAAAAAATCCAATAAGATAATGTAAGAATTCTTGGAAAAGAAATTACTGAAACTAGAACTTCCAGAAGATAATTTGTACAATCTGGAATTTGCTAAATAATCCGAAAAATATAGACAAAGGCCGTCTAAAAAAATTAAACAAAAAACAGTTTATTGTGATAGGTAACAGTAATATAAATAATGTAAAAATCATTGCAGCGGGTAATGAATTAAAAATCAGCAAAAAATTGAAACATTGTATATTAAATGTCTTTTGTATGAAAATAACCAATTCTGCAGTATATGGCGATATCTTACATCTCTAGTCATTCATTTTAGATTGTAACTCCATGCCAAAATATTCTGGTTGTCAAAAAGGATTTCAAACATATTTCTGATTAGAAATTCGTCCTTCAGTTTCGTGAGTATTTAATTAATCTTGAACGAAAAACGTTTGCTATTAATAATGGCCACTTTGTGATCGAAATGTAAATCTAATTCAAATAAAACTTATTTGTGAAGAAAGTGTTAGGGTTTTATTCCTAGTTTATGTCTCTGATTATTCTCGAGTCCAATTGGTCTACAAGATTGATTTGAAGTAAGTAACTTCTTAAATTGCAATAAACTTTCTACAGCAGATGCTTATTTCAAATTTTGCATCAATTTTAATTTTATCTTACAGGATTTTAATTTTTAATTAGTCATAGAGTCTATAAGGTATCCTTTTCTTTTATATTCGATCAATTTACTGTTCTAAAAACTTCAAGAAAATTAGTCCAGTAAGTTTGATTATTAAAGAGGGTAAATATTGAATTTTTCTTCAAATTTTTCCTACAATGTTTGCGAATATTTCCTGCTTCATTCTTTATGAATTTATTTAACATGTATCCTCAAGATCCATGATCTATGTTTTTACTTTCCCTATATATAGTATACATATATAAGGAAAGTATTGTTTTCGTGCATGAAAATATCTGTGGGCGCTGTATCTCAAAAACAAATGATCCGTTTGATGTGAAACTTTAAACTTAAGGGTTTATCATTAGAACGAAACTGAAAAGCTTTTGGTAAACATTCATAAACCGAAAGTGGTTGTTTGCTCGAGGCGTTTTTTTTATTTTTTACATTACAATATTTTTTTAAATATGAAAATGTTTACTAAACATTTCAAACAAAGGTTACAGCGAACGAGAAACTGAATAAGTTTTATTTGAACATTTTTCAAAAAGTTCTTAACGTGCGAGAAAAAATTTAAAAATTAAAAATGTTGACATTTTTTTCCCTATTGCTAAACTACAGGAGTTATATGAAATTTATATTACAAATAATTGTAGGATATTCGAAAGAGAACAAATTATTAGGAATAGCTTTTCATCGTAACCCTCAATTCAATTCTTATAAAATTTTATGTTTAGAAAATTCAACGTATAGAAAATTTTTGTTTAGGAATTTCGATGTATAAAATATTATTTATTAGGAAAATTCGATGCACAGAAAAATCTATGTTTAGACAAATCGACGAACAGAAAATATTATTTGTTGGGAAAATTCGATGTATAGAAAATTCTTTGTTTAGAAAATTTTTTATTTAGAAAATTCGATGTATAGAAATTTCTTTGTTTAGAAAATTCGATTTACAGAAAATTATTTATTTAGAAAATTCTATGTATAGAAATCTCTTTGTTTAGAAAATTCAATACTCAGAAAATTTTATATTTAGAAAATACGATGTAGAGAAAATTCTCTCTTTAGAAAATTTTATGTATAGAAAAGTCTTTGTTTCGATAATTCAACGTATAGAACATTCTTTGTTTAGAAAATTCGACGTACACAAAATTCTTTATTTAGAAAATTCGATGTATAGAAATTTATTTGTTTAGAAAATTCAATGTACAGAAAATTCTTTATTTAGAAAATATTCGATGTACAGAAATTTCTTTAGTTAGAAAATTCAACATTTGGAAAATTTTATGTTAAGAAAATACGATGTAGAGAAAATTCTCTGTTTAGAAAGTTTTATGTATAGAAAAGTCTTTGTTTAGAAAATTCAATACTCAAAAAAATATGTTTAGAAAATTTGATGCATAGAAAATTAATTGTTTAGAAAATTCGACGTACAGAAAATTCTTTGTTTAGAAAATTCGATGTATAGAAATTTCTTTGTTTAGAAAATTCAATGTACAGAAAATTCTTAATTTAGAAAATTCTATGTATAGAAATTTCTTTGATTAGAAAATTCAATACTTAGAAAATTTTTGTTTAGAAAATACGATGTAGGAAAAATTCTTTGTTTAGAAAATTTTATGTATAGAAAATTCTTTGTTTAGAAAATACGATGTAGGGAAAATCCTTTGTTTAGAAAATTTTATGTATAAAAAATTCTTTGTTTAGAAAATTCGATGTATAGATAATTCTTTGATTAGAAAATTCAATTTTATTTTTTGTATATATATAGAAAATATATTGTTTAGAAAACTCGATGTATAAAAAATTCTTTGTTTAGAAAATTTTTCGCTTAGAAAAATCAATACTCACAAATATTTATGTTTAGAAAATTAGATGTACAGATAATTCTTTTTTTAGGCATTTCGATGTTTAGAAAATTATTTGTTTAGAATATTCAATGGTTTGAGAAGTGTATGTTTAGAAAATTCGATGTACAGAAAATTCTCTGTATATAAAATTCTTTGATTAGAAAATTCAATGTACAGAAAAATTTTTGTTTAAAAAATTCAACAATTATAAAAAAATTGTTTAGAAAATTCGATGTTTGAAAAATTCTCTATTTAGAAATTTTAATGCTCAAAAAATGTATATTTATAAATTTCGTTGTGCAGAAAATTTTACGTTTGGAAAATTAAGTATTCAGAAAATTTTATATTTAATAATTATTACTTATGACTAACCCATGAATGTAAATATTCTGCTTGGAAATAAACAAACTGTAACTCTAAAATTTCTGTTAAGAAAATACATTATTTAAAAAAAACTGAGTTTCATAAAATTCGATGTATAGAAAATTCTATTTAGTTGAATGTTCTAAATATAATTTTCTATACATCATTCATAAACATTTATGTTTAAAACATTTGTAATAAAGAGAATTTTCTGGTCTTATAAAAAAACTTATAAAACATTATATTTAGAAAATTCGATGTAGAGAAAATTCAATATTCATAAAACTTTGTGTTTAGAAAATTCGATGTATAGAAACTTCTTTGTTGAAAAAAATTTAATACTAAAAATATGAATGCTTTCGATGTATAGAAAATTCAATGTTTACAAAATTCAATACAATGTTTATATTTATAAAGAAACGTAAAGAAAATTCAAAACTAAAAAAATATATGTTTAGAAAATTTGGCATATAGAAAATTAAATGTATCAAAAATTCTTTGTTTAAAAAACATTTATGTTTAATAAATTTGATGTATGGACAATTTTTTGTTTAGAAAATTCAATACATAAAAGAAATTTTTCAGAAAATTCAATGGATAGAGAATTCTCTGCTTAGAAAATTAAATACTTATAAATGTTTATGAGTAGGAAATTTCATGTACAGAGAATTTTTTATTTAGATAATTCAATACTCAAAAAATTTGATGTATTCTTCGGAAAATTTAACATTCAGTTTAGAAAATTTTCTATTTAGAAAATTAGTTTATAACATTGATAAAAGTATTTAAAACGAAACTAAATTGGATGTTTAAAAATTTAATATATAGAAAATACGATATATAATAAATGTACATACAAAAATTTCTAAATATGATGTTTGATAAATTTAATGTAATATATTAAAACACATAAACTTCTAAATTCAATGTTTAGAAGATTCGATACATGGAAAATTTTATATTTAGAAAAAACAATATCTAGAAAATTAAATGTTTCGAAAATTCAAGCTAACACATTGATAAAAAGGTATTTACATCCAGAAACCGCTAAATTAAACTTTTAGGTGATTTAATAGGTTGAGAAAATTCTATGTATAGAAAATTTAATGTTTAACTGATTTAATACTAAAAATAGCTTAAATGGCCGGACTAACCCTCATTTTAAATTACGAAAAGAAAAAACGAAAGATCCTATAGAGATGAAACTTTAAATTTAAGGTTTCATCGTTCAACACTGGAACTGACAAGTTTTTAGTAAATATTCATAAATCGGAATTTAATTTAATTTAATTTATTATACGGAATCTCCATTTACATACATTAAATATATATATATATATATATATATATATATATATATATATATATATATATATATATACGAAATATATAAATCATAATTACAAAAATAGTTACAACAAATATGTTCATACACACTACATGAAACTTAAAATTTAAAACCCTATCCCAAATGGTTTAACTAATCACAATCACTATAGGTTCTTAATGTTACTCTCGGTTAACCTGAAAATTTAATTTAAAATTAGTAATATTGGAATTGGATGTTTACTCAAGGTATTTTTTTGTTTTCTTCCAATATTTTTTTAATATGAAAAAATTTATAAAACTTATCAAACAAAAGTTAAAGGGAATGAAGAACTGAACAAGTTTTATAAAAATATATTTTTCGTAAAATTCTCAAAAAATATAAAAATTGAAAATTTTGACATTTTACCTAATGTTTACTTGAAATTTGTATGACAAATAATTGTAGAGAATTTAAAAGTGAACAAATGAATAGCTTTTTTTGCGAAATATAGGGAAAGTACTATGATGGCTACATCACCATTTTTTTCTGTTGGATTTGCCTATAAAAATTTTAGTATTTCACAGAAATTTTTCTACTTTTCTCTCTCTTTGATTTTATCCACAATTTATTCCTTTTCTAATTGAAATTTTCTAGTAATTTTCTTTACAAATTTTGACATATTTTATTGTAATTTCTTTTCAAAATTTTCTTCGAGAGTTGTAGAATTTTCCTTCGAAAGTTTTAACATAATTTATCATATTTTTAAAACTATATTAAATTTTAATTTTTACATTAATTAAATTACAAACCTAGTGTTTTATTTACTTTATATATTATGGAATTTCACTAAGTATCAGCCTCATCAATTCAATATTTAACATTTTTCACAGTTGTCATATTTTCTTCAGTTTCCAACATTTCAAGTTTAATTTTATCAGAGATTTCTGATTATATCACTGCCTAAAATGTATTAAAGTCCTTAAGTCATTGTAGAAAATTAATTAATCATTTAAAAATGCGAAAACCTTTCGATTTCAATAGAGACAAGCACATATTTTTAAAAATTATTTCTTACTAATTAAAACGGTGATTATGGTAGAAAAAAAATCACGTTCTGTTACAGAAAGAGTAAAAATTAATCCAGTGACAATGTAATCGCATCTTTAATTCTACAGCCCTAATAAATCTGCCAACGAGCGCTAGAAAACTTGCCATAATTTTTTTCTTTTGCGCTCAGGTTTGTTTACGATTATTTACTCCCCTGGAGGCATTAAGATAAAACTAAGGATGTACGGTTGCCGGCTCAATTTTTACGATTCGCGTTTAATTTAATTGGGTCTGTAATTCTACAAGTGCTCAAACCCCCCTTCCCTCTAGCTACATTTTAATGCCTCCCTATATACGACTAAGGCAGTAAAACAAGGAAGTATGTACGGTCACGCAACACTGAAAATCAGGAAAATGTATAATTTCCCGTCTTTGTAATGTAATGTAATCAAATGAAATGATATTATATACGTGTATTTCAATTTAATAAATTATAATTAAAATCAACTTATTAAATTGAATAATTATAAAATATTTATAGTTATGGAGGCTTCTACTTCGTTATTCATATTTAATCACAAATTAAACACATTTTTTACTTTGTACCTGTTATACAAAACAAGGTGAAAATTGTGTTTAATTTGTGACTTATAGTTATGGTGGATGCGCCGGGATAATTTCATATTAAAGCACATTAAACACAAATAAATTTAAAAACAAACAATTTTTTAAAGATTAAGATTAGTTTATATAATTATTGAGTGCGTGGGTTCAAAAAATAAACGAAATGTTTATGGAAATATTTACAAAATCTACAAACAATTTCGAAAAATTTCACATCATACACGCCATTATCAAGATATAAAAATCTATCATCTCCCCAATGATCGAACCCATAATCTCCGCGCTATTTCCACCCTATTCCCGACTTTACATTTCACGATCATCTCGGCAATAACTCGAGCGCACGAAATATTTCGGCGAATGATACGAGAGAAGGGTACAAAGTCGCAAATTGGTAATAATAGTCGCGTCAGTGCGAAGGGACCACGGGCATGCGGGGGTGAGGAAAGCGGGGATGGGATGGAAAAAAAAAACATAAAAGTGTAATGGGCGTCGCGACGAGATAAATCCATTGCGGATAATAAACTGGCAATATTGCCAGATTGGAGACACTCCAAAAAAACATCGCGTTTCTTTCGTTCGCGTTATTGCCGTCAATATCTTTTTTTCTCTGCTGTTGTAATTGTTATTTTTAAATGGCGAAAATTTTACGCCGTGATTTTATAAAACGAGTGCCGCCCGTTTTACGGTCCGAGTCGTCAAATATCAATTCGGATTTTATTGTCCGTCGGAGTTAAGTGTCCAATAAATTGCAGTTTTAAAAAGGGCTCCGGTTTAACTAATTTTATATCGTTTATACTTTATCGAAAAGAAATAAAATAAAATTTAAGTTAAAACCTAACTATAAATTACCATTCTAAATCGCTTCCTAAATTTTTTTTTTAAATCTTACCACAATTTGTATACATAGATTTTATTGAACTTAATCTAATCATTTTTAGCCATCTTCTTGACATTCTGTAACTTCAAATGTCTATTACTTTAAATTCTATCCGATTTTTTATGTTCAAATTCTTTTTCACTATAAAATAGATTTTCTTTTCAATTGATAAATAATAACTAACATTAAATAATTCAATCAATTTCAAACTGATTTAAGGTCGAAAAACTATCAGCAAATGACACCTGACAGGTGACAGATGACAGATCTAACAGTTATAAATTATCAATTGAGAGATAATTCTCAATAAACAAAAAATGACAATTGGCACATAATAAACACGAATTGACCACTGTCAGATGATAATAAACAGTTTGCAATTAGCAGAAGCCAGATTATCGATGAAAAAATCTTGTATTTTACCATTAAGATTTTTTTATGTAATATGAAAAAACTTATTAAAGGATTTTGATTTTTTTACGAAAGAAATACTGAAAATACTGAAAATTTAATAAGTTTCCTCAAAATAACAAACCTTATATTAGAACAAAGATAAATTCAAAAAAATTAACGAGGAAAATTTGATAGATATGAGTTGACAGTTGGCAGATAATAATTGACACTCTATGGTAGACAGATAACACTTAACAAACAATTTACAATTGATAGATAACAGATAACAAAAAATAAGTTGACATTTGACTTCTGCCAGCTGACAGTTGGCAGTTAACGGTTAATATTTGACAGATAACATATGACAAGTGACGATATACAATCTAAAGATAAAATATAGATCTATAGATATCAAATAACAAACAATAAGTTTACATTCGACAGTTGCCAGCTCACAGTTGAGAGATAACAATTGACTGTTGACAAATAATTGATGGCAGATAAAAAGTGATGAAATACAATGTAATTCTTTGTATTTTACATTAGAGATTTCATTAGGTAATATAAAAAAAATGTTGAAAACATTAGAAAAATTTTGATTTTGATAATAGCCTTGACAGATGACAATTGACAGTTGGCAGTTGACAAAACAACTATTATTAGTTGATAGTTGACACTTGATAGTTGACATTTGACAGATTGGTTGCACATAACAAGTAATAAAATATAATGTAATTCGTAGCATTTCATCTAAAAAATATAATTAATATAAAAAAATATTCTTTTTTAAATTTTTTACAGAGAAATTCTAAAAGTAAAAAAATGTCATATTACAACAACTTCTAATACACTTAAAGCAGACAGATATTTGACGTTGACAAATGAAGGATACTGATTATTTAAAATACATGACAAATAACAGATGACAAAGAATGTTGGCATTTGACAGTTAATGTATATAGATGATAGATGACAAAAAGAAAAAAATAAGTTACAAATGACAGTTGACAGATAAGTGTTGGCAAATGATAGATGAAAAATCCGATAGCAGATGACCAGTGACGGAATACAACATAATTCGTTGTAAAACATTTTTATGTGTTTTCACCACAGGTTAAGTGAGAATTTAATTAATCGTAATTCGTTCGTCTTTGTATTTTTATATTAGAGATTTTATTAGGTAATATCAAAATATTTGAAAGATTTTGATTTAGATAGTTGACAGTTAAAAGTTGACACTTGACAGTTAACAGTTGACAGGTGACAGTTGACAGTTGACAGATGACAGATAACAAATCATTGATGGTATATGACGAGTGATAAAATATTATATAATTCTTTGTATTTCATATAAAAAATATTATTTATATAAAACTTGTTTTACAAAGAAATTCCAAAAGTAGTAATAAATTCAAAGTTTCCTCCAGATAAATGTTTATATTAGAAATTCCAACACCCTTAAAGTTATTAGATATTTGACGTTGACAATTGACGGATGTTGTCCATTCAAAATACATGACAAATAACAGATGACAGCAAAATTTTGACATTTGACAGATAATATTTGACAAACACGTAACGGTGAGCATTTATCAATTAATATATACAAAATATAAGTTACAAATGGCAGTTGACAGTAGACAAATGTCAGTTGACAGTTGCAGATAAAAGTTGATAGACGACAGATGACAAATCACTTGTGGCAGATTTCATTAGGTAAGTTAAAAAAAAACTAGAATAGATTTGAAAGGTTTTGACAGTTGACAGTTAATAGTTGCAAATTGCCAAATAATAATTGTCACTTGCCACTCGACACTTAACAGTTAACAGATGTCAGATAACAAATCATGCCATTAATGATTTATTATGTGAAATCTATAGATATCAAACTGTTTGTTAACTGTCAAGTGTCTATTATTAATTGCCAATTTGCAATTGTTGATAAGTTATCAAATTTAATGTAATACTTTGTATTTCAGCTAAAAAAATTTAATATCAAAAAACAATTACTGAGAAATTTCAAGAAATAATAAAATCTTAAATAGTTTCATCATATTACAACAACTTCTAACACATTTTAAGTTGACAGTTATTTAACGTTGATAAATGGCTGATGTAGACAGTTGACGGATAATAATTGAGAGTCTATAGTAGTAGACAGAAAACACACATCAATTTTCAATTGATAGATAAAATATGAATATATAGATGACAGATGACAAAAAATAAGTTTATAGTTGACAGTTATTAGGCGACAGTTGGCACTTGACATTTGACAGACAATATTTGACAGACACGTAACGGTGAGCAATTGTCAATTAATATAAACCAAATATAAGTTACAAATTATAGTTGACAGTAGACAGTTGACAGTTGCAGATAAAAGTTGATAGATGACAGATGACAAATCACTTGTGGTAGATTTCATTAGGTAAGATAAAAAGAACTAGAATACATTTGAAAGATTTTGACAGTTGACAGTTGACAGTTAATAGTTGCAAATTGCCAATTAATAATTAACACTTAACACTAGACACTTGTTAACAGATGTCAGATAACAAATCATGCCATTAATGATTTGTTATCTGAAATCTGTTAACTGTCAAGTGTCTAGTCTCAAGTGTCAATTATTAATTGTCAATTTGCAACTGTTGACGAGTGATAAAATTTATTGTAATACTTTGAATTTCACCTAAAAAAAAAATTTAATATCAAAAAACAATTACAGAGAAATTTCAAAAATAATAAAATCTTAAACAGTTTCCTCATATTACAACAACTTCTAACACTTTTTAAGTTGACAGTTATTTAACGTTGATAAATGACTGATGTAGACAGTTGACGGATAATAATTGAGAGTCTATAGTAGACAGAAAACACACATCAATTTTCAATTGATTGATAAAATATGAATATATAGATGACAGATGACAAAAAATAAGTAAACAGTTGACAGTTATTAGCCGAGAGTTGGAACTTGACAGAGATTTCATTAGTACGTAATACAAAAAAAAGAGTTACAGTTACAGGTAACAATTGGCAATTGACAATTAACAGTTGATACGACAGTTGACAGATGACAGATGACAGATAACAAATCATGGCATATGACAAGTGATAAAATATAATATAAGTCTCTGTATTTTATCTAAGAAATCTTATTAATATAAAATCAAACTTTACAACTTTTGAAGAAATTCCAAAAGTAAAAAAAAAAATTAAATAGGTTCCAATAAAACAACCCTAATATTACAACCTCCTATAACACTCTTAAGATCGACAGATATTTGACGTTGACAAATGACAGATGTTGTCCATTCAAAATACATGACAAATAACTGATGACACAAAAATTTTGACATTTCACAGATAATATTTGGCAGTCACATATCGGTGATTATCAATTAATACAAACAAAAAATACGTTACAAATGGCAGTTGATGGTAGACAGATGACAGTTGACAGATGACAGATGACAGTCGACACATCATTGGTGGTAAATGACAAGTGAAGAAATGCAATGTTGTAATTTTTTGTATTTTATTTCAGAGATTCCATTAGGTAATATCAAAAAGAATTTGTTGAAAACATTTGTAACATTGTAATTTTGATCGTTGACAGTTTAAATTTGGCAGTTAACAGTTGACAATTAGCAATTAACAGTTGACACTTGACAGTTAACAGATGCCATATAACAAATCATTAGTGGCATATGACGAATGATAAAATATAAAATAATTATTTTCATTTCATCTATAAAGAAAATCTTATTAATTACAAAATAATCTTTACGACATAAAAAAATTAAAAACAATCCTCACATAACAACAAACTTTAGCATTATTAAAGTGACAGTTTGACAAATGTCGGCTGTTGTTTATTTAAAATACATGACAATTCGCAGATGACACATTAATGTTGACAGTTGGTAGATAATATTTATATAAATGACAGTTGACATATGACAGTTGACAGATGACAGATGACAGTTGACAGATGACAGTTGACAGTTGACAGTTGACAGTTGACAGATGACAGATGACAGATGACAGATGACAGTTGACAGATGACAGTCGACAGATGTCAGTTGACAATTGGCAGTTGGCAGTTAACAAAAGATGGTTGGCAGTTAACGAATGACAGAATCATTAATGACATGTGTCAAGTGATGAAATATAATGTAATTTTTTGTTATACTTTATATTTTATCCTAGAGATTTTAGTAGGTTATAGTAAAAAAACTTGTTAGAAACAGTTCAACACTTCTGATTCTCATATAATAAAAAATTGTCAAATAGCTTTTTATAACAACCTCAAACGTTCTTTAAGTCGAGAGACATTTAACGTTGTCAATTGATAGATTAAATATATAAAATAGGTGTTGCTATTTATAGATTACAGATAAGTTGACAGATGACAGATGAGAGATGACAGATGACAGTTGACAGTTGACCAGTTGACAGATGACAGATGACAGATGACAGATGACATATGACAGATGACAGATGACAGATGACAGATGACAGATGACAGATGACAGATGACAGATGACAGATGACAGATGACATATGACAGATGACAGATGACAGATGACAGATGACAGATGACAGATGACAGATGACAGATGACAGATGACAGATGACAGATGACAGATGACAGATGACAGATGACAGATGACAGATGACAGATGACAGATGACAGATGACAGATGACAGATGACAGATGACAGATGACAGATGACAGATGACAGATGACAGATGACAGATGACAGATGACAGATGACAGATGACAGATGACAGATGACAGATGACAGATGACAGATGACAGATGACAGATGACAGATGACAGATGACAGATGACAGATGACAGATGACAGATGACAGATGACAGATGACAGATGACAGATGACAGATGACAGATGACAGATGACAGATGACAGATGACAGATGACAGATGACAGATGACAGATGACAGATGACAGATGACAGATGACAGATGACAGATGACAGATGACAGATGACAGATGACAGATGACAGATGACAGATGACAGATGACAGATGACAGATGACAGATGACAGATGACAGATGACAGATGACAGATGACAGATGACAGATGACAGATGACAGATGACAGATGACAGATGACAGATGACAGATGACAGATGACAGATGACAGATGACAGATGACAGATGACAGATGACAGATGACAGATGACAGATGACAGATGACAGATGACAGATGACAGATGACAGATGACAGATGACAGATGACAGATGACAGATGACAGATGACAGATGACAGATGACAGATGACAGATGACAGATGACAGATGACAGATGACAGATGACAGATGACAGATGACAGATGACAGATGACAGATGTCAGATGACAGATGACAGATGGTAGATGACAGATGACAAAGCATTAATGGAAAGTGATAAGCGATCAAAATTGCTACAATTTAGGTATTTTATTATAGAAATCTCATTAGATAATACTAAATAAACTGATTGAAGAACGCTATATTGTGAACTCTGCCCTTTCCATATGTGATTGAAATTTTTGTTGATAATAATGGATTTTATATACAATTTTGGAATATTATTTAAGCATATTGGAATAAATAAATAATACTAATACTAAAAAAAATTGAGTTCCAAACTAATTAAAAATTTTAGGTTTCTTCTACACACCAATTCTTAAAATTTCGTGAGAATGATGGTAGCGACCGTTACTATGTGGTAGTTCATTTAAAAAAAGAGTAAATGAAAATAATTTTTGAGTTTTTATATCACTATTTATTGTATAATATACACAAACAAAGTTTTCAATGTATTATCAATTTTGACACAACTATAGTTGCGACCTTTGCAGGTCATTATCAAGTGTTGAATTATAATTCAACACTTGATAATGACCTGAAAAGATCTCTCACGATTCCAGATCATGTTATAAGAATTTTTCATATTTTTTTTTCAGAGCTTCTAAAAGTTTTACTACTTATCCTTACATTTTATCAGAATTTAAAAATATTCTGATACAGACTGCAAGAAATTTCCATCATTTTTAGAAGAATTTTCCTTTCGTCGTCTAGAAGAATTTTACTGTATTTTCTTTTCTTTATTTTATTTTTTTAATTTACTACATTTTTAAGGAATTTCTTCTCCAAATTATAAGAATGTTTTCCAAGAGTTCTTTTATTGTCTAAGTTTCTTGCTTTATCTCATCAAAATTGTTCAACAATTTCTCTTATAAACTATGAAAATCTTTAATAATATTAAAAAAATATTTATTATGTCATTAAAAAAATTTTTGACGAAAGAAGCACGGGCGGAGTTCACACTGACAAATTATGTTCTTCCACTCAAACCCTTTCTATCTATCTATGATTTCATAATAGATGACCAATGGCAAATACTTAGATAACAAATAACAGATAACAAATGACAATTGATAAATAAAATATAATAAATGACAATAAATGAGAAGTTAATTTTTTATCTTTTATGGATGATAGATTTTAGTTAAAATGAAGTAAACGTTAAACAGTGCCTATTTGATACGAGTTAAATTCCTTTTAATTACGTTTTAATTATGAATATAATTGTTATTTTGAACTGGCACGGCAACAAATTGACCCGCGTTAATTATGGTGAAGGCGCCGGGACATAATCCAATAACCTCGCAATTTTTAATGCAATTAATGCACGGACCGGCACAAGTAATAGAGACAGATGTATTTATGTGGAATAATCAAGGGGTAATTTGATAAATTGTTAAGTAATTCAAATCTCGGCGTCGGCGTTTACATAACGAGGTTATATTTGGCGGCGTCCCTTGTTTACCGTAATATATATCCCCGGCATTAATACGTATGCAAATGCGCCGTGTTTGGCTCTAAATTATACATGAATATGGCGATAATTAAAGTGACTGCGGTCCCTGGGAAAAATGGCCCCCGGCTGGAACGCCTGGCGGGGATTAATCCTGACGGATGAATTTCCAAACAGGCCCGTGTGTGACATCCTTCTATTTATTTTTCCTCCGTGTCTATATGTGCGTGTTTGTGTGTATATATATATTTATTTGTTATGTATGTATTTCGCGTGTCGTTTCGGGATTGTGCACACCCCCGGAAAACGGGGCGCCGCCGTCATTTTTTTTTTCCGGCGTCCGGACGGTTCGATTTCGGAATCGGCCCATGAATATTTATGCGACGTCGGCGCAAGGGGGGTGTGCCATGCAAATTTTTCAAAATTGGATTCGGCCCCGAAAAGGATTAGTTCACGAGGAAAAGGAAGTTTTAATTGAAAACGGACGGCGGTGCGAATGTTTAATTACTCGTGTATGATTAAAACGAATCAGGGATGTGTTATCGCGATGGCTTTATTTCACCGCACGAAAATTGTAAATAAATTTAATTAATTAATTATTTCATACTAATTTCCACCCCTATTTCCATAATTTTAATAACTAATTAATATAATATTTTGTGTACTTTAATACCATTAAATTTAATCATTACATTTAATATTTTTTATTTTAATAAATTCATTCATTCAAAATTATATTATTCAACCTTTTTACCATTGATAGCTGACTTTAATACTCTTTTATTAAATTTGATGAATTTTATACTTTAATTATATAACATAAACTTAATAAAACAAATTTAACTTAATATTAAAATGTATTAAAATCCTTTACGTTGTAGAAAATCAACTAATAATTTTTTCGTGTTTTCTTAGTAGTATCATTTATTTATTCCAATATGCTTACATAACATTCGAAAATTGTACACAAAATCCATTAATATCAACAAAAATTTCAGTCACATATGGAAAGGGCAGAGTTCTTCCACTCGTACCAACACTTTCTTTCATGAGAAACGTGATTTTTGAAGCTCATCTCAAAATATTTTGTTTTAGCCAAATGTAACATATTTTATCCTCAAAAGGAACTTACAGAAATATGTGACTTATGTCGTCTTGACATTTAAATTAAATTAAACTTGAGAATATTTCATTTCGACTTAAAGTAATTGAACTGTTTTACAATTAATATCTTTACAGTTAATTAATTGAAAATAATTGGACTACTTCCATCCACCCAATATATAATGGGCCATTATAATTTTATAAAACTGACGTAAGCGATAATTCATGTTTGTATCATTTATTATATGATCGGATCGTTAAATAGTAATCATCGTGAATTTTTTATGAGCTCCGGGCCGGCGACAGTTTACGTAATCGGTGTGTGCGGGGGTGTGTGTGTATTGCGTGGGGGGTACGTCGAAATCGGGTTAAGGAGGCGGCGTGTCCGGGAAGGTTGGGTGGTAAGAACGAGAAATATCGATTCTTCCTGGGTCGGATATCGAACCCGGAAAACACCGACCACCCACACTTATCCACGTCTTCATCCACTCTACACGTTAGCAGTTCTAATTGTTCAAAAAAATACTTCTTATCTGATGAAAACCGATTGTTTAATAATAAAAATGTAGAGGTCTTTAAATGAATTAAAATTTAACAGCTCAATCTATAAGATTTTAAAACCTAAAACATTTTAAATAGATATTGTTTTAATCTATAATATTTATAAATATTTATTTTTAACAAATATCAGCCTAAAATAACTAGTTATGAAATATTAAATGTATAATTGTGGAGACGTTTACTTTGTGGTACATCTTGTATATATTGGAGAAAGAAAACAGGACCACTACAAAATATTGTTTGAAAAAGATTTCCCAAAATTTTCTGAACATTAAAGTTTCTATATTATGATATAAATCCTCACTTAAACCGTAGTGAAACATTTTTATGTTAATTAACCTTCTGTTTAAAGTTTCTTTCAATCGTAGCACTTTATTTTCATTTATCATTTTTCAATTATTAAATTAAGTATCATCGAAACTACAGTAGACAAAAGTGGAAGATCATATTTTTTATGAACTCGAACCTTTCCATGTGCAATCAAAATATTTGTAAGAAAGTATTTTGAATTTTATTATGTAAGTACAATGGATAAATAAATACTAACTAACTAGCTAACTATAGAAAATTTCGCTGAATAAAAATGTTTCCATCAAATTTCGCTGAATTGGACTTTATGCATATTACAATTCACGTGAATTAATATTTCTACGAATTGTAGCTTTTATCTAAAGACTCTTATTATATTTATTTATTTCCGTAATAATTCGTTGGAACCATTAAAACTTTAAAGACTTAAAAATTGTATTTTACGTAATTTTCTAAGTATTGAAGTCTTACTCAATCGTAATAGTTATGTTAAGGTGAACGGAATTTTCTAAAAATCAATTAAAAATTCTAATGTTGCTTTGTCGATTTTCCTCTAAAAATATTTTATTATATGCAAGAGACAAACAAATCTGTTAAAAATAGTATATTCAAAAAATCAATCTTAGAAGCTTTTAAATATTGAACTTTGCACTTACGGCATTTTCAAACTGATTATTTTAGTAATTAAATAAAACACTAGTGTGGAACTTTTATTTTTTTCACGTAGTCTTAAAATTCAATAAGATAGAATGCTAGTTTAAAAATTACAATTTAACGATTTTTATATTTAGATAATAATGATTAGGAGCATTACATTTTCTTATGAAATTACTAGTGAACATTTTTTTAAATGTTTAAAGAAAATTAAATTTTATATAGGCCTGCATGCATTATATGACAAAGGTTAATAAAAGAAGCAATAGGAAATAATGGCAAGTGGCAAAACTTTCTTAAAGATGATGGCATTACCAGACCTGAAGAGGCGAACGTGAGGAATTCCCTGAACTTAAAATCCCTTATTACCTGATTATATAAAAACTTCTGACTCTTGATAATGCTTTAAAAAGCAAAACTAGTCGAGTAAATAGAGAAAAATTGTGGATAAACACAATGTAATTTAATTTAAACCTTTATTAGTAATCGCTTAGTTATATTACCGGATATTTAAAACGACCTTGGAGACTAAGGATTAATAAGTCCGCTTAGAAAGGAGAATGCTGTTGATAGTAAGAATAAATGCTGAGCTGGAATTATCTAGGTAATCAGTAATGGTTGTTACATGAGAGACAACGCTGCAGTCAATGCGAAGAATAATGAAAAAAAGCTTTCTATTATCCACCCACCCTTCATATACCTATAAATATATAGAAACAGTTGTTTAAATCTATGAAAACACCGATTATAGAACTGGTGTAGATTCCAGAAAACAAAATGAGTGTCAGTAATTGAATTTTAAAGAAATATGTAGGGTGGGTGGGTGTCCTCTATCCACCCACCAAACTGTATAACATAAGCCAGTGTTTTACTAAGAAGTTCCTAATTATAAAAGCTATCACCTCTATCCACCCATGAAACTGTGTTCTATTAAGAAATTTCTAATTATAAAAAACTAACAAAATTTTATAATGCAACTGTTTTGTTTGCAGTTTTCGTTTATGATTATTGATTAATTAAGGGTTAGGCAGTGGCCACCCTACATATTCAACGAACTCAAAGCTTTATTTTTTAAAATCTTGAAAACAGCATTTTTAAACTGGTGTAATTTCTAAGAAACAAATCGAGGGACAGTAACTAAACTTTAAAAATATATGCAGGGTGGGTGGATGGCCTCTATCCACCTATTAAACTATGTACCATAAATCAGGGTCTTACTAATAAATTAGTAATAATATAAAAAAAAACTTTCACAATTTTATAATTTTTTGTATACATATTCTTAATGAAAAACTCCGATTATGATAAAAAATTTTAGGGTAGGATAGTGGCCAACCACCCACCCTACATATACAATGAAAATAAAACCACAACAGTATTTTATAATTCTTGGAAAACATCATTTCTAACAATGGCTAAGCACTTCGAAAATAAGAAAAACCAAATTTTGATTGAAGTAAAATTTATTTGAAGCATACTTTAGATTTCTATGTAATTGGAATTGGAGTACTGAATAGTGATTTAATTTACATGACTTGATTAACATGAATAGTGACATAATTTAGCCAGCTATATAATGATACAATTTTTTTCGGTTCTTTCAACCCTTAGAAAAAAATATAAATGCATAAAAGTTTTTGCACCTAAAGTAAAATCTGATAAAATCCAATCAATTCACTTTCTCTTCAGCTCCTGTGTACCTTATCATCAATTATTTATCATTTATCAGTATTTTTCATCTATCATTTTTCATTCGTAATAAATTCTGAAAAAAAGGAATGTTGATTTTAAATGTAAAATTTTAATATGTAATAAGTTCTTTAGAAGAAGTTCCACATAAAAAAAATGTTATCCTTATTGTCTCATTTGTCATCTGCCATCTATTAATCTCAATATTTATCAAACCTCTAATTTTTCATCTCTCATATTACATTTATCGTAATTTTTAACGAAAGAAAAGTTGATTTCATCTTTTCAATTTTCTAGAGGTTCTTCTAATCAAAAATAATTATCACCTTTATTTTTTAATCTAACGTTATTTTGTTATCTGTCATCTATCATCTGTAATCCGTCAGCTATCTGCCATCTATCATCTGTCATCTGTCAACTATCATTTGTCATCTGCTATCTGTTATTTGCATTTATCACCTGTTAACTATATAGGATCATCTATAAAAATTATATAGTTTATCATTTATTAAGATATAAAATAATAAATAATTGAAATAAATAAGAGTTTGTGTTCTATAATCTATCATTTGATATTTATCATACACTTGCCATTTCTGATCTTTCATCTGTTATCTGTCAACTGTCATCTGTCATCTTTTATCTGTCATCTGTCATTTGGAATGAGTTATTTGTTATTTTTCAGTTATTATTTTTCATTTGTCATATGTTATTTGTCGTCTATTAGAAAATATTGATCGTTTGTCATTAATTATCTGTTATCTGTTTCTTATCATATTTGGGTTCTTCGGGAAAGTTCTACTGATTTATTATGGATTTGTTATCCTTATTTGGTCCATTTGTCATCTGTTGTCTATTATTTTCCATTTTTATTAATTGCTATCTCTTAATAATCATCTATCACGTATGATTCGTCATAATTTTTAAACAAAAGAAAATTTGATTTTAGATGTAAATTTTCAATATTCTACAGGTTCTAATAACTAAAATGATCAATTATCCTTATTTTTTAATCTAAAGCGTATCATTGTGTCATCTGAAATTTTTTAACTGTAATCTGTCATATATCTGTCATCTGTCATCTATCATCTACCATCTGTCATATCTTATCTGTGCATGTATCACCTGTTATCTGCGATGATTCTATTCAGAAATTCTATGCAGAAATGAAATATCGTTTGTCATTTATAAAATTTATATAAAATAATAAATCTAAATCCTAAAGTCTATCCTTTGATATTCGTATACCTGTCATTTCTTATCTGTAATATTTCATCTGTCATCTGTCATGTCATCTATCATATGTTATCTGTCATCTGTCAATTAGCATGTTTTATTTGTCATTTGTCATTTGTCATCTGTTATCTGTCATCTATTACAAAATATTGATCGTTTGTCATTAATCATCTGTTAAGTGATTCTTATCATCTTCGGGTTATTCGGGATATGTTTCACTAATTAATTAACCTTATTCTTATTATCTATTATTGGTCATCTGTCATATATCATTTGTCATAATTTTTAAATAAAACGTCTATCATCTGTCATCTGTCATCTAGCATCTGTAACCTAGCAACTGGCATTTTTCATTTGTCATCTGTCATCTATTATATGTCATGTGCATGTATCACAGGTTACCTGCATAAGATGATCCATGAAATGTATACCGTTTGTCATTGAAACGGCTTCCGTTACATAATTAAATAAAAATAAAATGTATTAAGATATTAGATGATAAATAATATAAATAAATAAGAGTTTGTTTTCTATAATATATCATTTGAAATTTATGACACACCTGCCATTTTTTATATGTCATCTGTCAACTGTCATCTATCATCTATTTTCATTCATCCGCCATCTGTCATTTGCCAAGAGTTATTTGACATATTTCCTCTGTCATCTGTCATTTGTCATATGTTATTTGTCATGTGTCATCTGTTATCTGTCATTTATTTTAAAATATTGATCGTTTATTATTATTTATCTGTTATGTGTTTCTAATTATCTTCGGAATAATGTCCACTAATTTATTATTAATTTATTATCATTATTTTCCCATTTGTCATCTACCATCTATTGTTTCCCAATTTTATTAATTGTTATCTATCTTTTATATATGATTCGTCGTAATTTTAAAACAAATGAAAAGTTGATTTTAGATGTAGAATTTCAATTGTTTTTTCTAGATTTTTGGGTAATCTTTGAGGTTTCAAGTTAATTTTCAAATGTTTAATAATTTTAATTGAAATATCAATTAATTCATTTCTTTTCCTATAAAATTACATTAGTTTTGAGTAAATTATTGAATTTGTTTTTTTTATTAGAAAATTTAGAATGATTTATTACAGATTTCAATTAGTTTTTTTCTTTGTTTTGTAAAATTATAAATGTTTCAAATAAATTTTTTAATATGCAAATTAAATATTGAAATATCTAGTGCAGTGTTAATAATGGTAATTAATATTGAGAGTAATAAATATTTATGAGCGTTTCTGCACTAATGTCTTACATAATAATGTAAAAACTCCAGATAACAGTTAAAACAACTACTCCCCATACTAAAGCACCGTCAGGCATTGAATGACATAACTGTTAGCTGTCGTTATATGTCTAAAATTTGCTAATAATCCCCATAACCAACCCCTTTTAACCAAATTCTGCATTCCCCGAAACCCAAATATTCCTTCTAAATACCAACATCCTTCTCTCACAATTCATGAACTCATTTGCGGGTATCATCACGAAAGTTCAGCTAGCTAGCAAATATACTTTTTTTGACATCTGATCTGATTGATTTTATTACTTCCAAATAGTACAACAGCTGATTCTTCAGGATTAATTGTAATACAGTGTTTAGTTGCTAATTTGTAGATAGTATCTACATCTTTATTAATGCTGTGTATTGCAGATTCGCATTCATTAAGCGGAAATGGGTGTAGCAATTGCGTATCATCTTCAAACATTTATATAGTACATGTCTTCACCTAATTACTAAAGTTGGAAGTATAATAAAAAAAAGCAACGGACCAAGAAGAGATCCTTGTTGACACCAGTTGTTACCATTTGAGGCAGAGATACTTTGTTTAATATTTTTACGCTTTTAGTTGTATTTAGAAGAAAATTCTGAAAAAAGGTAACTGCAGATTTTGATTGACCGATGCTTTCGAGAATGGCTATTAGGATAGTTTGGTTAATGGTGTCGAACGCTTTACTAAAAATCTAATAAAGTTAACACTGATATATTATTGTTATCGATTGAAGACAAGATTTCATCAACTATGAATAATAATGCGGACGTGCAGTTATGGTTGGGCCGAAACCTTGATTAGATATCAGGGATGATTTTTTTGCCCGAAATATATTGCCTGCGTTGCATTTCTAGGACTTTTTCTTAGATTTTGTTTAAAGTTGGTAAAACACTGATTGGTTTAACATGTTTGTATTCTTCAGGTTTTGTGATTTGTATAAGAGGCACAATAATAGCTTTGTTCCAATTACTTGGGAAAACATTTGTATATGTAGCGTAATTCACAATGTGTGAGATGCACAGTAGTAACATAGGACAACTATGTTTGATAATATCTATATTTAAGTTGTCATGACCAGTAGCTTTGCTTTTTATACCAATTGTGATTCTATACATAACGTCGCCTTCAACTTGATCGAACGTGAATCTTTTATTTGCGGGTAATAAAGCTGCTCTGTTTTTATAATAATGGACAACGTCATCACAATCGTGGTTGTCAATAGTTGGAATCGATCTTAAAAATTAATTATTAATTTCATCGACATTTTGCAAATGTGCAGTTAATTCTTTGTGTTGATATTTACTAATCCCCAGTGTTTCCAAATGGTTCCACATTTTTTCTGAACTGAAATGCTTTGTTGTATATTCAAAAAATGCTTTTTTCTCTTGTTTTATCATGAAATTCACCTGATTCCTAAGTGACTTGTAATTAGAGGTTAACCTAGTTTTCTCGTACCTTTATCTCGCAATTTCATAGTTAATTTGGTATTTTCGCTTATCCATGGTGTTTTTGGTTTTGATATTTTGAATAGCTTTGTAGGTGCATGGTGATTTATTGTACGTAAGAGATTTTTATTAAAGAAATCGGCTTTTTCCTCTAGATTATCTAAATAAAATATTTATTGCAATGGAATACGGTTTAGCTCTTTGTTTTTCATCTGTTATCTGTTATTTATTATCATCTTCGGGTTCTTCGGGATAAGTTCCCCTAATTTAAAAAAAATATGCTTATTGTCCTACTTGTCATCTGCCATCTACTATTTTCCATTTATATTATTTGCTATCTATTATTTTTCATCTATCATGTATCATTCACCATAATATTTAAACAAAATAAAAGTTGATTGTAGATTTCAATATTTTGTAGATTCCTCTAATTTCAAATATGTATTATTCTTGTATTCTAATCTAACTTATATCTTCTGTCATTTGTTATTATCATCTGTAATCTGTCATCTCTCATCTATTATCTATCATTTGCATGTATCACCTGTGACCTGCATAGGATCATCTATAAAATTTATATCGTTTATCATTTATTAAGAACAAATTAACTCTCATCTGTCATTTATCATCTACAATCTATCATTTATCATCGTTTAAAATTTAATAACTTATAAAGTGATATATTATCAGTTACAACCAAACAAATAACAAATAACAGTTTGTTCGTTATCATCTCTTATTACATACATTATACATCATCTATCATTTTTATCTGTCATCTGACATCAGCTGTTATCTGGCAAGAATTCAAAATACATTTAAGTTAGATTTTAATGTAGTATCAGCTCCTATCATCCATTAGTTGATATCTATCTTCATCATCTATCATTTGTTAACTGTCATTAAAGAATTTAAAACAAAATAAAATAGAATCTTAATTCTAATCATCTTCCCTATTCTACTTTTGATTTGTCATTTGTCATACGTCATCTGACAATTGTCATCTTAACATTTGCCAATTGTCACTTGTGATCTATCAAGAATTAAAATACGAAACATTTTACTGTTTTTGTGAAATGGTAATATTTATTTTAGGTCACCCGGTTTTTATTTGTAATTTGTTGTCTGCTATCTGCATCTATCACTTGTTGTCTGCAATCTGACCACCTATCAAAAAAACTAACCACTGTTTGTCATGCATTATGTCATTTTCCTCTATCATCTATCATTTCCCAACTGTCGTTCAAACAAAACAATAATATTTAAATGCAAAATAAGTAATATTTATCTAATTTTTAAAATATTTGCCGACCGTCGTTTTCTATCTATCTTTTACAATTTGTCATCTATCATCTGCTATCTGCATCTATCTACCTCTAATATGCAATCTGTTATCTATAAAAATAAATGTATCGTTTATAATTTATCAAGTTCTACCTTCTATTATTTACCATCTATAATACCTTATCTATCATTTTTTATTTGTCATTTATTTTCATCTGTTATCAAAATATTAAAGCAAAATAAAGTGATTTAAATGTATAATGGTAATATTTGTTTTTAATACATTAAAGTTATTTTTATTTATTATAAAAATGTTTTATAAGGTAAATAAAACGCTTATAATTTCATAGAAATCCGTAAAATTTTAAACCAAGTATTTTAATTACCTTCTATATTATGGGATTTCACTAATTCAAAATGTTTTATGTTTCCTATTTTATCTATCTTTTGCCATTAATAATTTTTAACCTTTTATCTGCATTTATTATCTGTGTTTGTTTCCTATGATCTTTTATTTATCATATATATATTATTATTTGTTATTTATGACTCAAAAGAACAAAGGAATGTTGCACACACAATGTCCTAAATATAGCAAACAAATAATGTTTGAAAATATTACGTGAAGTATAACTTTTATTTTATTTCATAATTTGTTTTTAAACACATTTGGCAAGTGAGAAATATATGGCAGGATAAACGTGCTAATAAAAACGTAAAATATAACAAGTGTATGTAATAAAATTCTTCTTCAACATGTGTTTCATCAAGATTGTAGATTGGAAGGAATTAGGAACTATAAATGAAAATACACTTCATTTATATCACACACTGTGTGGGTGAAGTGTATTTTGATTTAAAGTTCCTGATTGAATATGTATCAAAAAGTGATTGCTTTCAGTATTAAACATGGAAGGAATTAGTTTTATAGAATTTTAAAATACAATCAGCTAATTTAAAAACATATGAAGAAATCCTTAAACTCTTAAATTAAAATACGTTATTAAGTTTGGAAAATTATAATAATTCTAAACGTTTTTGACAATTTTTCGTTTTTTTTTTATCACATGCTTAATATTTAGAAACTTTAAAGAAACTGCTCTTTGTTAATATTTTTGACCTGTGTAAACTCTCTCATAGCACCAATAAAAATTATTATTATTACCAGACACAAGCTATACGATGAATTAATTAAATTATTCTATAGAAACACCAGTTTTAAACGTTATAAGGCCATTTTCTACGTATTTAAAAAATAAAATTTTTGATATTACTGCTAAAATTTCTTTGAAATCTTTTAGGGTAATAAAATTTATAAATTCATTAATCATTTAAAACCATGAAACATTTCGTATATCTTTAATTAATAAATCCATAATTTTTTATTTATCAAATTTATGTTGTGGAAATAATTGGAAAATGAAAAGTATTTTGCTTTATTACACACGCACATCGTCCACCATTTACAACATCAATTAATCAACCGTAACACGCATTTGGCTGTAAACATCACGTACACGAGTGCATTTTGTTGGAAATCATTTGGCAAACTCCACGGACTGGTGGCGTTAAAAAACTCAATAAGTAATTAATTTGAAATTGGTTTATTTACAAAACAAAGCAATTTCGAGCGTTGCGCCAGTGCAAATAGTGATTGTGTTTGTGAAATTATTTCCACACAGTATGATTTTTTAATATAAAATTATTTTATTATTTATATATCTTTAGACTTTTTAAAAAATTACATATTTGATAATGGTTTGATTAAAGATTTTTATTTAAGTGTAAGTATTTATTTAATAATTATCTATTGGGTTCCACCAAAAATGTAGCGTAAGATGTATTGAATATAGACAAAAATTGCTGAGATTTTCATCCGGTTCAGTTAAAATTTTTCTAATTTCTTTGATAGAGCAATGAATAAAACAAAAGAGTTTGATGAAATTACAAATGATAATTTTATTGAATTATAAAACATATTGTTATTTGCTTCCTTCATTTTTTTTATATAAAAATTAAAGTGAAGGAAGGAAATAATAAAGTGATTACTTCGCACAACTCAAATCATACCGTGAATATGATAATTTTATTTGGTTATTGTATTGTGTCCATAATTTTATCATTTACAAATAAAAGTGTAAACAATTTTATAACAATTCGTATTTCATGTTCATATGCAGACTTTTATTCTTTACAAACTTAGTAAATTCATAAAAGTATAAGTTTTCATTGGAATTTTTCAGTATATTTAAGGAAACATTTGAAGATCAATAGAAAACTCAACTACTTTAAATAAAAATTTTGTAATAAATTTTATACATTAAGTAAATTAACTTGTTTTATATCCCACACAATTTCTTATAATTAGATACTTGCTTCAAATATTTTCTATTTATTTTAAACTGTAAATTCAATATGTATAAATATTAAGCCCATTTTTTGTCTGCACCACTTTTCACAAAAGTTAGAATATATTTTCAAATTTTGAAATTTAATACTTTTTAAGTAGCTTCCTAGAAAATAGTGTAACGATGTTAATAAGTAAATATCTAAATATAAAAATTATTTTATTTAACACTTTTTACTCTAGTAGTTGCACAAAATGAGTAATTTAAGCATTAAATATTTTCCCTTCATTGATACGATAAAATATTTTTAATTTCTTTAATATAATTTATTCGTTTGAAGCCTGTACCTTAATAAATTCTAAAATAAGAGTCCTTTGCAATAATAATAATTTGAACCATTACTCAATATAATTTAATAATTGTTGAGTTAGGTGAAGATGTACTGACTATTACTCAAAAATTCTAATTTTTAAAATTACACTTTATTTAAAAATATTTACATACACTTCTCAAGAAAATTAGTTGTTTATAAATATACATATAAATATTTTTATAAATTTACTCACCAATATCATCAGGAGTTTAAAACAGAAAATGAAGAAGAAGGAAACCATCTGCATGCAAGAAATCACACTAGCAAAAAACACACCGAACGAACGGACGTTTGTCGCACGGACTCCAAACCGGAAGTGCACAACAGTGTCAAGTCGGGCACAAACTGAATTCGGTCGTGGTGGTAGAGACTGTACTGTGAGGGGTGGGGGAGCAGTTCGCAGGCCGGCGGCTCGTCACCCAGTGAAGTCACTTCCGTCCGTTTCGGGGGAATCTCCTCGCTCGTGTATGTGTGTTTTCGTGTTTGTGTGTGTGCGCGGAGGCGGCGCGTGCGCACTCGTTTTCGACCACCCCCGCCGCCACCCGATGGATGAAAAATCCGCCGACGCTGTGTGTCGGGGCGGCCGCCGCCGTCACCGATGTTCAACTTTTTGACGCGATTTCACATACGTGAAGATCCACATCTTTTGTTCTTATTGTGTATTAACATATTAATATTAGAAGTTAATTCAATTTCTAACTAAATAATTTGTTATTCAACATGTGATGAAACATTTTAATCAAGATGATTTAACTTATTTGGGAATAAAGATTCATACCTTTTAAGGATAAATACTCAATTATTCTATTTAGAAAACTTTATTTGATGGTTTAGTAATTGAAGGGTGATATAGATTCCATCCAAGCTCCGGTAACTTGTGAATTTACAGCAAATCTTTTTTTTATCGTATTTTTCTTAGTTATTTATTAATTGACTTCATTTCAGGCCTCCATCCTGATGGTATTAAATATTGCATTGTTGCTCAATGAAAACCAAATATATACCAATTATTTTAAAAAAAAGAACGTGTTTTTCCCTTTTTTTTTCTTTTCTTTTCGAGAATAATTACAGCAATTTCTTTTCCAAGTTTCTAAAATTCTTTGCATCTCTTGATTTAAATTTTATTAAGAGTTCTAGAAATTCTTTTCAAGATTTTTCTAGAATTATCTAGCGCCAGTAAACCCATTTGATCAATCTTCATAACTGTAACATTTATAAGATTTCCAGAATTTTCTTCGTTGTCACTAAAATTTTAAAGAAATTTGTATTCAATATTTCTAGAATCTTTCAGAAACTTTTCTTCCTTTTGTCCGATTTTTTTAGAGATTCTTAGAATGTTTGAGTTGCATTATTTAATTAAAACTTTACACGATTGATTTGTAATTTGCATTTTGTCTTAATTGTAAACATTGTTTAAAATTAAAAATTAAATGTATCTTTAGGGTGGGTGGGTGTGCACTATCCCACTTTTCAATTACTTTAACATTAACAAGGGTTTTTTTTTAGAGAAACTGCACAAAATTATGAAAAGTTTTATTAGGAATAATTACTTATTTATAGAGAACAGTTTCGACAGATCTTAATTTATGATTTCGCAGTTGAAGGGTAGAATAGAGGCCTCCCATCCACCCTACATATTCATTTAAACTTTAATTACTTACAGTGTTTACAACTTATGAAAATGCAAACTGCAAACAAAGCTGCGAATAATTTTTGAATTAATTGAAAACAGTCTTTTAATTAAATTTAAAATGTATTTGTAGGGTGGGCAGGTAGCGACTATCTCACCCTCTAATTACTTTAATATTAATAAAGGTTTTCTTTCGCGAAACTGCACGTAATTATGAAATTTTAGGTGTTAATAATTATTTTTACAACAAACACATTTTGTAGAAAACTGTTTGTTGGTTTAGTAATTGGAGGGTGAGATAGTGTTTAAATGTATATGTGGGGAGGGTGGGTGATCTATCACATCCTATAATTTAATTATATAATAAAAATAAATTTTACTAAAAGAAGTGAACCAAAAAACAAATTAGGAAATTCAAATTTTCTAGTTAAACGAACAACCAATTAACTAAAACCCTCGCTAGTCGCACAAAAATTGGAGGGTGGAATAGTAAACATCTACCTACCTTGCATATACATTTAAACTAAAGTTATAAACGGTTTTTCGGTGTTTGGAATTGCCAACAACTGTGAATTTTAGTGATAAATGAAATCAAATAAAAATAACGACATAATTAATATAGAATGTGGAGGATAGTCACTCTGCTGTCTTCAATAATAAATTAACAGTAATGAAGGTTTTCCCTATATGTATATTTATCTGTAACTATTATCAAGGAAAATAGATGTGATTCGTATAATAAGAAATGAAAACGTACTCATTACATATTTATAATGCGCTAAAATTGTACCCTTGTAAATATTTTAAAGATCTAAAGATGGATAGAGGCCAACCACCCACCCTATATAAACATAATTATTCTAATCACTTATCGTCTTTAAGTTTCCAGAAAGATATATCATAAAATCTCATGTGCTTACAAAGAAATAGAAACTAAAGTTTAATTAAAGTTTAAAAGTATTTGTAGGGTGGGTGGTTTAGGGTTTTTACTTAATTGATTATTAATTTAACTAGAAGAAACTCTTATTTTCTAATTCCTTCGTTTTGTTCCCTTCTATAGGTACATTTTCGTTTTATTATTTAATAAATTAAAGGGTAGGATAGGGGGCACCCACCCACTTTACATATATATATATATATATATATATATATATATATATATATATATATATATATATATATATATTTAAATTTAAACAACAAACAGTATTTTATTCATTTATCACATTACTATTTTATTTTTATTTTGTGTTTTTTCATTAACCAACATTTACAGTTGCGTTTGCAATTCCAAGCACAAAAAAAAACTGTTTGAACATCACAGATGTAAAATGACAGGTGAAAGTTGGCAGAAAACATATGGCAGATGGCAGATGACAAATGACGGATGAGATATGACAGGTGACATATGACAGATTACAGATGATAAACTGACTGTTAATAAAGGATATATAGAAAAAAATTACTCTTGAAAAAATGAAAAAAAATCTACTTATGTTTAATATAAAGTAAAGCAAGAATTTTTATTTTTATGTACATCATGCAGAATCCAACATAATAATCAACCTATCTCTTACCCCTTGCATAAAATATTCACCAAATCTTTAAACGTTGGTCGGTTCCCTAGCAGGTGGAAATATAGTTTCATCACCCCTGTACACAAATTTGGGGCGAGAAATAATATTGAAAATTATAGGCCAATTTCAATTTTAAGTTCAATACCTAAGCTATTTGAAAGCTTAACAACAGATCAATTATCAGCCATATTTAATCCTTTAATTTCACTTGAACAACATGGATTTCATTCTGGTAGGTCCACTCTTACAAACTTAACCGTATATAGTGAATATATATCGAGTGCTTTAGCTGTAAATAGCCAGGTGGATGTGGTGTAAACTGACTTTTCTAAAGCTTTCGGTAGAATAAACCATGATATACTTTTAACCAAACTTCATCAGTTAGGTATACTTGGTAAGTTGCATAGTTGGATAGAAAGCTATATTAAAAGTAGGACCGATTAGAAATTTTGTCTCGCTTAGTATTGCAGTTACTTCTGGGTTTCCACAGAGTTTCCATTTGGATCCACTGCTCTTTAAATTATTCATAAATGATTTAACAAGCTGTATTAAAAACTAAGAGTGTCTTCCCTTTGCAGATGACACTAAAATATTTAAAAAAGTTACTTGTCAAGAAATAATAAATAATTTCTGGGAATAGTGTAACCACAATGCGATGGAATTAAATGTTAATAAATGTAAAATCATGCGTCAAAGGCTCGAAAAACATTAGGGTTTGTAAAAAGAAATTCTTCAAGTTTTACAAATATTCTTCGTTTGTGCGTACTCAGATTGAATACTGTTCAACCATTTGGTCTCCATACTATGGCTTGTACGTAAATAAAATAGAAACAGTACAACATTTGTTCTTGGGCTATATTGCGCATAAAATGGGTTGGGGCGAAAGTAGATCTTATAGTGAAATTGAAACATTATTAAAAATAAGGACTTTGGAAAATAGAAGGACATTAATACGTATGCAGCGATTAGCAAACCAATACTGTAGTGGCATTTGTTTGTATAGTACGAAATAAATTGTTTGTTTGTTGCTCTTACTGTGGTCAAAATAATAGTGTTATTGTATTTCTACAATTGTCTTATGTTAGGATTAATGTAAAACCAAATATTTTTCTTACTTATTAATATGTATTGTAAATTAATGTATTATTGGGTTGTGGTCCGGTAATTCAATAAACAAAAAAATACCTTGGAATTTCGATTACACAAATCAAGAACTTTTGATGACAGTCTTTGAAATTTACATTAGAGAAAGAACATTTTATGAGTTGAAAAGAAAATTTAGTTAAAATTCCAGGATTTTGAAGGGAATTTCAAAACTTACAGAAACCTACAAGAAAAATCACTTCAAAATAGGACTCTACAGAGCACTAGTGCAGTTAGAAGAAAGTTCCTATAAAATAAAAAAAATAATACCCATGGAAATATATGCTCAAGTTTGTATGAAGGAAAGAACTACCAAGGAGCAAACATCTGTTTGATCTCTGACAGTCAGTCTGTTAAAAAGCTCTGAACCAATTAGCCAAGGACAACAAGCCCACTTTATTATGTGTACTAAGCCATGCAACTATAATAGGCAAAGAACATGTTGTTGAACTTATCAGGGAAGAAGCTGCGACTAATATAATCGGATCGAAGCTTACATGTGGGCTATTAAAAGAACATAGAAAGGGCATGGTCCAAGAGTGGGAAAAAGTGCAAAACACTGGATAAAAACACCAAGTCAAAGGCAATAAATAAAGTTAATTGGCCTATTGCCATGTAGAGCAACGCAAGCAACTCTGTTTCTGATTTAAATCGATGGGAAAGACAAGTGGGCCCTTTGTGCATCCTCCCATTAAACCCAGCTAACTCAAGGCATTGGCAAACGCCAGGTCTGCAGCAAGAGGGATTCTGAGGTATCTGATGGCTTTAGACATCCCTCTCCGTACGTAGGTTAGATAAAACCGGGCAGTCTAGAACATCCTCTGCAGATAGGGCTAGAATGAAATCTCAGTTTGATCAGGTGTGATCGTAAATTGAAGTGTCCTGTTAGAAGACCTTCCGTAGGTTTTCTCTGGACAGTTGCATACAGTATCTGTCCGTTTTGGTGTTCATTTTGATAAAGTTTTTTGAGACTCTACAGCCAGATGTGTTGTCCCATACTCAAGCAACTCTTGCACCACACTAAAAGCGAGGTTACGGGTCTCCTTACAGGGCATTTCCTAGTGAAGTGCCATCTTTGTAAGAGAGGTAAAGTGGACAACACCACTTACATTATAAATTATAAACTATGTGGATAGACAGAGAATACGGCTGAGCAATAGTAGTGGGGTATTAGTACAAAAGATCTAATCAGGTCGCAGTACCGTAAGGTTATTTATAGCCAAACGACCCCGTCTAAACTAACCAATCTTTATTCACTTGTCGGATTATTGTGACATTACGTTAAGAACAACCATTAATGCTAGTTCTTCTAGGCAAAGTCGACTAATTAGACCATTAACTATAAGGGACATTTACTTGTTTTTTGCTTTACTAGCAGTAAAATTTAAAATGATAATTCCTGTGAAATGAATATTATATGTATAAGAATTATGGAAACTGCAATAAAATATTGTTCATGAAAAATGTAGGTAAAAATAAGACATCTGAGGTAAATATAAACATGGTTGAATATGGACAATAAACAAATGAGGAAAACACTAAATTTAATTCAATACATTAATTATTCTCAAATAGCAGTAACGTACGTTTTACAAATAAAATAAAATCACCAAAAGTTGCGACGGACGATAAAAAATATGTTTTCTTCCAATCTTATAAGAGCAATGTGGAACACCATTAATAGAAAACGAATATTTAATTCTAACAGTAATATAAATTGCAATATTACAGCTATAAACCTTACTTCAGTTGTGTTCAAATTTAATCCCCTAGTAATAACACCTTTTGTAATTAATTGTGAATCTTAAATTACACCCAATTTTTACTTTGTTTGTATAACTGAATCGTAAATGAATTAAATTATGAATCCATTTTATTGATGTTTCATGAGATCACGTTTTGGAATTTAATGAATAGTCCTTAAACAAGGGTTAGATGTGATATTTAGCGTCGAAGAAGTAAAATAATAAAACATATTGCTAAGATTATCCTGCAACCGCCAACAGAATTACATAGCTATATAGATATTAACACCCAGCAAATTTCCTAAAAATTTAAAAGGAACAAAATTTGTTTATACTTACAAAACATGTAACAAAAATTAGAAGAACAATTACATACCCCATTGCTAAAATTGTGGAAAAAGGTGAAAAACGCAAATTATAGAATTATTTGAAATGGGTCAAATAACTGTTGCTTCATTGTAGATCCAACAAATATATGTATGTAAATGATGACGAATGATCGCACAGTTTCTAAAGGTTCTAATTATTAACTGTTTGGGCTCTAACTTATCACTACATAGTTTATAATATTTCGCCCATAAATTTACTGAAACGTTGTATAACGATGGAATTAAAAGCGATTAATGTTTCCCACTTTCTGCATTAAATTTTCTACAATAACTCACTTCATAAAAGTCTAATGGTCATCTGCAGAGGTTCTAATAATTCACTAGAAATTTTAATAACATTGAAATCAAGAATTCTCTTTTGTTTTTCACCTCTTCTAATTTCGATAAATATAATCGCCAACTATCATCTTTAATTAATCTTTATAGGCTCTATAACTCTTATAATGTTTTTTTTTACTTTTCCTATATACTACATATAGGGGAAGTATTGTTTCAAATACTTTACAAATTATTGAAATTTTGCATAACAACAAAATCAAAGTCTATTGCCTTTTGATTATTCTTTTCTTTACTTTCTACACCAAATTGGTGATGAATGATGATTACGTTATGAAAATCAAAATCTGTTAACAAGTTATACAGTTTGTATCCTGCAATTAAATCTTCTCGTAGCCTCTTCCCATAAATTACAGTTTGCCTCAGGAATCGATTTAAGGACTACTACGTACTTTTTCTCGTTTATATTAAAGACTTTTTACTTTACCATTAATATACAGGGTGGCTTTTACTATAGGGAGTCTCGATTATTTGAATAGATAGAAAAAAATCGATAGCGCATCCTCAGGAAATACTATTAATAAAGAAGACCTTTCTGCATTTTCAAATTTTTACGCCAACATTATCACAGAAACTAATAAATGATTATAGCATCATTATTAGAAATTTCTTTATTTCAAGATTAGCATAACAATTTTAATTTTGTAATAAATTATTTTATTTCTCCTAAATTATCCAAGAAAAGATGTATACTCAATAACTTGAGGGTATGAGACTGGATACTTACCCATAAATACATTTAGATCCAATTAATTGTTTCTCATCCAATAGCAATATTGCCTACCGTGATATTTTCATTTTTCAATACGACATTCAGATGATGATAATAACAACGCAGTAAATTATCTTTAAAGGGCGCCGTAACGTTCAAGGTGCCGGGACACATTATTTATGTTTTCATCTTTTTTAAACATAAGCCAAACAGTTGTTTTATAAACATTTTAAATAGATACAGTTTGAGAATCCAGAGAGATAAGTCGGCAATTGGCTTTAGGTTTTTGCCTTTGATACAGAATACCGAACTGAGAATGTTTATAAGAACAATAAAATAGCTCTGAAACGAAAGAGAAAAATTTTGACTGAAATTCAGAAGTATTAGGATTCGTTCAAAAAAATAAATACCCAACTAATATGAAAATCAATTATAAAATATTGCGCAGATTTGAAATAATCAATTCTTTTGTTGTAAAAAACAGATTGCCAAAATGCAATTTGGAGAGCCAAGAAAAATGAAAGCAGATTCTTATCCTTAGTTATGGAAGAAATTGTTGAATAAAATAGGTCCTGCAGTTCAAGAATCCAGAGAGGCAAGATGCTAAGTGATTAGATTGACTTCAGGATGTTACTTTTGAAATAAGTGTTAAACAAAAAGAAGCACGGGCGAATTTTACAATCATAAATTATATTCTTCTACTCAAACTCTTCCTTTAACATCATGTTGAGGGAGCAAGGGAGCAGTTACACTCTTAGATATCTCGAATCTTCTATATTTACTTTTATTCTGTTCGTTTGTTTTGGCAGGTAATATCAGTATGAGAGATATATTATATATAATTAACTTCAACAAGAAGTTAGCTATTCCAAAACCATCATGTGAACTGAACCAAAATAATAATTGGACTAGAGTTCAATCAGCAACATGATGCAAATCAATTTTGTTGACAACATAGATATTCTGGTATGTAGGTTCAATTTAAGTGAGATACAGCATTATACAACTATGGATTTTTGCTTTTGAAGAACCTCACAATATGCGAAACTGGTTCCAATTCAAAGACATCGCCTTTTACTTGAGTATGGTATTTTATGAGATGAAATATTTTCAAGGAGGACTCCTTAAAATATATTTATAAACAATTGATACTTTGTAAATATCTGAAGATCTTTTCTTATACTTTTTCTTTTAAGGTTATTTTATAAAACTTTGTATTTTCCGTAAAATTACAGTAAAATGACATTAAAACTTATTTTTATTGTTGTACTTTTGTACCATAAAGTTCCAAGAACGTTATAAGGTACTTTTTTTAGTATTTTATTTTTATTAATAAATATTTCTTACCAAATTATGAATATGCTTATTATTACTTCTTTTGCCTTTGTTTAAATTCTTAAGAATTTTTTACCGATTAGAGGGTGGGTTAAAGGGTACCAATGCACACTACGAGAGTGCCCACCCACCCTACATATACATTTAAAACTAAGCCAATGTTTTTGATTTTAATTTTATGTATTAATACTCATAGGTAAAATCGCAATCAAGTTTATTGTGTATGCAAAATGGGTGAGTGGCGACTATTGTCCTTTTCAATTTGTTCAATATAAGGGATGATTTTGTTTTTTGCTTAAAGTTCAAAGAAATACTATTGTAATTTTAGTATTAATATCAAGGAAACTAGAAGTAAAATTGTAGCCTAAATTTATTTGCCTATGTAGGGTGGGTGAGTGGCCACTTTTTCATCCTCCAATTTTTTAAACATAAGCGACGTTTTTTAGTAATAAAGTTGTTTTAAAACATGATAAGTTTAATTTAAACATAATTTAATTAGTTAATGATTTTAATTTATTAATGGTGGATGCGCCGGGAGTATTGCGACTATTGTACCTTTCAATTTCTTCAATATAAGGGATGATATTTTAATAATATAGTTTAAAAAAATTAATATTTCTTTACTGTATTTTACAAAAAGTTTTTCATTATTTGCCATAATTAATAATCTTATAATTTTTTTAATGATTGAAGGGTGGTTATCCACTCTATGTACATATATTTCTTACTTCCAATTTCTAAAACATATAATAGAATTTTTAATTAATACTTTTGTTTTGTTTGTTGTTTTAAAAGAATAAAGAAATTAAATTAAATTGTACAAAAATGTTTATTATTTTTATTAACATTAACTAAAATTTTCGCAAATCTTCTACTGATTAATTGGTTGTTTAAAGAATGCTTACCCACCCAACATATATATTTATAATAAAACCACTGTCTCTGCTTATGTTTTCTAGAAGAAAAAAAAACGATAACATTTTTTGTCTTAAGTTACAAAAATTATAAATAAATACACTTGGAAAATAAAAAAAACACTACACTTTCTTCACAATTTGATTTTATTTTGCTAGATGTACATTTCGAGTACTATCTAAGCTATTGATAATGAGTACATAGTACTCGAAATGTACATCTAGCAAAATAAAATCAAATTGTGAAGAAAGTGTAGTGTTTTTTATTTTCCAAGTGTATTAAATAAATCTTCACGTAACTCAAGAACAAATTTCTATTATAAATAAAATCGTAGCTCAAGTTTTTTATATGTGTAGGGTGGGTGGGTGATCACTATTATATCCTCTAATTAAAAAAAATAAATATATATTGCCTAGTTTTTAATAATAACATTGTTTTAACACAAAGAATTATTTATTAGCGTTTAGAAAAAGTTTTTGATAATTTAATTTTCCTTTTATAAAATTTTACGTAAGTTTACTGATTGATGGTTCAGTTAAATGTAGCCTATTTATCCTACATATAATTTTTTAACTAAACCAACGTTTCTGCTTTAAGTTTTAAAAAAAATACGACAATTAATTCAACATTAATGATAGAACAGTTATAAGCAAATTTGTAGCTTAATTTCATGTATATATGTAGGGTGGGTGGGTGGCCACTATTGTACCTTCCAATTTGTAAATCATAAGCGAGGGTAATTTTAATAATAAAGATGTTTTAAAACAAATAATTTTTATTATATGTTACAAAAAAATAATTATTTCAATTTGCCCTGATTGAAATTCATACGAATCTTTTAGTAATTAAAGGGTGGGTTATACGTCGGCAATCCATCTTACATATACATTTAAAATTAATACAATGTTTTTTGCTTAAAGTTTCAAAAAATACTACAGTAATTTTAGTATTAATATCAAGGAAACTAAAAGTAAAATTGTAGCCTAAATCTATTTGTATATGTAGGGTGGGTGGGTGGCCACTATTCTACCCTTCAATTTTTTAAACATAAGCGTAGGTATTTTAATAATAAAGTGGTTTTAAAAGATGATAAGTTTAATTTAAACAGTTAATAATTTCAATTTATTTATGGTGAATGCGCCGGGACAAACAATAATTTTTTACTTATATTCACCGTTCAAAAACAGTATATCTATTAGTTTTTGAAATTTATGCTGTGGAGTTTTCAAATTCGCACGCATAAAACACCTTCCTGCTGTAGACGTCGTATATATGCAAAAAAAAAACGCGAGAAGAGAGGAAAAACCTGAAAGGGATGTCCGTAGTTGGAATAAAGGAGAGGCGTAAGTAAATCATCGCGACGCATTATGTATTTTTATTCTCGACGCGAGGTATCAACAATTCCCGGACCACGTGTGAAACGCACCGCCCCACGAATTCCCGGCACGTGCCGCCCCGAAATTGCTCTAGGTGTGTACTTCAAAGGGGAACGCCGCACGAGGTTAAAAAGTATCGATCAAACATCGGCGGTTTGTGACCTAGAAGCGGCGGCTTAGGGGGAGATCCTCACGAAAACTAGATGAATAACGTAATAAAGTAATAAAAGCCTAATTGATTTTCACATAAAATTACTTGTAAGCCCGGCGCATCCATCATTATTAAGTAATTTACATTCTTGTTTTGAAAATTTGTCTGTAATTAACTATTAATTTATTAAATGGGCTTTTGGGCTGTTAAATTTAAATATTCTTTTAGAGGATACACAAATATTAATAAATAAATATGTCTTCAAGTTAAAATAGAGCGTGCACGTTTCCAGTTTGTTAATTTCACTCCGTCCCATATGCAATTATGTTGCAGCAATCTAGAACAACTACGACACTTAAAAAAAAAACTACCTATAATATTTGCAATCATGATTTAGTTAGAAATTGTTGTATTCTTTTATATTTTACCAAACAATACGACAATATTATTTTTATAGATATTGAAAACAGTTTTAATTGATCTATTTAAAGTAATTTTAGTTAATGTCAATTTAACGTTGATGTAAATGAATTATTTTATGCGAAAAAGTATTTTAAAGTGAGTGACCCCGATGTAATGAAACTGCGGATCGGCGTGTAATGGAGTAACCGGTTAAAATTCTGGTAAGTATCATAGCTCAGAGTGGCGAATATTTAATGCAAATTTATCACAATCTAACGACGTAACGTATCCTCATTTAAATTTTAATCCCCGCTGCAGCAATATAAAGTTTAACGCCGGAAGGATCGGCGCGCAGCAATTTTAACGGCCTATAAAAAATTACCCAGTCAAATTCTCAATTAACAACAGTAATATAATTATATTGACATAATGATAATAACGGCGCCGTAAATTATGTTTAAGGAACGGCCGTAAACGGTGTAATTGACGATTGTAATTTTTGGTGGATGCGCCGGGTAATATTTCTCCATTCAATTATACAATTGGTGAAATTAACATGAAAATTACATGATTACCATATAATTCATTAAGACATATTATTGAAAATTTATAGTCAATCAAGTGTAATATAAACATTTGGCTGAAGAAGAAGAAGACGAAGAATCATAAAAATTATTGTTTTTGTTATAATTATATACCATCTTCAATAAAGGTGTTTTTGTATTTCTCTTTATAAATGTTATTAATAGGGTATAATATATATGCTGTATTAAAACTACTCATTATATATTTCTATCAAATTTCGATAATTTACTTCCGTTGTCGGTGAAAAAGACAGAGCCCATTTGAGTCCTGCGGGACGTATTGTATTGAAATTGCAGCGAGTAATTAGGGTTATATTCCTCGACTCGAATACCAAGTAATCCCTTAAAATATCGTCCATTAAGGGACGCGGCCATAGATTCCGCCGTTAACTCCCCAGTCAGGTTTTCAATTAGGGACCGTCGAGGGCCGAGTTGAGCCCTCCGCGCCCGGACTCTTCCGCCCGGCGCGAATTGAGTTATTCCCGTGCACCGGGCACAATTTCCACACTTTGTTCGCCGCCCCGTTCGCCTCTCCCCGTTTCTCTCATACACACACACACACACACAATCTGCGTCGCCGCCGCCCCCCCCCATTCTCGTACGGCCCCGAAATTCCACTCGATTCGTTAACAACACGACGTTAACGACGTTCCTCACGCTCGAAAATATCACCGAGACGTTTTTTTTATTTTATTTTATATATATTTTGTCGCTGCCTTTGTGTTGAAGCTCCAGCCGAATCGGAATCCTCATCGCGCCTTTCGTTGATAAATTTCATCTTCACGCCAGAGATAATAAAAATACTAGGGGGGATAATGAAATGACGAGCTTTTTCACCTTTAAATGAAACTGCTATCAAACGTCAGACTGGAAAAATAAAATAGGTTTTATCTTATATAAACAAATCTTTTTGTATTAGAAATTATTCTACTTTTTAATATGCAGAAGGATGGCAATTGTATAGAGACTTACTACTGACCGACCAATCATATCTACGACAAAAATGTAATTATCTTAACATACACTTTCTTATTAGTGAATATAAAAGGACCTTTGGATCAAGAAAATAACAATAAGCAAATCAGAAACAAAATATTCGAGGCCATCATTGAGAATAAATTAATTCTTGATGGATCAGACCACATTCATCCCTATACGTTAGGTTTCCTTCAGCATACTCGCCCTATCCATACTCACATCTGCCAAAATAACACATCTCGAAGATATTCTATTCCTTGACATTCAAAAAGCATCGAGGTCTGAGTTCAACTGCAATTTATATAATATTCTTCCACATCTTCTTAATCTAATAAAGCAACTTACTAAACACATTAATGTTCGCATCCGAAATATATTTTCCCAACAAGGTTTGCTGCAAGGTTCCCATAATTCTTTCCCCTACTACCTGCTTATTTCTTATGATATATTACGCGTGATAAAACTATACTAAATGCTCTTGGAAATCTTCAGGAGCTGATAGATACAATCAAACAATAGTTTGCTAAATGAAGAATTTCTATCAATTCCAACAAATTACACCTATTTATTCCATTAAACTTATATGTTTATATTTTGTATTTATTTTGACTATGTAATCGCCGTACTGGTGCTCTACAATAAAATTTTCTTATCTTATCTTATCTTATCACTGTGATAACACTTCTCTCTTCATTATAATCCTAACAAATACCATATCTCCATCACAGACTTGTAAATATCTGAGAATAAATTTTGATCATAAACTACAGCAACTGAAAAAATTGCAATAAGGTTTTCAGATGTACGCAGTTTATCCCTCATCAAAATTTTGTAGGAATTTCTCTTTCAAATTGCAAACATTAGTATCAATTTTTTATAATCAACATTGGTTTTTCCAAATTTCATTTTGTAGGATTTTCTTCTCCAAATTGCAAGATTTTTTCATCTATTTTACTAAAGGTTTTGAAAGATTTTATTTTATAAAGACTAGAATTTGTAAGCCTTCCTAAAAATTCTCTCCTAAATTTCTAGAAAATTTTTCAGCCATCTAGAATATTTATGGTCGAAATTTTCCAGTATAATTATGTTCTAATTGTAGAATTTTTGAGGAACTAATTTTCTAAATTACAAACTTTTCTTTTAAATTTCAATTTTTTTTTGATAAAATGTAAAGAAATTTAAACACTTTTAAGAAAATTGTTTTTGAGTATATTTTACTTTTTCAATTTTAAAAACTTTAAGCTAATTTAAACAAATTTTCAACTTTTTTTTATTTCATATATTTCTAAAACTATTTTGAATTTGTAGGAAATTTTGTTTCCTAAAATTCTTAAATACTTAAGTATCTCTTAATCAGTTTTTAGTGTTTAAACTGTTTTTTTTAAGTAAAAGAGTAACTTTTTAATTGTTTTGAACCATTAAAAAAACTGTATTTATTTTAATTATATTTTTTTTTTGTAAAATTCCAACAAAATTACAACTTTTTTAACAACTTTTCGTTTTGATACTTTTTTTTAAATAATTTTAAGCAAACTTAAAACGACATCTTTATTGTTATATGGTGTCAATGGTTCTTAATAAATTTAAATATAATTTAAATAACCTCTTTAAATGTTTTTTAAGTTTTCAACTCAATTTCCTAGATTTTTTTTAATTAGTTTAAATATGACTTGTTAAAAAATGCTTCTTTGATGATTTCAACTGTTTTTATTTATATTTTACTACTTGCTATAATAATAGACAGAAAGCTTCTTAACAAAATATATTTAAATTGTTGATAATTTTGACTAAAATTCTATTGAAAATCAGAAACATAAATAGTTTGAAAATGATTAAAATATTTGTTAAAAGAAAATTTTGAAAAATTTTAATAAAAAATAATTTAAATGGCATTAAATTCAAATTGTTTAAATTAGTAATTTTACTATTCTACTTTACTTTAAAGAAACGATAAGGAAATGCTTAAGTTAATTCTTTAAAAAATTCATTTTTTTTAATCAAAAAATATTCTATTCTTTTTTAATTCAACTGTTTTTAAGCAAATATCTAATTGTTATTTTTTATAAAGTTTAAATATATTCTAAACTTATTTTAGATTTTTTTTCTGAGCCAATTTTTTTGCAAACAGTTTCAGATAAATTAATTTTTTTACAATTTTAATAATTGTTTT
The DNA here is from genome assembly GCA_963969525.1 of Ontholestes murinus. NCBI lineage: Eukaryota > Metazoa > Arthropoda > Insecta > Coleoptera > Staphylinidae > Ontholestes > Ontholestes murinus. The sequence goes on from OZ018391.1 coordinate 72,900,348, forward strand.
TTTGAAAAATAATTTTTGTCGATTTTTTAAATTGATTTTCAGTACAATTTTCTCTGTTTTTTGTTTGGTTTTATCTTTTATTTTTTATCGTATCTAACACGGCCGAAGAACCATGTGGTAAAAATATTACTACTACTACTAAACATAAATATTTCACTAAAAAAATTGGAAAATTGCTATATTATAAGTCGTAAACGAAAAAAATAGCAGTTGAAATTTTATCGACAAATGAAACTACTATTTTTTAACACATGTTTTACTTGACGCTTTAAACATTTTTAAAATTTTCAACTATTTTCCTTTCATAGATTCTCAATTGGTTTTTTAGTAAAAATCTTAACTACTTTAAACTAATTTAGAAACATTTCGTAGAAAGCCTTTAAATGTTTTTTAATATTAATTTGAATTTGTTTATAGTTTTTACTAAAAAATCAATTGAAAATCTATGAAAGTTAAACAATTGAAAATTAAAAAATCTTAAAAGCGTCAATTGAAACATTTCTTAAAAACTAGTTTTAATTGAAAAATGGTTTAAAATTTCCTCAAAATAATAAACTATTAAAATAAATATTTTCCAGAAAGAAAACAAAAGAATTTTAAACTTTTTAAGTATTTGAAATTTTCTCAAAAAATGTTGAATAGTAAAAACAACAGTTAAGAATTCTGTATCAAAAATTTATATTGGCATCCAAAAATTTCAAATTTGCACAAAATAATTAAAAGAAAATAACTAATTTTCTAAAAAAAGGTTGGTATAAATTTTATCAAGAAATAAACTGTTCATAACTTTCTAAATAGAGGCAAAATCAAAAGAGTTGAAATTTAAAAAAAGATTACAATTTAAAAAAGAAATAATTTAAAACTTTTTTAAAATACACGTTTAAAATTAACTAGAAATAAACAGTTAACAACTTGAAATAATTGTTGGAAATATTGGTTAAGAATTAAACTTAAAACAATCTAAGTTTGAAAGAAGAGAAAATAATTTTGAAAGTGCTTTAATACAGTTGAAATCACAAACAAAATTAAACAAAATAAAATTTGAAAATGGTTTTTTGTATGTTTAAAATTTGTTGGAAAGTAAAAATAATGCTTTAAAACAAACAAACGTGAAAATATTATAATTGGATTTTCTAGATCGATTTTTTTTTCAATATCAATATCAATCATTTATTTTTAAATTTCAACTGTTTTTCTTTCATACATTTTCAATTGATTTTTCAGTAAAGATCTTAACTACTTTAAACTAATTTAGAAACATTTCGTAGAAAGCTTTTAAATGTTTATTTTAATATTAACTTGTATTAAAAAACAATTAAAAGCTTTCTAGAAAATATATTTAAATTGGTTAAAATTGGCTAAAATTTTTACTAGAAAATCAATTGAAAATATATGAAAGTTGAAAAAACAGTTGAAAATTAAAAATCTTAGAAGCGTCGATAAAAACATTTATTAACAAAACAATTTTAATAGTAAATTGCTTTAATATTTGCTTAAAATGTTTAACAATTAAAATAAGTATTTTCCTGAAAGAAAACAAAAATAATTTTAAACTTTTTAATTCTTTCAAATTTACTCGAAAATTGTTGAATAGTAAAAAAAACATAGTTAAAAATTCTGCATCAAAAATTCAAATTGGTTGAATTACAAAAATGTTACTATTTAACTGAAAAAAACAGTTAAAAAAATGGAAAACCTTGAGAAAAACTAAATGTAAAGCATCCAAAAATTAGTTTCAAATTTATATAAAATATTTAAAAAAATATGACTAATAAATAATTTCCTAAAAAAAAACTATTTAAAACTCAAGGTCAGTGAAAATTGAAATAGTTAAAATTAAAAAAACTGAATACAATCTAAAAAAAGAAATACTTGAAAACTTTTTAACAAGACACGTTTTAAGTTAACTAATAACAAGCAGTTAACAACTTGAAAAAAAAAATTGAAATTATTGGTTAGGAATTAGACTTAAAAAAAATTGTAAGAAGAGAAAATAATTTTGAAAATGCTATAAAATAGTTATAAATAAAATCAAATTGTTTATTGCTTTTCATTTCTTTAAAGAATTTTCAAAATTATTTTTTATTTTTAGCAATTTTCTGATTGATCTTCAGTCTTTTAAATGTTTCCCATTCATATATCTTTAATTGTTTTTTATTTACAAAAATGCGTTTTAAATCAATTTGCCTTTTTTGATATATTTTTGGCAAATTTGGAATTGATTTTTTCTAAGAAATTCGCGTCAATTTTGGGGAACGGTGATGAAATCGTAAAAATGGCCACTAAGGCTTTGAAATTTACTTAAAACACATACTGGAATAATATTGTTAAATATAAATTACTTCTTTTGAAAATTGTTTAAAAAAAATTCATGTCAATTATTAAGAACCCTCTTGAAGTTGTAAAAATAGTTTAAAAACAATTGTTATAAATTTTATATTTACCTAATTCACTCAAAAAATTTGAGAACTGGCAATTTAAAGAAATTTTAAAGGCTGAATATAACATTTTTCAAGAAATTAATTTCGATAGAAAGACCAAAAATGGAACATAACTATTATTTTTCTTCTCCTAAGTAATGTCGATTTTTATTACTTAAAACGCATTCACAATTAATTCTGTTCTAAAAAGATTTATTTTAAAATTTTCCAAGCAATTTACGTCAATTGTTAAAATTTTATGTCTGTTTAGCTGTTGAAAAATTAAAAACAGCTTTTATAAATTTTTATAAAAGTAAAAAAATTGACGTCAGGTATAAGGAACGTTAATGAAATTCATCTAAAATAAAAGAAAATTTAAACACAAATCAAAATTTCTCTAAATTTGAATAAACCATGGAAAACCAAAACAATATTATTTTAATACTAAACTTCTTTCTAGAAAAAATATGACAAGGATATTGAACTATTGAATGGAAAGGCCAGGAATAATAAAATTATTTATTATTTATTTATACTTTAGTCTGTTGGGTTGAAATAAATAAATTTCCCGAAAATTAAGAGACTTCTTCCAAATTTAAAATATATTTCATTATTCCATCCTTGAGTTTCAAAAAGCTCTGCAGAACATATTACAAATTGCACACTATGCAGCCATGTTTTGGCTTTATAGTTAATTAAAGTTTATTAACGCAGACAGAATAGTAGGAATTTTCATGATAATTCCAAGTGTTATTTAGCTGTAACATTGCGTCGCACTCGTGGCAGTATGATCGAACGTGTAACACAATACAGTGGCGTACAAGAGGCGGCGTAGCCGGGGCAACGAGCGCCTCTTCTTGACCGCACCGCCACCCTCGACGATGACAATTATTTTCCCCATACACACATACACACAGACTGGAAATTCCGGCGCGCACAAAATTTAAATAAATATTTAAATATGAAAAACGCGTAATGGTAATGTATACAGTCGTTTGGCAGACGATGGGCGTACCCGTTTCCTCCAGATTTATAATTTTTTTCCACGAGCCCGGGAGAGTATCGCCTGGAAGAAGATAATGTGAAATATTCGAGGCAATATTCGACCGAAAATTGAGCGCGCCGCCGGCGGCGATATTTCAGGCGCGCGATAAGGCGAAGGGGGCGCACGCCCCCCTTTAATGGACCCGTATTAAATATCTGCCGCCCATCATCCTTCATCATCTCGTGTCATCATCATATTGACGCCTAACGGAGAGTGCTTTTCTCGGCGTGGAATTGATGCCTGTGTGTGTATGTGTGTGTGGGGGTGTGTAGGTGTGGGTCCTGTCCGAAATAGGGTCTAATGGACCAAACACACCTCCATCCGTTAAGGAATCACGTCACGAATGGGTTATCAATAACTTTTATTTATATTAAGGGTTAAGGTCTTTCACCTTAGCGTTTTGCGAAAGGGCGAAGCACGTCAAAGGGCCGCGGCATAATGGATCACTTTGCCGGCATTTATGTCTCAATTGATTCCAAGCTATTTTCGACCTGAATTATACACAATGTCGGTCGAATGTAATTAATTGTGGAAATTGTGGTGTTTTGAATGAATTTTACAATTAAAAATAATAATAATTTAATATTAATTTTTTAAAAAAAACCTTAAAATTAGGTTATATAGGGTTTAGTCTTAAGACATTTCGGTTTCTTTTTACTATAATGGGATAGTGAAAACCCATCCACCTTACATATTTAACTGCTTTCAGTTAAAAATTGCAAAGTACTAACCGATGGAAAATTTTTAAAAATAACTTAAAGACAATATTTTATGTTAAATTACAATATATATGTAAAGTGGGTGGGTGATCACTATCCCACCCCTCAATTTCTTAAAGATTAGCATTAAATTTTAGATGAAGAAATTGCGTATTGTAGAAAATTTAAATTCATAAATGTTTTATATATTTCGCTGTTTTATTACACAAAATTTTGTTTAATGTACTAAGAATTGGAGGGTAGGATAGTGGCCACCCACCCACCCTACATATATTATATAACATCACCCGAAACCCTGCTTTTAGTTGTTTTTTTTTAATAAAATGTTCACTTTCTGTTCTTATTTTGCATTTTTTTAAATGAATCAGTTTTGTGTCTTGAAATAAATTAAATATGTAGGATGTCTGGGTGGCCACTAATACACCCTCAATTTTTTTGAATAATAACATAAAATTGTACACAAAACAATTGCGTGTGTGGGTGGCCACTAATACACCCTCAAATTTTTAGAATAACATAATATTTTACACAAAAAAATTGCGTGTTGTAAAAAATTGAAAATATTAAAATTTTGCATATATTTTTCTGTTTGTCACAGAAAACTTTGATTAATGTTTTAGGAATTAGAGGATAGGATAGTGGACGCCCACCCACTCTACATACTTATTACAATTTCACCTGAGACACTGTTTTTAAGTTATTTTTTTAATATTCACCTTCTGTTTGTAATTTGCAATTTCTTAAAGTCAAAAAACACTGTTTGTATCTAAAAAGAAATTACCCACCCACCCTACATATTTGATTTATTTCAAGACACAAAACTGTTTCAATTAAAAATTCCAAAATACTAACAGAAAGTGAACGTTTATTAAAAAAAATAAAAACTACAAATTAGAAGCAGAAGGTTAATGCATTTTTAAAAATAACTAAAAAAAAACAGTATTTTATGTGAAATTACAATGTATATATAGGGTGGGTGGGTGTTGGTGGGTTCCCACTATTCCACCCTCCAATTTCCGGAATATTTATCAACATTTTCTGTAATAAAACAACGAAATGAAACCAAAATTTAGAATTGTAAGTTTTTATAACATACAATTTCCTCTAATAAAATTTTATGTTAATGCTTGTGAAATTAGAAGGTGGAATAGTGGCCACCCACCCACCGTACATATTTAAAAAATTTTAAGCCACAAACTGCTTTTAGTTTAACAAAAAAAAACATGCCAAATATGAATTATTATTTTTTTAAATAAAAAATACAGTTTTGTGAATAAAACCAAATTAAATATGTGTAATTGCCACTAACCCAGCCACCACTTTTTGAAATATACACATAAAATTTCAAGTTAGAAAATTGTGTGCTATAAAAAAATAAAGTTCCTAAGTTTTTTTTATATATTTTGCTGTTTTATTGCATTTTTTTTTTTATGTTTTACATATATATTGTAACTTCGCTAAACAAGTTACGATACACTAAAAAAGTAATATTTTTATAAAATTTTTATTCTAGAGTTATTAAATAATAAGAAATAATTTTAGGAAAAACTTGCACATAAATTATCTTACATCCTCTAAATAACAGTTAATTCGTAAGTTATTCTTAAAAATTTCCGAATTTTTTTACTTTTTTAACAAATAACTCCTCAATTTTCTTATCATTTGAGAAAATGATTAAAAATTGCCAAATCACTTTTAGTGTCTTCTGTAGATGACAAAATAGTAATAAGTGTAAAGATTTAAGTCTAAACAAACATTTAATTATCACGAAGGTGGATAAAGGTAGAATTGTATGATATTTACGATAGGTATTTTAGATAACAATTAAAATTGTCAAATTTGCTGGACTACATAAATATAGAACAAATAGAATAGAAATTCTAGAAGTTTGGAAGAGAAATTCCCACTAAGAGCATAATTGAATAATAAAATGTATTAAAATCCTTTAGTTCGTTGTAGAAAATTAAATAATAAATTTAAAAATACGAAAACATTTCGTGAATCTACAACAATGAGTCTTTGTAGTCTTAGTAAGACTCATTGTTGTAGATTCACGAAATGTTTTCGTATTTTTAAATTTATTAGAGAAATTCCTATTAAACTTGAATGAATTGAAACACAAATGCTAATTTCATTATGTTTTAGGTACATTCTGAAAATAAAGGTATATATTATTATGATTATATTATTATTAAAAGTTAAGCATTTACATTGCCGCTATTTAAATTTTACTTACGTCAATATTATTTTAATATATTATTAATACACTAATTATTTTAATTTTAGTTTATTTTTCGCACGTTCTTAAATCATTACATTTCAATTATCTATACGGCGTTTATTTTAAAAATAAAAAATTCTGTTTGCACTTTAAATGTTAAGTTCATTATTTGTTAATTTTCTAATCGTTAGATGTGAATTTGATAAATATAAATTCAAATTTACAGCGTTTTCATTTAATTAATAATAAAGTTACGTAGATTAATTTTGAACACAGTATTAGTAAATTTATTATCTTAAGATTTTGCAGTTTTCAAACAGATCGGACGTTTGGTTTATTGTTTACAACTGTTTACATCATCAGATGTGAATTTTTCAAAAACAAATTAAAATTTACAATATTAGTAATTAATTTCTAGTTGAGTTACGTTTATTATTTTCTAATTATATAATGATACTATAAATATCTTTATATTTTATCATTGTTAAACCAAACACGGTTTTGATTTTTTGCAAATTTTTAAAACATTACTTGTGAAATTGCCAACTCTCAATAAAATTTATAGCATTGTCATTTAATTTGAGTTACGTTTATTATATTCTAGCTACACTAGTTATCTTTAAATATTATAATTTTCAAACCAATCAGTGGTTTATTTTAATTTTTGTAATTTTTTAAACCTTGATATGTAAATTTCTTAAACTCTGATTAAATTTACAGAGCTGTAAGTTGATATCCAGTTTAGTAACATTAACTCACATACACAAAACTATCGTAATTCCAAATTATGTTCATTCTCTAAAACATAAAGTAGCAAATTTAATTCAATGATAAAATATAATGTGAAAAGGGAGCTCGAGATAGGCGAAAAGAACATCGACATTTTTAATTAATAGTTTCAAGGCTATTCCGTATGTTTTATATTAATTTTTAGGTAATACAGATCTAAATATTACATTATCAGTAAATAAGGTTGTTCGAGATAGATTATCCTTTAAATTTTATAAATTATATATAATGTTAAAAAAAAAACTTACTGATTGGATTCCGAAAAATTTTCTTTCTCTGCGGTTGAAAACACCTGGAAAGAAAGTTAGCTTTAGTTTTCTTTTCTAATTAAACAATAAATTATACACCAATCTATTGTCTAAGCGTCCCTGTTTAAGTTTATAAGCACAATTAAATAATTCCAAACCCCCTATAGATAAATCACATAGATCAGGTATTTATAAGTTAACTTGCAAACATTGTAAAGGAATTTACGTAGGTCAAAGTGGTCGCAACTTCAACATTAAATTTAAATAACCTCAATACAAATTCTACATTCGCAAATCACTTAATTAAAAACTGACATTGTTTTGATGAAGATGTAATTACAGAGGAATTACAATTCAATCTACATTCATTAAAATTTTTGACAAATTATTATCTAAACAGCTCATTTAGAGTTGCAAACATCTTATTTATGACGACCAACACGGATTTACTGATAGCAGGTCAACAGCAAATAAATTACCAACTTTATTTGTTGGATGTATTAGAAAAGCAACATCAAGTTAGCTCCATTTATACTGATTTCTCCAAGGCCATCGATATAGTCAATCACGTCGCTCTTTTTAAGCAAACTGAAGATCTTAGATTTAGTCAGTTAATAATAAACTGGTTTGCCAGTTTCTTGAATAAGTGGAAACAATTTTTCAAGATTGGTAATTTTCTTTCTAGAGAAATTACAGCCACGTCATGGGTACCACAAGGATCCCATTGTGTGCCGATCAATTTTCTGCTTTTTATCAATGATTTGGGAAGTTTTATTAAATACAAGTTTAATTTTTGCTGAAGACGTTAAAATGTTTAGTCATCAAAAATCCTAGTGATCACAATATATTGCAATCTATGTGAGTGATGTTCGCTTAATCACCATAACCTTAATTTAAATAAATGTTTGCTATTTCAGTTGGCGATTATAAATGAATCTCTGTTAATAAAGTTCGTGACTTAAGTTTATTAATCGATATTCGCCTGTCATTTATTTCACATATAAATTACATTACCAGTAAAGCTCTTTACACCATGCGCTTTATGAGTAACTGGAATTTTAATTGACCGACATGGTGAAGTACACTGGAAAATCTTGACGTGATCCTTGTTAGTAGCTTTAGTGTGGTGAAAATAGTTGAGGTAATAGATCAGATTAACAAGAGCTCATGACTAATAGGATGATAATATGAGATATGCTCATGCACTATGAATAATTTTTTAATTTAATTTATGTATCTAAGCATAGATAAATTATGAATGAGTAAAATATAAGTTGCAATATATGTAGTAACTAAAACGCTCTGCTTGTGAATTTACACAGCTATTAATGTTGGAACACTGCTATAATTGTTTTGCCACATGGTAACCTTATTATGTCTGTTTTATTTTGGTAGGCCAAGATAATATTTACTTCATGCTTGATGAATCTGTACTTAACTTAAAATGATTAGCTTTGCTCTCATTCGGATATTGTCTGTCAATATTAGAATTACCCTAGAAAATCCTTAACTTTACTTTATCCGAAAGAGAAGATGCTAAATAATTGGTATCTTCAAATTGATTAATAAATACTCGTATGTAGTGATTAATAATGTTTGTGGATACAGAGAAAAAGCCTTGTTTACTGAGATTCACAATTGTTTAATGAATAAATCACTTACGATAAATCTACAACTTAAAATATTAGGTATGTGTAACACTTTCAGCTTTAATACAATTGTTAATTTAAACGCTTCATTTTGTTTAACTTCCAGCTTTCGTTGGTCATTGTTGTTTTGATCAATACTTATAGTATCTCTTATAAAATGTGTAGTAAACAGAAATACATTACTTTTGCATGAAAATGATGGTAGCGACCGGCTTCAACGCTTGACAATGAACTGCGAAGGTCTAAACTATAGTTGTGTAAACTATAGTTTATGTTTTTATATATAATTGACATGTATAACGAAATAGAAACCTCAAGCATCAACATAAATGAAACTAGAATTAAATCTACAATAAAAAGACGACCAATTAATTCAATTCCGCAAAACAAAAACAAGAGAATGTAAACAAAACAGCGGTTTATATGAGATAACAGATTGGGAAAGAAGGAAAAGACACTAGAAATAATAACTGAGAAAGAATAAGAAGCAAAATAATATAGAAGGAAGGTGGAAGACATTCAAAAGAATTATAAAAAAGTAAAGAGAACTGGATGGTGCACGGGAGACAATGAGAAGAAAATAGAAGACAAAAGAGTGAACAATGGACAAAAATATCTGAAAACTAAAAGAATAAAGAATTACGAAGAATAAAAAGGATAAATGGTGATGTGACCATCATAATACTTTCCCTATATTTTTTTCTGGAAAACTATGAGGTTATTCTTAATAATTAGCTCAATTTTGAATTCTTCACAATTACTTGTTATATAAATTTAATCTAGTTCCTATAGTTTATGAGCAATAAACAAAATATTGTAAAAAATTTAAATTAAGAACTTTACAAAAAAATGTTTCAATGTAAATATCTCTGTTTTTCATTTTCTTTAACTTTTGTTTGCAAAGTTATGTTTTATTTTCCAAAATTACTTAAATTTTAAAATTTGTTTGAATAAGTCTATTACAAAAATGCAAAAATGTTAAGTTTATTTACGTTTTACAACTTTTAATTAAAACCCTCGCTTATGTTTTCTGATTGGAGGGTGGGTTAGAGGCCACCCACCCACCCTTCATATACATATTAACTTTAATTATTGATCGCCTCGCGGTTTGCAATAACCTTAATTACAAAATTTGAATAAAAGAAAATTGTTAGAAGTAAAATTTTTGATAAAGCAAATGGTTGCGACCGTTACTACGTGGTAATCCATAAAAATTATAAAAATTTTAGAGCTTCCAATAAAATCTTGACAATTTAGAAAGCGGGTAGAATTGAAAAATCTTGAAACCTAGAGAAGAATTTTGTGGAAATTTCTTGAATTCTTGAAAAAGTATGTCTAGATTCTAGAAAAAAATTCTAAAAAATCTAGGGCCTCAAGAAAAATTTAGATTTCTACAAACAAATTTTCTAAAAAGTTCTGGAGCCTCCAAGAAAATCTTTGCAACTTATAAGATAAGAAGATATCCTTGAAATCTGGAGGAGAAATTTCTGGAAATTTCCTGAACCCTTGGAAAAAAGTCTAGATTTCTAAATGAAAATTTTCTAAAAAATTCTAGAGCCTCCTAGAAATTTAGAAGACCACTTGAAAAAATATCTTGAAATCGGTAAGAGAAATTACGAAAAATTCCTTAAACTTTCTCGAAAATAAGAAAAGATTTGTAGGGGAAAATTTTCTAGACCCTCCAAGAAAAATTCCGCAATTTAGAACTTTCTACATAATTTTATAGCCTCTAGTTGAAACAAAATGTTGAATTCTAGAGAAGTAATTACTGAAATTCATCTGAATTCTTGAAAAGGAGAGGAATTTAAAAAACATTTAGAGACTGAAAGAAAATCTTCGCAATTTATAAGAAAAGTTGAAAAAAAAATTAATTTGGGGAAGAAGTTATTGGCCATTTTCTAAACTCTAAACGTTTAGAAATAAAATCTAGAATGCCTCGAGGGAAAATCTTTGCAATTTAAAAGACGACTTTAAAAAAAATCTTGAACTCTGGAGAATAAATTGCTAGAAATTTCCTGAACCCTCGAGAAAATAATCTAGATTTCTAGAAGTAAATTCTAAAAATTCTAGAGCCTCAAAGAAAACCTTTGCGATTTAGAAGACAAGTTGAAAAAATCTTGAAACGTGGAGAAGAAATTACTAGAAACTTCCCGAGTCTAGATTTTTAAAAACAAATTTTCTAAAAAAGTCTGGAAATTTCCTAAATTTTACACATTAACTTCAAATTGATACAATAAAAATCAAAAATTCGTTATTATTTTTTTTTAAAACTATTTTAGCTATAATTCTTTAAATAATAATGAAATTACGAAAATTACCAACAACGAAGAGAAGTAAAAATGCTAAAAATTTAACTTTTTACAGCATGGATGGATTTAAAAAATTCTTTCACGAAATGATTTCTAACATGAAATACAAATTCATGGACAAAAATAAAAACATTTATTTTCTATTGTTTTTCAGTATTTTTACAATTACTATTAATAGGATGGACGGATTGTAAAAATTTTTTTAAGAAACGATTGCTGACATCCAATTCAAATTGATAGATTAAAAATCAAAAATTTGTTATTCAATTGTCTTTTTTTATATTTTAGTTATAATTCTTGAAATTACGAAATTTCTTTCACCAATAAATTACTAGCAACGAAGAGAAGTAAAAATGCTAAAAAATAAACAATTGATTTTCAATTGTTTTTCAGTATTTTTAAAATAACGTTTCATAGCAAGGACGGTTTAAAAAATTCTTTTACGAAATGATTCCTAACATCAAATACAAGTTGATGGACTAAAAATCTTGAAATTTTTTTTTCGCAATTCAGATAAGAAATTCCTGAAATGTCGATATATCGATACAAGAAATGAACACTGAATAAAACACTTACTATGTTTTAACCACTAAAATTTTAGTGGTTAGTAAGTGTTTTATTCAGTGTTCATTATGAATTACCACATAGTAACGGTCGCAACCATCATTATGATACAAGAAATTTTGTAAATTTCCAGAAATATTGCACAAAAATTCTGAAAACAACTCTCGAAAAATTGCTTTGCTATATCCAAAACAAATTACTCAAAAATACTAGAATTTACAGACCTTTTTGAGAAAAAAACCAACAAAATAAGGAAATAAATCTAAACAATTAACGGAAGATAATAAAATTTTTGAAAAGATATTTATAGCAATTTCTAAAATCATTAATGAAATGCTACAACCTAAATATACAACAAATAATAACATTTAAGAAAAAAAATAGTAGATTCCTTGGAGAAATTTCTAGAACTCTACTAAAAGAAATAATAACCTTTAAAAAATCTACATTTCTAGAAAAAAAAATTCTTGAAAATTCTAAAAACTTTGCAATTTAAAAGATAGCTCGAAAAAAACAATCTTGATATCTGGAGGAGAAATGGCTGAAAAGAGTCTAGATTTCTAGGAACAGATTTTCTAGAAAAATATATAGCCTCCAAATCTGAAATGAGTTATTGGAAATTTCTGAACTGAAAAACAGTGTAAAATTTTGAAAAAGATTTGCAATTTATAAGACAATATTAAAATTTGTAAGAGAAATTACTGAAAATAGCCTCAAAGAAAATTCTAAAAATATTGAAACGAACCTTCTAAAAAATCTAGAACTCCCGAATGCTAAAAATTCTGGAAATATGAAGAAGAAATGACTGTTAACTTCTAAAATCCTCCAAATAAGTTCTAGTTCTACAAGGAAAATTTGTGAAAAATTCTAGAATCCTTGATCAAAATTCTTTGGAAAGAAAGAAGCAAAAAAAAAATTCTAAAACGTTAAGAAGCCTCTAAGTAAGTTATAAAAAATTAGAAGAAAATTTCCTAATAAATTGTAAAACTCTCGAATAAAATCTTTGCTAAAAATTCTGGAAATATCTATTTATTTGTTAGATAAGAAACAGAAATTACTGTACACTTTTAGAATCTTCAAAAAAATTTTATAAACCTAAAAAGAAATAAATGAAAAAGTATGGATCATCTGAGAAAATTATAGAAATTTAGAAGAACATTTTCTAATAGAAAAGTTGAACAAACTCTTGTATAGAAACCACGAAGAAATTTTTATAAATAAATATAAATAATGACTTTTTGAAACTCTCGAATCTTTGCTAAACCTGTAAAAATTTCTAGAATTCTCGATGAAAATTCTTTGGAAAGGAAGTTGCAATAAAAACTAAAAGTGTGGAGGAGAAATTACTGAAATTTTAAGAATCTTTAAACAAAAATCTAAAAAAAATTCTGAAATATTCTAAAGTTAAATATCTTTCTCACAAATTAAGATCTTTACGAAAAACATCTCTTTATAAAACTTGTCCAGATTCTCATTCCCTTTAACTTTTGTTTGGAAAGTTATGTAATAAAAAAAACGCCTCGAGTAAATATCAAGTTCTGGTTTATGAATGTTCATCAAAAGCTTTTTAGTTCCAGGTTTTAATGATAAAACATTAAGTTTAAAGTTTTATCTCTATAGTATAATTCGTTTTTGAGATACAGAGTTCACAGACATTCTCATTCACGAAAAAAATACTTTCCAAATGGTGATGTGGCCATCATAGTACTTTCATTATATGTTTCTCGAAATCTATGAGGTTTACGTAAAAAGGCTATTCTTAGTCATTTGTTCACTTTTGAATTCTCTACAATTATTTGTTATATAAATTTCTTGTAGCTCTAATAGTTTAGTAGCAATTAGCAAAAAGTGTCAAAATTTTCAATTTTTATTTTTTTTTTCTCGAAAGTTAAGAATTATATGAAAAATATGTTTTTACAAAACCTGTTCAGTTTCTTAATCCCTTCAACTTTTGTTTGAAAAGTTTTGTAATATTTTTCAAATTAAAAGAACAGACATTTTCACGCACGAAAACAATACTTCCCCTATATATACTATATAGGGAAAGTAAAAATGTAAAGAAGCATATCTATACATTTAAAAAGCTAAACAAGAATAATGGACAAATTGATAATATATTGTAAACTTCGTTTATGAATATTATACAATAAATAGTGGTGTAAAAACTTCATAATTATTTTTATTTGCCCTTTTAAAATAGTTAGAATGATTCGAATTGGTCTAATATGTGCGTTTTGTTCTATAACTTGTGACCATTTTAGAAGTTCGCCTTCCTATTTGCAAAAACTTGATACAGTCGATTTTTAAAAGCCTCTCTTGAAGCTCTTTTCACCAGCAAAATTGTTTGCCATAAACAGGAACAGATTGTAATCACTTAGTGCTAAGTCTGGATTATAAGGTGGACAAATAAGAACCTCTAAATCAAGCTCCTGGAGCTTCTGGCGAGTCACTATCAATATGTGTGTCGTGATGGAATACAATTTCTCTCCTATTGATCGAAGCTGGCCGCTTCTGGGCGATTGCTTCCTTTAGACGGTCCAATTATTGACAATACAGTTCCAAGTTAAGAGCTTTGCCATAGGGAAGCAGCTCATAGTAGACAATTCCCTGCAAATCCTACTAAACACACAGGAAAACCTTCCTAACCGCCAATCCTGGCTTGATCACCGTTTCCACCAACTCACCGCGATTCGACAACGACCGTTTTCGCTTAACGTTGTCGTAAGTGATCCACTTTTCATCACCAGTCACAAACAGCTTCAGAAAAGGGTCGATTTTGTTGTGATTCAGCAGCAATTCGCAGATGGAATTTCGGTCTATAAGTTTTTTTTTTCTCGTGTGGCACTGATACATCGAGCTTCTTTTTGTATCCAGCCTTACTCAAATTGTTCCAATTTATTTCTTGTACAATTTTCAGCTCTTGAGTAATTGAAACAGTGCGTACATGACAGTAGGACTCTACAATGTCCATGATTTTATCGATATTTTCGACAATTAGTTTTCCAGTGCATGGTGCATCTTTGGCATCGAAATTACGGAAAGGGAATCGACGAAACCAAAATTATGCGTGATTGGCTGTTATAGTATCAGAATCATAAACACTATTCATGTTTTTAGCCAACTGGCTTGCGTTTTCTCCTTTATCGAAGAAAAACTGTAAAATATATGGTATTTTCTCTTTGCTAGTAGACTGCGTACATTTTTGACGCGCGCTTAGACAAAACTGAGTCAACTAATCACAAAACTGTCAGAAAAGGTTTTATAGAACGAAATCTCATCTTTTTAACGACATTTAGTGAAACCCAATCGTACTTATACAACGCGAGATGCAGACAACTAAAGCGATCTATTGGGAAAATAATGGATTTCTTTCTACTTCACCTTATATTGTCACTTTTCAATGTCTGTTTATATTTGTGCTCTAGTTGCTAAGCGTGAAGGTTTTTTTTAATCAAGCCATAGTCACTTGTTGATATGGACGGTGTTTTTAATAACTATAATAATGGGCATTATAAATAGGAGAACGTTTTATATTTTTAAATTATGCTATATTTAAAACAAAAAAATCCTCACTAAAGTAGATTAATTTTTAGTACTTCTTAGAGGAAATATAAAAAGACATATATTAAGCATAGAAACACACGAGCAGAACGTAACAGAATTTTTAAAATTCCCCTGTCTTTATCTGCATGTATCTGTCGCTCTCATTTTATATGTCCTCTAAGTCATTTGCTTCATGTTTCGCTAGTCTGTTCTTCTGTACGTATGTATTTAATGTTTATTTGTTTATCTTTCATTTATTTAATGTTTGTTTTTTATGACTTTTGTATACAGATAATAACCGTCATCATTTTAATTTGATTTTTCTTACTTTCATCTCATTTATTTATCTGCCACTTTTATTTTCCTTTTATTTATTTTATTTATTATTAGTATATATCTTATCGCGTTTTTTCATATTTCATGTATTTTTATTTTTGTGTGTTCCATCTATCTCCTCTCTGTTTTTGTTTGTATTAATTTGACAGACAATTGTCTTCTGTTTATCTATTTCACGTCAAACTTGTCCACTTTTTATATCTGATTGATTATTGGCTTTCATCTTTTGTGTTTTTCTACTGATTCCAAGCATATTACCAGTTTTCTTTTCTGATATTCCTCTCACTATTTTTGTCCGCATATATATACAGGGTGAGTTTTTTTCGATGTTCTCTATGGGGATCTCGGAAACTATAAGAGATAGAGAAACGGTTAAATGGGGAAAGAAGTGTAGATTTACGAGACGAATAAAATTCCACTTTCAAAGTTTTCAAAAAAGTCAAGGGTAACTAGATATTTTGAAAAAAGTAAAAAGTGTCAATTTTTTCAAATCAATATATCTCGGTTATTATAACAGATAGAAAAAAACTGTAAAGGACAAAGTTTTAGATAATTTTATGCAGATTAATAAAAAATAATCAGAAAATTTTTATCGCCATTATTTTCCGAGATATGACGCAAACTTACATTTTTTTAAATGGAAACCATAGTTGGCTATGACCTCATTCAAAAGGTAATTTTTTTCTCTTTAATTCAATATGGCATATGACATAGTTATTTCTAAAAATGAGTGAGTTATAGTCATTTTAAATTTTATTATAAATAAAAATGGGTAGCCATGAAAAAGATGAAAGTAAAACAATTGCAGTTGTTTATAATAATAGCAATATTGTAATTATTAGTTCTACAAAGTTAAATAAAAATGAAAACCAGCATAAGAATAATAATTTTGTAATTATCAAATGGCCTTCTGTATGTGGTATAAACCCATTTGTCAAGAGGATAATACGTTTCTTGCAAAAATATTATGAACAGATGAATCGCGATTCACTAATTGTTGTATTTTTAATGAACATAGATGAACTTAAGAGAATCCACGAGAAGTTTCACAGAGAAAACTACAAATTAAATTTGGGTTTAATCCATGGTGTGTTTGGATTAATAATTCTCGGTCCATATATTTTTGAAAGCTCACTAAGTGAAAGTGATTACTTTCATTTTCTTCAGAAACATTTGAGGATACGCTCGATTGTTTAAATTTATCATTACAAGCAAGATTAAAATGGTTCCAATATGACGGTGCTCCAACCTCATAACACGTTGGCTTTAAAAATTATTTAAATGATGCTTTTTCTAACTTATAAGTGGGAAGAAATAAACCAATCCCAGGGCCACCTAGATCTCACGATCTGCGCGTTTTAGAATTTTTTCTATGGGGTTATGTAGAAAACAAAGTGTATGAAAAATCATATCAATCTGTGGAGGATCATAAACTAGTTGTTATTGAAACATTTAATTCAATTTACATGAGAATAGTCAAAAAGCCATAAATTAAATTTAAAAAAGATATAATTTATGTCATAATAATATTAATAGTGGACTCTTTGACCATATTTTTTAATATTAAAATTTCTCTCCCATTGATATATTGATAATTACAGAATTACTTTATGCTGTTGTTTCATTTTGGTTTATCTCTATAAAACCAATAATTACAATATTGCTAATATTATAAACAACTGCAATGGTTTTACTTTCACCTTTTTCATGGCTACCCATTTTTTATTTATAATAAAATTTAAAATGACTATAACTCACTTATTTTTAGAAATAACTATGTCGTATGTCATATTGTATTAAAGAGAAAAGAATTACCTTTTGAATGAGGCCATAGCCAACTATGGTTTCCATTAAAAAAAATGTAAGTTTGCGTCATATCTCGGAAAATAATGGCGATAAAAATTTTCTGACTATTTTTTATTAATCTACATAAAATTATCTAAAACTTTGTCTTTTACAGTTTTTTTCTATCTGTTATAATAACCGAGATATATTGATTTGAAAAAATTGACACTTTTTACTTTTTTCAAAATATCTAGTTACCCTTGACTTTTTTGAAAACTTTGAAAGTGGAATTTTATTCGTGTCGTAAATCTACACTTCTTTCCCCATTTAACCGTTTCTCTATCTCTTATAGTTTCCGAGATCCCCATAGAGAACATCGAAAAAAAACTCACCCTGTATACACTTTCAAAGTTTTCAAAAAAGTCAAGGGTAACTAGATATTTTGAAAAAAGTAAAAAGTGTCAATTTGTTCAAATCAATATATCTCGGTTATTATAACAGATAGAAAAAAACTGTAAAGGACAAAGTTTTAGATAATTTTATGCTCACCCTGTATATCTCATCTTTTATGTACATCTGTAGAATAAATTCCATAAATATTTAAGAATTCTGAAAAATATTCTAGGAATTTAGGGAATTTTTTTTATAAAGACATGAAAATTATGATCACCTTAAAATCTCTAGTAAAATAGGTGAAAAATTTGGAGAAGAATTTCCTAGAAAGTTCAAAATGGCACACCTGTTGCCTATGTTCTTTATACATTCTAAAATCTTTCAAGGTAAACTTTGGAATTTGGAAAATTAGTTTCTTAAAAATTCTACAATCCTCGAAATTTTTTTAGGAATTTCGGGAAATTCAATAGACAATTATAATTAAATTACATAATAAATTTATGAGTGTACGGCTTTAGTTAACAGCTGTTAACAAGTTTAATCAATTTATAATAAATTTTGACTATTTCGTGCTCGTGGCAATTGGTTTTCAAATTTTTTACTCGACGTGGAAAGTGTAGAATTTTCCAAAAATTAGAAAGACGATTCAAAAAAATCTACGATTGTAACCTGTTATTTTTACAACTGTCATCAAGACTAATAAGTTTTGAATAAATTTTGATTATTTTCACCTCGTGGTAATTGTTTTCCTAAATTTTTAGTCGAAGTGAAATGTGTGAAATTTTCAAAAGATTCAAGAGACAATTAAAATTAAATTACATAAAAACTCTATGAGTGCACGGCTTTATTTTATCAACTGTCATTAAGTATTATCAATTTTTAATAAATTTTGACAATTTCGTACTCGTGTCAATTATTTTTCCATTTATTTAGTTGAAGTAAATGAACAATGTGGAATTTTTAAAAAAATCTAGAGGCGATTAAAATTAAATTACATAAAAGTATATAAGTGTATGGCTTAATTTTGACAACTGCCATCAAGCCTAATCAATTTTAAATATATTTTGTGTATTTCGTGCTCGTGGCAATTGTTTTTTCATTTTTCTAGTCTAAGTGAAAAGTGTGGAATTTTCAGAAAATTCAGTGACAATTAAAATTAAATTACATAAAAAAACTATTAGTGTTTTTTTGCTCATAGCCTTTTCATTGTGCTTCTTTTGTTTGTTTGTCGTGTTATCTGGATCGTTTTTGTAATTCCTCTACTTATTTTTCTGTTTTAAAATCAGTTGCCTATTATACAATTTATTGTATAATAAAGTATAATATAAGTTCTCACTTGTCTATTTTGCTTTTCCTCCGTGTTTCTGTTTGTATTTATTTCTCAGCTACCTGTTTAAAATTTATCTTATTTCGGACCCTCGTGTCTGTTTATTTGATGGCTTCTGCCTTTAGTATTCTTTCTATTGTATCCCAGCATCTCATTTGTATTTTTCTTTGTAATTCAATGTGACTTGCTTGCGTATATTTATCAAATGCCATTTTAAATTTATGTATCTTCTTAATTTTTACCTTCCTTTCTTGTCTGTTTATTGTTTGGATTTTCGTTTTGTTTTTATCTTTTTTTTTAGAATATCTCTATCTGAATCTTTACATCATTCGGTTGTTATGTGTTTGAATTTTTCTTCTTGTTTGTTTTTTAAGTCTGTTTTAGTCTTGTTTTTTTGCGTTTGCATTTTTTCTATTATTCTATTATTTCTAAACACATTTTTTTTAATTTATTTAAATAAAATTTTATTGTTTATGTATCTGTCACCTTTGTTTCTCTCACATATGCACAGAAAATATTCAAATGGAATTCAAACAATCTATGTATCTCTCACTCTTGTTTGATTGTCTTTTGTTAGTTTATAACTATCTGTTTTATTATAATTCCTCTACACGATCTTTTTTATCCTTAGTTCAGAAGCAACTTTTAATTTTGTTTGAATTTATTTCTGATGTAACTTTTTAGTCTATACTGTCTCATGTTTTTTTGCTTGCGTAGTTTTTGACCTATTATTACAAAGATGTATTTTTATATATTTTCGTCTAAAATTCCCATTACTGACTGTCTTTTATCTTGCGCCTGTCTTTTGTCTATGTATTTCCTATATTTTGTACGTTTGTTTCTCCCTTATTTTTTCGTCTGCTTTTTGTATGATGTTATTTCTGGGTTTTTTTAATGGTATATAATATTGTGTTAGAAAGGAGTATAAAGATATTAATAAGTAAATAAATAAATATAACTCATCAGGAAGAAGTTTCCTTTCCTCCAATTTAGTATCGTTCGTTTATTTGTTTTTATTTCATTTTTCCAATTTGCGTTTCTCTTTCGATCATTTCTTTTGAATCTTTTCTAAGCATATATTTATGTGTTGACTATCTTTTGTTTAGCTACCCCATATTTATTTCGTCTTATTTTATTTTTGCTATACATTTTAACCTGTTTTTTTTTTCTTATCTGTTACTGTAGATGTTACATTAAACATATTGTCAGTACTAAATTCCTACTATCCTTCGTATTTTGAATTTTTAATTTTTTTGTTACTGAATACTAATTACTATGTATGTGATAGAGAAGCAAAAGAGTAAAATTGGCTTTATATTTTTGTTATAAAATGTAAAACATCTGTTTTAGCCTATAGGATGAATTACATTTTCACTTAACTCGTGGTGAAACATTTTTACGTTGATCAGAAGGTTAATTAAACTCTTGGTTTTGTTTCGCCATTTTTATATTTCTCCGAAAATATATAAAACATAAAAATAGTGAAACAAAACAAAGTGTTTAATTAACCTTCTAATTAATCTGTTTTAGATTTTCAATTTTAATTCTTTTGTATTCTACCTGTTCTTCTGCTCACTAGTTTCTACCAAATAAATATTGAATGAATTAATGATAGAAGGAATTTGTATTAAGCTACTTGGCTGTTCAGACCGGACCGATTTTGTTTTAAGACAGAAATTCCTATAAATAGAAAATATTTTTTTAACTGTTTTAGATTTACAATATTAGTAAATTTGTCTCCTCTTTTTTCTTTTGTATATTCGCTGCTTCAAAATCAACTCTAAGGCGCATATCTTAAACTTTAACCTTTCTTTAATTCTTTAAAGGTAAAACTGTTTTAGATTTCCAATTCAAATTGTTTTGATTTCTTATTTTGTGTATTTGCTTTCTCCTTGTTAGAAAATTTTTGTTTTGATTTCATCAAAGAAAGGAAACATCTGTTAAAGGAAAATCTTCATTTAAATAGTTAACCTAATTAAAAAAAAACTTTTAGTGGGAGATTGCCTTTATTGTTTTACATTTAAGAGCAGCGCTTTTTATTTTGTTTACAACAATACCTAATTACTTTTTTTAGAGAAGAAATTGCTTCCACAAAACGTATATTTGATGTATTGGAAATTTTCTCAGATGGTTCTAGCTTAAGCTCTTTTAAACTATTAACGTATAGTGTCATTTATGATAGGATATTTTTTATAAAGTTTAGTAGTCTAATGTTTTTAATAATAAAAAATCTTGTTTTTATGTTTTGTAAAACCATCCTATTTAGTTTTTTTGCTTTCAATCGAAACACTGCTATAGTCATCATTTTAATTTTTGATTTCAAAACCTGCGTTTTTAATATTTAAAGGTTTTCAATCCCTATGTTCTGTTAATGGTTAAATTATTACCTAACACCAATTTAGTTAAAGATTCAGCAATTTGTATATCTGTCACTGGTTGCTTGTTTATATACAAAATAAAACACATTATTTATCTGTACTTTATCTTAGCCAATTAATTTTTAGTTCTTTGGAATTATTTTTTATATTTATATATTATTTTTATATTTTCAGTTCATCTTCACTGGCTGAAGAGTTAAGAATTTCAGAATTTTCCTATTATCAATGTTGTAATCTGATTATTCTGAATTTGGTTTCTTCTCGTCGATTTTCAGAGTTAATGTTATCTTCTTTTAAATTTTTAGACTTACTTTAACACCATTACTTTCTAAACATGTAAAAGCGCTGGAATTTTTTGTTACTTCTTTTAGATCTTTGGAATTTTTTTATACCAATCCTTTCATCATATTCAATATCTAAAGAGGATAAGAATTTTAGAAATTTTCTTTTCTTCTGATTCAACATGTTAATTATCGCCAAACAATAGTTTTACACTCTCATCATTGATAAGACAAATGAATCATCTTCATAATTATGTTCATAATTTTCTATTCACAATGTTATTTGTACCTTTAAAATGGATGTCTTCCGTACTTCCAAAAGCAGCAATATCTATAATTGGATTACTTTCTCTTCCATTATCTAAATCACTAAACTCCAACATTTCGTAATCAATAAGACATAAAAGCAAATCGTCCAAACGACTGTTTTGATTACTTAAAGATTTAATTTTCTAGATGTGTTGTTGTATGCGTGTTTATTACGACTTATGTGTAAATTTTTCTTTTGATTTCTTCTAACCAGAATGCACAGGTTTCTTAATTATTATGAGAAACCCAATAATAATCTTCTTCTTCAAAACAGACTTTCAAGTACTTATAATTGTGCGTTCCCCCTATGACATTAATTTTATTTGAGACATTTAAAATTGAATAATTTTAGAAGTAATAAAATCCAAAAATTCTATATTAGAGATAAAATCTTCACAACAAAAGTTTTTTTTTATACTCATAGTTAATGTTTCTTATAATCGTGATCCAGTTTTTTTGTATACGTTTACACATTTTATTTATTTATGTATGCTTCTACTATACAACTTTCTTTACATATTTTCCATTTATCTCCACTCTTTCGTGGTTTATTTCCTTGTTCCGGTTGGAAACGGTTGAGTAATTACGGAGCGGTTTTAACAACGTGATATTTGGTGAAATATGGGTCGGTCCGTGAACGCTCCATTAAGATCGGCGTAACTTATCCTCCAGGAGCATCAATCTTCGGCTATCGAACATGACGTTCCGCCGATCCTCAACCCCCCGCCGACCCTCGTTGCCACCCGTCCCCCACTAAGTATAAGACGGTGGCGCGCGAGGTCCACCCGGCAGCACCAAGTTTTTTCTTCCCCGGGGTGTGTACGACACGACGTTATTTTACCCGCGCTGAATATCAATCAGTTATTCCTGAAGTTGTCGATTCTGTTATACCCGGTGTATATATGGGGATGATGTAGTTTTGTATGATTTTTATGAAACCCACGCGCTGAATAATGATTTTTTTTTTCTCTCCCCTGATAATGATATGGTGATTAATATATATTTATGCAAAATTCCAGTGAATCGACATTCAGCTAAAAAAAAAGAGTATTATAATACACCGGAGTCGAGGGACTGCGAAATGAATTTTTAATTTCCACTTAATGCCAATATTGGAGATTTCAAAGTCAATATTGGTTCGGCTTGAACTCTCCGAAGATTTAATTAGTTAAAGACGGTTTTAAAATTTAATTATACATGTCGAAAGATGGTCGATTGCGTGGAGGGTTTTATGCTTGAATCAATGTTGAACGTTCACGAAAAAAAAAAGGAACGAAAAGTTATAACCGTATTAATTAATAATTAATTACATTGATATAATAAAAATAATAAATTAAAAAAGGTAGTAAAAGTGATATATATATATATAAACATTGGTTTAATAATTTAATGGACAATACAAAAGTGTTCTTTGATCTTTGGGTCAAACGGTATTAACAAATAAATGATCTGCATGGTAAATATTACTGTACCAGAAAACCGATTTAATTCAAAAGATCATAGACCCTAGAACAGTGATGGACGTTATTGATATTATTAACACCTGTCAAACCTACTTACCTACTTCAACACTCGTATAAAATGACAGATCGCAAAGACTATGACAATGAATTCCTAGATAATCTAAAATCCTATTTATGTCTTTTAAAACTATCTACCACTTTTTCCAAATGATACCATAAAGGTGGAAGACTACTTGAATAACCCAAAAAAGGAAAAATAATACTGGCTATGACAGCATTCCTAAAATTATCCTTGAATACCTTCCAACAAACATCTACACCTATTATTTCCTAAAATTATATAATCACATTTTACTGTTGGATTGGAAGCAGAAATCTCGGAAATAAACCACCAGATCCTAGCAATTATCAACCTTCTCACAGTCTTCGTAAAATTATTCAAAACCATAATAAAAAATAATCTCATGCTGTGCATAGCTGACCTTATACCTCCCTACAGTTTAGATTTCTCGAGAATCGTACCACCATCCTCACATACAACTGCCAAACAGCAAGCCTTGAAGTTTTTTGTATCTTGTATCTATTTATAATTCACATTTATTTTAAATTTAGTATCAAATACAAACAAAATTAGTTTTGTTTGTAAATAGAACTAACCTGTTAGATTAATCAGCTCGAATTATCAAATAATTACGTGACGAAATGAGGCGTGGGATTTAATTAAAAACCCCATTACGATTCCGCCCGTTTCTTTCCACCCATCCCTTTCGGCTTAAGGGTGGCCGGTGGTGGGCGGCAGCGCGTGGGAGATACCTTCATTAGATATGGATACGTACAAAAGCATAATGAGTGTTTGCCCTGATTGAAATGCACGTATATATGTGTGTGTGTGTGTGTTTGTCCTGTAATAAATCGTGTTTAATCAGAGGCGGTATGTCGTCGTCCGTGTCTGGCGCGAAGGGCGGGCGAGGAGGTGCCTGCCCCGGCGGCGGCAAGTCGACGGTGGGTGGCGGTGGCGTCGGTGGAAGTGCAAATTCGCCGGTGTATTTGCTCGGCAAATACGAGGATCAAACGCGCTGCTCTCTACACTTAATTATAAACACAAATGCCGTAATGAAATTATTTATCATTCCCGACCACCATCCGATCGGAGGTCCGAGGGGCCGTAATCCCGGCCGATGTCGTTAGCACCGAGTTCAAGAAAACGGAAAGCGAAACGTTAATTATTAATTCGTCATATTTGTCTTTCTAGACGGGACTGTGTTTGTATTATTACAAAATTATTAAAGTAAATAATAGTTATAAAGGGTGTTCATTAATCAGTCAACTGAGTTTGATGAATATACTCGTCATCTATTGATTTTCGTGACATACAGAAATTCGCACTTTTAAAACGAAGTGGCACAGTTAACTGGTTAAACATGCTTTAAAAAGTTAAAAGGTTATTCCATGGATTATTCTCAAAATATTTCATCCTTTGATGTTTTTTGGAAACAATAACAATATTTTCATGCCAAAAATAACAAATAAAGTTTCTTAATTTAGAAAAATTGTTAAAAATAACTACCTCCAATTAGGATGCAATAAGGTAATCTTCACCGACTGCCCAACTATATCAAAAACCTCAGGGTCGATTCTTTTTGTGTTACACGATATTGCAAGTCTTTCAGATTTTCCACTAGAGGGATGTAAATTAATGACTTTAGGTAGTCCCATAGGACTTAAGTTTGCAGATTGTAAGGCCATGAGTGAAATCCACATCGGTCAATCCAGCGACCACCCACCATATGCATTTAAACCTTATTCAGTGATCAACTTTTAATTCTCAGAAAAATAAACAGTTTTATATTTAAAGTCAATTAAAAATATGTAGGATAAGTGGGGTGGTAGTTATAGTAATGTCTCAACTGTTGACTATGTTCTTCATTATGTGCAAAATGTGCTCAAAATTAAGGATTGTAAATGCTTTGAACTCGTTCGAAACGATGATATATGTTCTTATAAATGAGTAGTCAAAGAATCATTGGTGGAAAGTCTGTTGGATGCAACAGTGTGGCCTATCGGCCTCACTATTAGATAAGATTTTGATTTAAACCATCTGCAACTGGAAAACTTCCCAAAATAATATATTTAAACCCACACAACTGAACGATATTACAGTATATTATCAAAATGTTAGATGGCTTAATTGAACTGAACTGAAACTGACGACTACGTGAGTTTGTTTCCTATCAATGTCAAGAACAGCACCTACAAAATAGTACAATCGCTTGCAATCGCAAGTGCAGTGCACTGTTAAATCTGGTCTTGAATGTGAAACCCTAATATGTTGGATGCTTGAAGCCATAACTTTGTGATACATATTGGATCAGGAACTTTATCAAATGTTTTATTTATCATTTGATAAAGTTCCTGAAACCCTAATAACCTGTAATGTTTATCATCCTTTTTTTAAGTTATAAATTCATGTGCGGAGTCTGAATGTCTAAATTCAGATAATACTGTAGTTTAGAACTTTAAACGTGTACCTTACAATGATATAAACAATCATTTTCTATCGATAAATTGGAACAGAGCATTCCAGGCTATGATTGAACTAAATATGGCTGTAGATGTATTTTATACTATATTGTTCGATTGATTTGAAAAATTGGTACCAAAAAAAAAATTATAAAGGAATTAAAGTTTCTTTACTGGTTTAGTACCGAACTTCGTAAACTAATAAAACAGCAACACGACGCGTAAAAAAATTAAGTTGTCAAATCTACAGAAATGAAATGAAATTTTCTGAACTTCGAAAAATATGTAAAACGAAAACTAAGCCATGTTATGATAGTTATATTCCTCATGCGGAACGATCAGTACTTGGATATCCAAATTATTTTTGGAAATTTGTAAAATCTGAATCGGATTCTGGAAAACTTCCATCGTATAGGTTCTTAGATGATATTCAAGCAAATTATTTGGTATTTATTTTCATCTGCATTTAACGACCAACGTCCGTTTCAATTTATTCTTAAATATTTATCAAGTTCTTTCAAAAATATTATAATATCATCAACATGGGTTCATGAGTGGACGCTCAGCTGATACGAATCTTTTCTTGTACAGCAATTTAATTTTAAAATATTTTGATGCTGAATCTGAAGTTCATGCTATTTATATTAACTGTAGTAAGGCCTTTGATGAAGTTAACCTAAAACTTCTGATACCTGAGATGGCGAAGCATGGCATTTGTGGACCCGTTCTTAAGAGGATCGCTTCATATTTAACAAATCGGACTCAACAAGTTCGTGTAAACAATTTTCTATCCGATATTTTTGATGCCACATCTGTATTTCTTCAGGGGTCACACTTGTGTCCTCTCCTATTTATTATTGTTATTAATGATATATATGTAAAATCTCCCATCTTATTATTAGCGGATGATTTAAAGGTGTTCAGGCGAATCTCATCTGATAGTGCTTTATTGTTACAGTCAGATCTTACTAATATATGTAATTGGTGTTTAAGGAATGATGTCCCTTAATACTGATAAATGCCACTTAATGCTTTTTAGTCGTAAATCTAATAACAAGCGATTTATGTACCTCTTAGAAGGTGTGTAAATATGAAGAGGTTTAGAGTTTATTTTGATAAGAAGCTATCATTTTCATATCATACTTTAAAACTGTTATTGCCAAGGCAAATAAGTTGCTCGGATCTATTAAAAAAAACGACCAAAGATTTTACAAATATCCATAGTTAGAGACCACATACCCTAGATAAGTATTTAAATAATTAATAAAACACTTTAACCTTGTTTGTATAATACTATATTTTGTATTAAGTTGACTAGTTTCGGAAGCTCCACTTGCCATTATCGAAACACAAGTAAAACTATGATGTGCACAGGTATAAAGAAGAGAGTACATTAGGTCAACCTGGTCATTCATTAGTGGAATTATCGGATTTGTGCGGGCTTTGTGTATTTCTAGGGATTCTAAAAGATTCATTTCTCGTCCCTTTTTTGGAATAATGAATCATTGATAGTACATCCTCTAAATTGGGATTATAATTGAAAACTTTAATTTGTCTGGATGTACACCAGTTATAAATGAACTATTAAAAATATCTTTTAAGGGTTCCACTATATAAGTTATGCACGCTTTTATAAGGGATATTGGTGTACCATCATATCCACTACTTTTTTTTATTATCCATACTTGCAACACTTTTCATTATTTCAGAACAAGTGGTAGGTTCAAGTAATATAGCATTTTTGTCCAATAGTATATTGCAGATATATGAACCACTATTAGCATCACGTTTGTTATTGAGCATTTTAGAGGAGGCACTATTAAAAAAAATGTATTAAAATGATTGTCCTTAATAAGAACACCGCTCCTTTTTAGCAAATATTTATACCTAGCTATTTCATTTTTTAATGCTTCTTTATACTCGTGTATTTAAATCTTATCCACTGATCGACTTTTAGTTCTTAACAAAATAAACTTTAAAATTTATGATTAATTTAAATAATCATCAACAGTGGTCTACCTAAAGTAGTAGATATATATAGGGTGGGTGGTTGTCCTCGGATCCACCCTCCAATAAGCAACACATATGTTACAGTTTTAATATTTAATTAAGCAATAATAATATTGAAATTCAGTAAAGAATTTATGAGGTGATTTCCAATGGATTTTTTGTAAACCTTTGACGATGTTATACTAATTGGAAGGTTGGTTAGAGGCCACCCACCCACCCTACATATGCTTTTAATGATTACCCACTAAT
Source organism: Ontholestes murinus (assembly GCA_963969525.1). NCBI lineage: Eukaryota > Metazoa > Arthropoda > Insecta > Coleoptera > Staphylinidae > Ontholestes > Ontholestes murinus. Next base: position 72,928,906 of record OZ018391.1, read on the forward strand.
TAACTCTTATTAACTATTTGTTTTGAGTTATGTAAAGTAATAATCACTAATAAAACACGATTTGATTTCCTTTCTTCACTAATTTATTTTTACACGTTAAATGTACATTTCGAGCACCATGTGCTCATTTTCAATTACTGAATGCTTTAAAATTAATTACATCTGTTTATATACCTTATAGAGATTAGTTGGAAAACCTAAGTTTAATTATGTCGGCTCTATTGGATGGGGATTAGTATTACTGGGAAAGGTGTCGGCAGGTTTACAATTCTTTTTCGGAAAGAGAATTAACAATGGGTTTTCTAGTGGACTTAAAGCGAAATTCAATAATCTGTCTTTACATTTATACATTTCTATTGCTTCTAACATATTTAATCTGAAACTACTTGATGGTTTTAATAATTTTACATTGTGAAGTGAGAATTAACTCTTAGTTTCCAGAAAATAAAAGTTAAAGTTGTTTACATAAATTTCTAAAATCATCAACAACTTTCTATCTCAAGTTAATGGATACATGTAGGATGGGAGGGTGCCCTCAAATTCACCCTCCAATAACCTACAGATATACGAAAATTTTATTGTCTAATCAATTGATAATAATTCTAAAACTTAACACGGATTTATCAGATAAATTACTTCGTCTGTACATGGTTTCTTTGTAAATACTTAAAGATATGATACTAATTGGAATGTGAGTTAGTGAGCACCCACCCACCCTATATATATATTTAAAACTTATCCACTTATCAACTTTAGTTCTCAGCAAAATAAACCATAGAGTTGATGTAATTAAAAAAAAACATCAACATCGTCCTATATAAAGTCAGTAGATATATGTAGGGTGAATGATCTCAAAACCACTCCAAATTAGCTATACGTTACGATTTTACTAATTAATTAAATAATAATAATATAATATAATAATAAGACTCAATAAAGAATTTATCATGTAAAGTACTTCGTATGCAAATGATTTTATTGTGAACCCTTGAGGATGTTATACTGATTGGAGAGTAGGTTTGAGGCCACCCACTCACCCTACATATGCATTTTATTTATACCCACTGATTAACTGTTAGTTTCCAGCAAAATAAATGTTAAAGTTTTTGACATAATTTCTAAGAACTATCAACAGCGCTTTACCTAAAGTCAATAGATGTCCTCAAACCCATTCTCCTATAATCTACAGAAATACGACGATTTTACTGTCTAATCAATTGATAATAATTCTAGAATTGAACAATTTTATCAGATGAATTACTTTGTCTGAACATGATTTCTTTGTAAATTCTTAAGGGTATGTTACTAATTAGAAGGTGAGTTAGAGGCCACCCACACATCCTACATATGCATTTATACTTTATCCATTGATCAACTTTTAATTCTCAGCAAAATAATCAGTAGATTTGATGATGTTATTTAAAAAAATCATCAACATCGTCCTATCTAAGTAAATTTATGTTGGGATGGAACCCACCCTCCAATAAGCAACACATAAGTTACGGTTTTAATATTTAATTAATCAATAATAATATTAAAACTCAGTAAAGAATTTATTTGAATTGAATTACTGAATTACTTTCTTTTGCAATGAGATATGGTAATCATGTGTTACAAACGTCAAGAAAAGATATACAACTCAACACACTTTAATACTTAATTTCTATTAAAATATTCTATATCAAAAAAGTATAACTTAATATAAATATTACAACTTGAAACTTAATTTATAAATGAGTTATTTGAATATTTCACAACAGAGTTGTATGCCTTATCTATAAGATATTTCTTTGGATATGTTTTTAAGAGTTGGTGCCTGCTGGTAATTTATTAAATATATCAAAAATTCATAATATGGACTACTCTCATATAAACATGGCATAAGTGTTGAATTTAGATTTGTTTCTGAATACGTATATGCAACAGTGATGGATATAGAGTAAATACATAGTCATTAATTGAAGTTAAATCAACAGCGGGCGACAACACAATCTCTATATTTGGCATACACAATACACCTGATGATTAATTTTTGCATCCTAATCAGCCGTAGTGTATTACTGGAATGTCCTCAAAAAATTAGTCCATATATTGGGTGACTATATATATGAGCATAGTGATACATAAGTAATGACTGTTTACCAACAGAGTCCCGTATTGACAAAATTGCATGGCTACTTGATTGCAGTTTTTTACAAATCATATCTATGTGAGTTCTCAAATTCAAGGAGGGCGTTAATGTAATGCCTAAAAAATTTATTCTGTAATCATCCAGTTGTAAGTTTTCTATAGAAGAAGCGGTTTTATTTCTAGAAATTTTAAAGGGTATGATTCCAGATTTACCTATTATTCAGCATCAGATTATTGTTACTATTAAGATTGGGATTCGTTACAGCAGACTCTAATAATTTACCACTAACAGTTAGGGATGTATCGTCTGCAAGTTTAGATAATGTTAGATTAGTTATGTCACTCATAAATATAACAAATAAAAAATGCGCAAGAGTAGACCTTTGAGGAGTTCCTTTTCTTAATAATAATTTGTGGGATCTAAATTTGCGATTTAATGTGCTATCTTTTTTGCCACGAAGAACTATTGATTGCGATCTATTAGTAAGAAATGATTGAATTAGTTTATGAGCATTTTTGAGCATTACCATGCGCTGATAACTTGTCTAGAAGTAACTTGTGATCTATTAGAATGCTCTTGTTAAGTCAAAATAAATACCTAAAGTTGTTTTATTATTGTCAAGAGCATCGTAGATTGCCCAGAGATAATCAAAATTCGTATAAGTTATTGACTTTCCTTTTAAAAATCTGGATTGATTATTTTTAAGAAGCTTAATTTTTTGAAAATATGTAATTAAACGATCTAGGATAGTTTTCTCAAAATCTTTAGCTAAAAATGGAATAATAGATACTGGCCTATAGTTTTTAACGTCTCTTCTTATTATTTTTTTTATAAACTGGGGTTACGAGTGCCTCTTTTAATAAAGGTGTCAAAGGTCCTACTATTAACTTTACAATATCTTTTATTAAAAAACCAGGAATTTCATCACTCCCTGCTGACTTATTCAAAGGTAGTTGTATTGTTGGTATACCTATAAGGGGCGATATTAGACGAAGTGGATGTTTTCGAAAAATTCTTGAAATAAGTCGCATAACTGTTGTGGGTTGTCAATTTCACGATTGTTAAGATCAATTTTCATGTTTTTATGGGATATTTGTACATTTGTTTGATTATTTATTGAGGAACACTCTATTTTACTTAAGGATTTGTGATGATCTGTACTTTTTTAGAATACACTCATCATTTATTTGTTTGATTTCATCAAATGAATATTTTTTAGATTATTATATCTGTGAATAATTTCATTGGTAATCTATGATTTTGAGATTTTGTCCACTCTTTTCTTTCCAGTAGGAAAGTTTCTATTAAATATGCGCAGTATTTTATTTAAAAATAATTTGAATTTACCCTCAACACCTCCGCATTCGAAAACTTGACAGAACATTTCCCTGGCTACATCATTATAAAAGTTTAATCTAGAGTTGTTATTAAAAGACCGAGTAATAATATATCCACTGACTAACTCTTAGTTTCCAGCAAAAAAAAACGTTAAAGTTGTTGACATAATTTCCAAAAATCATCAAAAGCTTTCTACCTAAAGTTAATAGATATATGTAGGGTGGGTACACCAATATACATCCAATAAGCAACACATGCTTTATGGTTTTACTATTAAACTAATTACTAATAATATCAAAAGTCAGTAAAGAATTTATCGGATGAATTATTTCCTATGTAAATTGTTTTTTGTTAACATTAGAGGACGTTATACTAATTGAAGGGTGGACTCGAGAACAAATGTATTTAAACTATACCCACTAACTAATTGTTAGTTTCCAGCAAAACAAACTTTAAAGTAGTTGACTTAAAATCATCAACACTGTTCTACTTAAAGTCAATAAATATATGCAGGGTGGGTGGGTGTCCTCGGACCTACCCTCCAGTAATCTAGAGTTAGGTTTTACCTATTATACATAATTCCAAAAGTAATACAAAGATTATCGGATAAATTGCTTCGTCTGTACATGATTCCTTTGTAAACATTTGAGGATATGATAATAATTGCAATGTGCGTTAGAGGCCACCCACTCATCCCTTCTATGTTTTTAAACTTTATCCACTGACCAACTTTTAGTTCTTAACAAAATAAACTGTAAAATTTATGGTTAATGTTAAAAAAAACATTATCGGTGGTCTATCTGAAGTTAGTAGAGGTGGCCTCAGACCCACCCTCCAATAAGCAACACATATGTTACCGTCTTACTATTTAATTAATCAATAATAATCATAATGATGGTTGTTACCGTTACTACGTGGTAATTCATAATGAACACTTGATAAAAACAAGTTTTTTATTCAGTGTTAATCAATAATATTATTAAAACTCAGCAAAAGTGGTTTCGATACCCACCCACCCTACATATGCATTTAAACTATATCCACTGATTTCCAAAATTCATCAACAGTGTTCTACCTAAAGTCAATAGATATATGTTATGTGGGTGGGTAGCACCAAACTCACCCTCCAATAATCTACAGATACATGACGGTTTTACTCTCTAATTAATTGATAAGTATTTTAAAAATTAACAAAAAATTTATCAGATAAATGATTTCTTTGTAAACACCTAAGGACGTGATACTAATTGATAGGTGAGTTAAAGGTCACCCACTCATCCTACATATGCATTTAAACTAAATCTACTGATCAACTTTTAGTTCTCAGCAAAATTAATTGTAATTTCGTATGCAAACGATTTTTTGTAAACCCTTAAGGATGTTATACTAATTGGAGAGTAGGTAGGTGCATTGAAACTTTACCCACTGATTTACTGTTAGTTTCCAGCAAAATAAACGTTAAAGTTTTTGACATAATTTTCAAAAATCATCAACAGTGTACTACCTAAATAGATACATGTAGGGTGAGTAGATGGCATCAAAGTCACCCTCCAAAAATCTACAGATACATGACTCTTTACTCTCTATCAATGATAACTATTCTAAAAATTAACAAAGATTTAAAAAATTGTAAACATTTCAGAAATATGGTACTAATTGGTAGGTGAGTTAGAGGCCACCCACCCACCCTACATATGCATTTAAATTATATCCTAACAACTTCAATTCAACTTTTAGTTCTCAGCAAAACAAAATTGTTGACGTACTTAAAAAAAAAAAAACATCAATATCGTCTTATCTAATGTCAATAAATTTACGTAGGGTGGGTGGATAGCCTCGAACCCACCCTCCAATAGGCAACACATATGTTACGGTTTTACTATTTCAATAATCAATAATAATATTAAACATCAGTAAAGAATCTATCAGGTGAATTATTCCGTATGCAAATATTTTCTGAAGAAGTTATACTAATTGGAAGGTAGGTTCAAGGGCACCCACTTGCCCTACATATGCATTTAAACCTCACCCACTTATTATTTTTAAGCAAAATAAATGATAAAGTTGTTGACATGATGTGTAACAATCATCAACAGTGTTCGAACAAAAGTCAATACATATATGTAGGGTGGGTGGGTGTTCTCAAGCCCACTGATAATTCTAAAACTTAAAAAGAATTTATCGGATAAATTACTTCGTTTACAAATGATTTTTGATTGTAAGGTAGGTTAGAAGCCACCCAACCAGCCTACATATGTACATATTTAAACATAATCCAGTAATCAACTTTTAGTTCTTAACGAAATAAACTGTAAAATTGATGATTAATTTAAAAAATCAACAGTGGTCTATCTAAAGGCAGTATAAATATGTAGAGTGGTGGGTGGCCTCGGACCCAACCTCCAATAAAAAGCATATACGTTACGGTCTTACTATTTAATTAATTAATAATATTATTAAGAATTTATTAGGTGAAGTAATTCGTAAGCAAATGATTTTTTGTAAATTTCTAATTGGAGAGTTGGTTCGAGGGCATCCACCCACCCTACATATACTTTTAAACTTTACCCACTGATTAGCTCGTAGTTTTCAGAAAATACAAGTAAAAGTTGTTGACATAATTTTTAAAAATCATCAACAACTTTCTACCTAAAGTTAATAGATACAGTAGGGTGGGAGGGTGGCTTTAAAACCACCCTCCAATAATCTACACGACGATTTTACTGTATAATCATTTGGTAATCGTTCTAAAACTTAACAAAGAATTTATCAGATAAATTACTTCGTCTGTAAATGATTTTTTTGTAAATATTTCAGGATTTGATACAAATTGGGAGGTGGGCTAGATGCTACCCACTTAACGTACATATGTACTGAAACCTTATCCACTGATCAACGTTCTTAGTAAAAAAAGGTATATATCGACTTATTGATCACTTTATAGAAAAAAGTTAAATGGAAGTATTCCTATTCCCTTCGCGATATTAACAAGATCATTTAAAACTAGAAAGCAAGAAGCGATAATTACAACTTGCGAACGTAATAATAATAATAATAATAATAATAATTTATTTCCCAACAGATAACATCTAATTACAGGGAAAAGTTATCTTAAAATTACAAAAGAGTACAACATTATTTAAATAATCAGTACTACATATGAACAAACAAAAATTAATAATACCTTCGAAAAATAAAAATAATGAGTAACAATACATAAAATGCAAATAATAAGTGTTCTATAACAAATTTAAAATTGTATCCATGAATTGGCGCAAGGAGGTGTTAAATATATCAATATTATGCTGAATGTTATTATATGTTCTAACCATTGTGTTTAGTGGAGAATAGAAGTATACATTTGTCTGACTACGATTATACAAGAAAGTCAACGGGTTTCTACTATTCAACCTAGGTACATATAAGTTTATTTGTGCTAATTATTATTTTTAAATCATAAATATATAACAAACTTTCTTTGTATCGACTCCAATCTCTCTATGTATTTACCACAGCAGGGCGACCAGATAATACAGCAATAATCCGAAAGTGATCTAACATATGAAGGGTATAAAAGAGTAATACTGTGATTTAAATTTAATATATTTTATTTGGAACTTGTCATCTGTCATTTGTCATTTGTCATTTGTCATTTGTCATTTGTCATTTGTCATTTGTCATTTGTCATTTGTCATTTGTCATTTGTCATTTGTCATTTGTCATTTGTCATTTGTCATTTGTCATTTGTCATTTGTCATTTGTCATTTGTCATTTGTCATTTGTCATTTGTCATTTGTCATTTGTCATTTGTCATTTGTCATTTGTCATTTGTCATTTGTCATTTGTCATTTGTCATTTGTCATTTGTCATTTGTCATTTGTCATTTGTCATTTGTCATTTGTCATTTGTCATTTGTCATTTGTCATTTGTTATTGTCGTTTGCCATTGCCATCTTTCATCTTTCATTTGCCATTTTTCATCTGTTATTATCTTGCTATTCACCTTTAATCGCAATTTAAAAAAGAAATCCAACAATAAATGTTCATTTTTAATAATTGATTTTAATAATTTTAAATCTGACAGTAGTAGTAGTAGTAGTGTTTGATTATCGACCACGTGGTCCTTCCGCCTTGGTATTTGTGTGTGTAAATGAGCTTGTTAATTTAAAGGACCGTCCCTTAAATCTGACATTTCAATCTCAGTTATTTGTTTATTATTTGATCATCTGGCATTAGGATCTATCATTTCTCATTTTTATTCTGAAACCTGTGAATTGTCATCAGCCATCTCTCATTTATCATCTGTCATCTATCATTTGTCATTTGTCACACGTAATCTCTTATTTGTGATTATATTTCTTGCATGTTAAAAGTAAACAAATTATTTTATTTTCCTTCTTAATATTGATTTCACAAACATTATAACTTTTAAACGATTATTGATATTTTTCGTCATTCGTTACCTGTTATTAGTCTTTTACTATCTGATGTTTATCATCTGTTATCTTTGTTTATCGTTTCCATCTGTCATCTGTCAGGCTCAACTAACATCGCAATTCGAAAGAAATACAATAAATGTTTGTTACTAATAACGAATTGAATGATCCCTAAAAATACGAAAATATCTGTCATTTGTCACCTGCTATTCGTTTTCCATCATCTATTTAAAATCACGTGTTATCTTTTATTGTTTGTCCACTTTTCATCTGCCATCTGCAATCTGTTACCTCTTATGTTTATCTATTATCTGTTATTGCAATTAAAAATCCGAAGATAAGTTCCTATGTTTTATAATTAATCCTGAAATTTTCTAAAAGTTTAGTTGAACATTTTGATACGTTTTAAAAATAAGGAACATGGAATAATTTCGAAATTCTAAATTATACCTATCTTTCATCTGTCATCTGTAATCTGTTATATGTCTATATTTTAATATATCTTATCCGTAATTCGTCTTATGTTTTATACCATCCCATTTTTTCGTCGTCAGGTATTCTGGCATAGTTCATTTTGTGACTTTAAATTTTGAGTATATAAAAATGTATTCTATAATCTGCATGGTGTTTCAGTAATTCAGCATTTATACCGATACGCTTAATAAATATATATTTTCCCCAGAAAATGCACATTACTTTTATAATGGACCCTGTATTACTTAAATATTAAGGTTGATATAGTTTCCCTGTCAGTAACAGCTACGGACCAGGTTCAACTCATTTTGGAGTTTATAATTATCCAGTTCTACGTTATGGATAGAGATTCCATTAAGGTGACATTTATTGTCTAGACGCTGCACCGATTTGCCTAACTGACCGACAATTGGGAACTGTCAAAAGCAAAAATTGATAATAACAACGATAAGTATTATTAAATTATTGCTTCTCTGTCAAAAACAGCGGTTGGCAGTTCTCTAATTGTCAGTTTGTCCAGTCAATGAGATAAATATAGACGACATGCTTTCTTTATATTCTGTACCATAAACCTCACTATAAATAACATTCATTGTATTTCTTCTTTGAAGCAAAAAGTAGTTCACACTTTTTTTGTACTTGCCTTAGTTGTGCGTTTTTCTTTAGTCTAGTGGAATAATATTTACTTGCATCAATTATCATATCATCATAGTTTTGATTTTCAATAACTTCTTGTCACCGAGAAATTGAACCCATTGACTGATATTCAATTTGTAAAGTGGGTAGTATTTTAGGATATATTAAATAGATACTGTAATTAGAAGTTAGACGTAAAACCTATTTTCTCTCGTTCAAGCAATTTATTTCTTGAAAGGTCTTCATAATTCTAAGAGTTAACAAACAATTTATTTATCAAATAAATGAATTCGTCTGAACATGATTCCTTTGTAAATACTCGAGGATTATGATACTAATTGGAAGGTGAGTTAGAGACTACCTACCGACTCTACATATGTATTTATACCTTATCCGTTGAACAAATGTTTGTTCTCTGCAAAATAAACTGTAGATTTGATGATGTAATTTAAAAAAGATCGTCAACATCGTCTATTGACTATAGATAATAGTCAATAAATTTATGTAGGGCGGGTGGGCATCCTCTAACCCACCCTCCAATAAGTAACATATACGTTGCGGTTTTATCAAAAATAATATTAACCACTAGAAAACATTTATTAGATGGTTTAATTCGTACAAATGATTCTTTTGTAAACCCTTGAAAATATTGTACTGATGGACAATTAACAGTTAATCAATGGGCGTAGATAAAATGCATATATAGGGTGGGTGGCCTCAAACCCACCCTACGTATGCATTTTATCTTCACCCATTGATTAACTGTTAATTCTCAGCAAAATAAAGTTATTACTGTTAAAACCATAGGAACAACCACATTAAAATGCGATTGTGCAGCATTGTACTTAATGCTGCTCAAATTGCATATCTTGTTGCCAAAGTAACATATATCCTCCAGAAATTATTTGTTCTAAAAAGTTATGATACCATTTGTTCTAGTTATGATACACACTTCGTCTGTAAGTTTTCTTGGTAGAAATACCGGTCCAATTAGCCAGTCATACACAATTTCAGCCTAAAACTTTAATGAAAACTCATGTCGAAATGATCTTCAACAACCATGAGATGTATTTTAATAAAATCAACGATTAAACTATATTTCTTTTCGATGTCAACACTTGCCTATTATAGTTATAATGTACATAATATTAATGCAACCTTTACATGATCATTTAAATAGACATTTGAACACCGAAATACTTTAATCACACCCTAGAGCGTAATCTGTTCTTTGATTTTGGTTTCCTTATAATTATAATTGCATAAAGTTTGTTCGCGTATTTATTTAGTAACATTACATTTAAATCTACGTGTATGTTGCCTTTAAACATTCACGATTATCCCTGAAAGGCGATGAAAGTTTCACGCGGAGAAATAATATATGCTCCAACCTTATAAGACGTAAGTTAGTTTAGTCTAACGCAATTCAACCAATTCCCGGAGATTTTCTAAAGTTGTCACTCGGGTAAATAGTTTCTAGCGCGCGATTTCGAACAATAGAGCGGCGGCGGCGTCGGTGGCGGCGCGTCGGTGGTGGTGGTGGGTATAGAAGCGGCCCCCGGATAGGCAGCTGGAAACGGTTTGTTGCTCCGACAACGAGCCCCATTGACACACATACATACATATATATATATATATACGAGTATTCGCACCAGAATATAATAATACCGGAGAACTCGTTTCATATCCGGAGCTGCAATTATTCCTCCGCTCCGCACACCCTTCGCACCTTTTCTCTCTCCTTCCACACCACGACACGTGCCTAATAACGCCAGATCCTGGCTTTGGGCGATGCTATGCGTGTGTTGCGTTTAATTAAAACCAAGATTACCCTTGACTTTTTATAAATCATCAAAAATTAACACACCATAAAATAATAAACTTAAATTGGGAGAAGTAAAACTCTTATTTTCAGATAACTGACACTGACTTATCAAAGTTAAAACTTAAGAAATGGAACATAACAAGAGTTTTACTTCTACCAATTTGAAAATTTGGTTCCATCAAGGGAGTAGCAGAAAAGTATCGATTATATGTAACAAAATAATTTTGTTGAATTAGTTAAGGAACAAATCATTAAAATTGTTTAACAACTCGTTCAGAAAATATACAGAGTGACGGTTTAAAAAAAAATATCCATTAATTTTCATTTCTATGACATTTCTTGAAACAATTTCATTCAAGAGGTAATTATCTTAGAATCTTGCAGGCTTTAATTTATATTCTACATATTTAATATAGGTATATGATTTAATTAAGTATATTTTTATATCTTGTGCGTATCGATTACATATAGCAATCCTTTATAAACACACGGTGATATGCACATCCATCCATTTGAAAATCTGTTGACTTCACACGATGTGAAATTACCGAAACGCGATACGAACGGAGAGGGAAAGAAACGCGCGCTGTGGATCGGGATTCTGTGTGCGGGGGTTGGGGGATGTTATTGGGGTCGGTCGGTTGGGAGGGCGACGGAGATCCCCTTACATCTGCCCCAAGTGTGCGAATCGATTCAGCTACAAGACGAGTCTAGAACCACTTCAAAATATAATAAGAGATCTTTTTACTGCAACTGTTTATTTATTACCCCTCGGCTCCAATAAGATTTCCAATAGGGATCGAATTGCTTCCTTAGCGCCTTTTAAAAATATTCCCTTTCATCGTTCGCGCGCTCTAAACAATAGGTAACGAAATTCTCTCGCGTCGGCGTCGGTAAATCGAGACTGAATTAAGTGCGCGAAATTTTATTTTCCTATTCTTAATGGAAATATGAGCGCGATTGATTAATTTTACTGAAGCGATTGAATGTCTTAGATTAGCTAAAACAATGTTTTTTTTTCTGATTTTTCATCAATTATTTTTGTATTATAAGAAATTATTGGCTAGGGAGAGAAAAGACGTGTCGCCGTAGGCGTCGGACTACCGACGAAATTAATCAATCAAGCGTCCAGATAACGACCCCCTCACCATCGGCGAAGTGCGGATAAACATAATAAGATCGATTGAAACTGATTTTTCACCCGTACGTTCGCAGCATTCTCGATATTTTCCGAGGCAATAAAGTCATAAGTTGTCGTGTTTGTCAGGTGAATTACAATTTTGCAGAGGCTTCCCGTCGCTGCGTCGCATCCTGGGGGGTTGGAAAATGGGACGGAAAACGGGATAACCCCCTCCGCACCTCCTCAAACTCCCATCCAGCGATGGCTTCACATGTTTACATCGAAGTAAATCTAGCACGCCACGCGAGGTTTCCGACGCAATTTCGCGGGTCGGAGAGGGTGGCGTGCGCCCTTCCTCATCTATATGCACACTGTTTACCTTAATCATTATTAAAATATAATATTCCCGGGGAATTGAATAATAAATATAAAATAATATTTGCCTTAGAAGCTGGGGAATCTGTTTGTCTGGGAATGTTTTTCCCCTTGCCGATGTTATTCCTAGTACTCGGAGAAAATTAGGGCCCGGAGAACTACGACCGGATATGGTACCTTCTCAACAAGTCCCATAAATAAGGGACGGACAAAGGAATTTTCACACACGCGGCGGGAGGAAGCCGGGAAGGCGTTAAACAGGACCCGTTTCTTTTTTTTTCCTTCGCCGAACTGATAGTCTCCTCCGGGTGAGACGTGGGGGTCCTTTGTCGTGGAAGGGTTGCCATGGAGACGACCGGGAAGTCGGGAGAGGACTTAATAAAGTTGCCGTCTGATCACAATGGAGCGAACAACTATAACGCCTGCTCAAAGTCAATTGTTACTGTAAATATTCCTTGAATTATTTACGAGTGTGTGCCCTCCATTATTGTAGCGGGATCTTCCGGGGGAACGACGATAAATAAGGAGATCATAACAAATTTAAATGATAACTGGAAAACCGTCGGGGTTAGAGCTTGTGATTTGTTTTCAGACGACGAAAGGCAAACAACTTAAATAATCATACCAAAGTTACACAATACAATTGTAATAATATACCAGATGATACGATTTAATTACATTAATACAAGAACGTTTTATTTTATACATTAAACATACATTTTCTCTTCAAGACCTAAAATATGCCAATAATCATCATTTAGAAATTCACTAACCAAATTAAAAAGTATTCTTTAATACTTAAAATCTTTACAACTTTATATTTATGGAGTGATTAATAATAAGTGATATTATTAATTAAAAATGTTAATATGAGTGCCAAACTGTGTTTTACTAAAATAAGTGATACTAATTTCTAAATAATTTCAATTTTTATATTGCACACCTTTTATAGCCTCTCTTACAATCGTAGCAAACATAATTTAATTAATGATTTTTGATTCCCTTGTTAAACCGATACCCTGATTACAACCTCCCAAACTCCTTGTGCGTATGTGTTAGGCCGCTTAAGCGTTGTGGGGGGACGGGGGCGGCAAGGCGCAAAGATCCTTCATTACGGCGACATCCGTCCCATCCGAAAACCGCCTTTGTCTTCGCGACTCGATCCATTCATGCCGGCAAAACAAGCAATAACGACATTATAATACTTCATTGTTTGCCGGTAAGTGTGCTCGGGACGAGAGGAACGGAAGACGGAGGCGGAAGAGGTGTGGGGAGCAGCGAACGGAGGGCGGCGAGTAAACACCGACGCGTCGAGGTATAATTGCTTTCTTGCAATTATTTGCAGATTTGGTAACAGTTTTTCTTTTTACCTACGATCGATCAAGACGTTAAATATAAAGCACAGGGATTGAAGTTACGTGAATAATTATTCAACTATTTTATTTCAATGGCTAGGAAAAGAGAGCAATCAATTTCTCTCTATCAGAAATGTATTAACATCATTTATATTGTTGGTGCAGGCCAATCAAATTGGGGAAAATCTATTTCGAAATGCCTTTGAAAACTCATCAATAGCAGATCCTAGGAACTTAAACCCACAATGATACATTATGATAGTAAGACCTATGTATATATGGTTCTTTAGTATAGTGAGTCAAGACTTAACAAGCAAGACCACAAATAAAGCTTTAAAGAATTTCCTGTAAAAAAAATAATTGTCGAAACCTTGTATGAATTCGCTTTTATAACAGTTAAAAAATGGTGATGTGGCCATCATAACACTTTCCCTATATGTTTCTGAAAAACTATCGATTTTAGTAATTTGCTCAATTGTGTATTCTTTATAATTACTTCTTATATAAATTTCATTTAACTAGTACTAACTGAAGTAATAAAATGAATCAAACCTTAAAGTAAACATTCCCTCAAGTTCCAACACTTGTACTGGCTCGGATGTTATTCCTTGTGCCATTAATCGATTTCATTAATAATATTAATAGTAATAGTAATATTTTCATTCATCATAAACTGATGTTTACAAAAAACTCTAACATCGATGGAATCGGTGAAAGTAACAAACATACATCTACTACTTCGATTAGTCAGAATACCGCCATCGATCAAGTCGCAAAGTTGCAAACTCAACGGAATCCTATTATTATTGGCAAATCTACAACTAATAATTATCCTCTCTTAAGCTCGACGGCAAGAGGACAATGGTTGTATGTTGAAAGAGTGAAACCTGTTATTACTGACGCTGATATATTAAGGAATCTCTAATTCAAAGCCTACTTGATCCTAACGTATTTGAAATTGCAGTAAAGGAGTTTTTTCCTCGAGGCCCAAATTACAAGCGACGTTTGACTCCTCCTCCAAATTAGTTAAGTCATGTACACCAAGTCAAATAAGGGGTTTCTCGTTATACTACCAAACGTGAAAGGCCTGCGGACTAAACTAATACATTTCTACAGCTCTTGTTTCTCTGAGGATAATTGTAGTTTAGCTCCATCCAAAATATGGCTACATTCTTCTATCATGGATAACGAGATTATCGATAGCCATTATGCTGTGTACCGCAAAAAACAGAGGTGGAGGCGTGCTCTTTGTAATCAGGAAGAACCTACATGCAACCAGAATACCAACTGACGACACCTTGGAAATAATAATAATAATATTGTCAGTGGATCTTGTAAAATCATTTTATGCTGTTGTTACATTCCGCCTAATTTTACACTGACCATTGCAATATGTTTCAAAAACTTCTACTATTAGTAGAATATTAATTGGGTCGAAGATTCTGATAACTAATTCCAATCAGAATGAATATGGTGTTTCACTAGATTTATGTTTTTTCAATTATGAATCTTTATCAGAGGCTACGTGTCCACCAATAATTTCACCTGACAGGTATCATTGAATGTCTGTATAAGTTCAGATAATTATAAACCTGATTTTAACCGTTCCTATCGAAGTGTGAAAGACGCTTGTGAACAATCGCGACACAAGTGTATAGTATGTGTTCGATCGTTTCATCTGCCGAATCACATAATCTGCAGTTTCCACTTTCCTCTTTTCCCATTTTCCACAAATGGCCCTGTCATGAGTCCGGTGAAAGTTCTTAGCTCATTCCTTGTGAGTTCAAGCACCTTGTGGCTGTGATCGAGTTTCATGAGTCGTTTGAATTGACCGGGTACATTGTTCCAATGGGATTACTTAGTTTGCGCTCTTGAAAGCGGATCAGAAGTTTATTCAATTTATACAGATTTTAGCAAGGCTTTCGATCGTGTAAACCATTCGATACTAATAAAGAAATTGAGAGCCTACGGTATACGTGATCCTTTGCTAAGGTGGTTTAAGTCGTACTTAACTTTTAGAGTCCAGTCGGTTAAGATCAATAGTTATGTCTCACGCTCTTTTCCAGTAACTTCTGGGGTTCCTCAGGGGTCTCACTTGGGACCTCTGTTATTTTCTATATTTATTAAGGATATATCTGATAAACTCTCCTGCCCAGATTTATTATTTGTAGACGATTTAAAAAATTTAAAATGTTTTTAGAAGTGAAAGCTGTTGCTGATTATAGTGAGGGTCAACGTAGACACGATTAATTTCATTTATAGTCTTAATAATATCCCGTTATCCAAGGTACATACGATTCGAGACTTGGGTGTGTTATTAGATTCTCAGCTATCATGTAAATTGCATATCGATCGTATAATTAATAAGGCTAATAAAATCCTTGGGTTACAAAACGATGCATAACCAAGTTCCCACCTTGAACATTGCTGCCTTATTTGGTCATCTCTGCATAGGACTCATAAAGTCAGATTATAGTCTGTGCAAAATAAATTTGCTAAAATTATTAATTTCTAATTTTTTAAACTTAAGAACATATTTGAATAAAAGTTGTTCAGTTTCTCATTCTCTTTAACTTTTGTTTGAAAAGTTTATAAAGTAATAATTTATCAAATGGAATAAAACACGATAACTTTGTTTGTATAACTTGTTGTTATACAAACAAAGTTATCGTGTTTTATTCAATTTACAAAAATGTATAACGAAGTAGAAGCCTCCAACATATATAACATAATTTATCAAATGTTTTTCAATTCCAGTTTTTAACGATTAAACCTTAAGTTTACAGTTAAAGTTTAAGTTAAATCTCAAAAGGATCATTCCTTTTTGAGATTCAGCACCCACTAACAGACATACAGATACACAGACTGACAGACCGACACATACACACACACAAATTGGGTGGGTGGGTGTTCTCTAACCCACCCTCCAATCAGTAAAACATAATCGAGGGTGTTCATTAAAAGTAAATAAACATAACATTATTCCAAAATTCAATAGATCTATTCAAACAAAGTTTTCAAATGATTTTTGACGATGTTTTACTGATTGAAGGATGGGATAGAGGCCACCCACCCACCCTACATATACATTTAAATTTCAATTACTGATCGTCTCTCGGTTTGGAGTAAAATTAATTACAAAACTTTTTGAATAAACAAGAAATTCAAAAGGTAAAATTTTTAAGTGAGGAAATTAATAAAATTTTTAAGCATCATGGGCGGGCAGACTTTAAATCTAAATTAAGTAAAATTAGCTATAGAAGATCATTTATATTTAAACTTAATTTTTTGCAACAAAATCATCAACGATTATTATTTAAAGTTATCATGCATATGTAGGGTGGGTGGACGTCCTTTATCCCACCCATCAATCGGTAAAAAATAATCAAGGATTTTATTTAGAAGTTGTAAAATGTAAACAAACACAAAATAATTGCATTTTTTAATTGATGTATTCATACAAATATTTCAAATAATGTTTGATGATATTTTATTAATAATAATAATAATAATAATAATTTATTGGTGCATACATTATGTTTACACAGGTCACTACATCCAATATATATATTTAGAAACAAAAAAACACCTTATATATAATACATAAATTATAAATATTCTTAAAGAATAACAGATTTGTACAAAGATTTAGATTACATATCACTGAAATCATTCACAAAGTATTCAGTGAAACTGTAGAAACTCTTGATGTAGAGATACGATTTAATTTTTTGTTTGTATTTAGCGAAAGGTAGGTTTTTAACATTACTTGGCAAACAATTGAAAAATTTAATTGCATAATAACTAGTCCCCACTTGCGATTTTGCAAGTCGAATTTTATTTAAACAAATAAGTCGCTTATTTCTTGTCTGGTAATTATGAATATCATTGTGCGTTAAATAGTTGTCTTCATGTTTTTTTTAATATAGAGTAAACATTCTAATATGTACATGCAGGGAAAAGTTAATATTTTAAGTTGGATAGAAAAGGGTCTACACTCTGTTTGATAGCCTATGTGAGCCAGTATGAGAATAGCTCTTTTTTGCAGTGCAAATAACTTTTGGGTGTGTGTAGAATGGCCCCATACAATAAGGCCATATTGAAGATGAGAATTAATTAATGCATAGTAGGTATTTTTTAGTACATAAGGTGACACAGAATTATTTAGGTTACGTAGTAGCTACTAGAACATACCTTTTTCGAGGTTTCATCTACATGAGCTTTCCACAAGATGACATAAGTCACGAATTTGTGCAAATTCTTTTAGAGGATATAATATGCCGCATTTGGCCAAAACAAAGATTAAATACTTCGAAATGAACATCAAGAAGCAAGTTTCTCACTGAAGAAAGGTTGGTACGAGTGGAAGAACGCTATATTGTGAACTCTGCCCTTTCCATATGTGACTGAAATTTTTGTTGATATTTATGGATTTTACATACATTTTTGGAATTTTGTGTAAGCATATTGGAATAAATAAATGATACTAAATGATACACAGTAACTCTCGATCCAATGTAAAACCTAAATATTTTACATTTTCACTCAATATCTCATTATCCATATGTTTCAGCGTGAATACAAGTTGCCCAGATTTAATATAATTAACGGATAGTCGATTGCTTTGAAACCAGGATAAAGCCTTTGAATGTGACTGCTGGCTACACAGACATACTTCATTTAAGTTTTTACCTTTGTTTATTAGCGTAGTATCATCCGCATATAGAACTATATTGGCATCTTCAATAAAGTTCGGGAGGTCATTTATGTACAATATAAAAAGCAGTGGCCCAAGAATTGATCCTTGTGGCACACCGTGTTCAACATATCGAAAGGAGGATAATTTGTTGATATTAAAAACTGCTTGTTTTCGATTATTTAGGTATGATAGTAGCATGGAGCAGCCATTAGGGTGAATGTTATAACAATATAATTTTCGAAGTAAAATAGAGTGAGAAATGCAGTCAAAAGATTTGGTTAGATATAAAAACCTAGCCGCGCAAAATTCGCCAGATTAAAATATTTCCCGAATTAATTCTGTAAATTCTAATAAAACATTGGTGATAGATAAGGATTTTCTAAAGCCGAACTGTTTATTAGAAATTAGTTTGTTATTTACCAAGAAAGATGATAGTTGTTTAAAAAGTACTTTTTCAAAGATTTTAGAAATATTGGGCAAAATAGAGATGGGTCTATAGTTACCCAAATCTCTACTATCCCCTTTCTTAAAAATAGGCAATAACTTGTCCACTTTTAAACAGTCCGGAAACACACTGCATTTGATGCAAGTATTTATTAATGACGTTAAAGGTGAAATAATAGCTTTTTTTATAGATTTTATTAAGTCAGTATTGATTCCATAAATATCCTTGGCTTTGCTATTTTTGAGATTCTTTATTATTTCTCTTATTTACGATTGCGTTACAGTTTCGAAATTAAAATATTCAAGTAACGGCACATGAGTGAAATGTGACATCAGGATAGGATCAGTATTGGAAGTAGGTAGTTGTTCAATAATCCTTCCCGCAATTTGAGTAAAAAATAAATTAAATTCATCACTATTAATTTCATTACAATTGCGTTTTTTAGCATGTTCAATAAATGCATCATTAGCTTTGATTGCAATTCTGTATTTAGTGCGGTAATCATAATAATTTTGTTTATTTCTAGCCGAACGAAAATTGAGATATACTTCCTTTAAAAAGTGTAGGTTTTCTCTTATGTTTCGCAATTCATTTGTAAACCATGGGATTTGAGCTGAATGGTTAGATTGGCGCGTTATTTTTTCAGGAAAAGCACTATTAAAAGCGGACATAAAGTACTGCATGAATTGTTCACAAGCCGTATTTCCATCACTACTATTAAGAAAATTCCACTTTGTATCGCACAAGTAATTAAATAATTGATTTTTTCCTATATCAGTGATTGGATGATAAATGATTTTTGACTGAATATCGGAGCTTGAATAATTAGCATAACTAATTGATACTATAAACGCACAATGATCCGATAGATCTGGAGATTCCGTATATATTTCCAAGTAATCCGTATTAAAATTACTAAACGTGTTGTCAATACAGTTAAAACCGCGGGTTGGCGACTTTACAAGCATGTGTAACTCATTAAATCACATAACTGCTTAGATTTAAAATCGGCATTGTTGAAGACAACATTAAAATCACCAAATAGAATCACATTTTTGTGTAAATAATCAATTGTTTCCACAACTTCACCCAACACTAACAAATCGATTCCAATTCCCAGCAGAAAAACGGTATTTACATATAATATATGAATCAATATTACTAACAAATATACAAGACATTTCGCAGTTTTTTTCTTCCGATAAATTAACTAGGGGCTTGATTTCTTTCGAATTGACGGATTCTTTCGTTAATATTAAACTAACGCCATGGCAAAATGTAGAACGCGAGAATGTCGATTTAACAGTTAAATCATTTAATTTTAAAACATTAGCTTCAGCTTTCGTTAGCCAATGTTCGGCAAGATTAACAATGTCAAATTTGTTATGATGTTTTAAAACATAAGCTTTGAGTTCATTGATTTTGTTACGAATTGATTGAATGTTTACATCTCATCTTGCTTCCATAATCTTCAGAGATGGATATTTTAAAGGAGCTATCTAAGCACAGGCGTACCAAAAGAAAGAAGGGAGAATAAGAAGAGAATGGATATGTAGGGTACACTAGTTGTGAATTGAGTAGCTACTGATGACGTATTCGTTACCACAAGCAAGAAGATAGAAGAGGGAGAAGACAAAAAAAAATGGGAAAGTTCAAAAAGCTTATGGTCAATCGGGTAGCTGTTGGCAGGAATAAATAATATTAAGCGGAGTAATAAAGTTTTAAATCCTGGGAGTATTAAATTGCAATACTTTTGTGAAGCAATAAATAAATTTAAAAAAAACACGACAAGGTTTTAAGATTGAATCCAATCAAACGCAATTTCTCTAATTAAATTGCGTGAATTAGTTTGTCAAACGCCTTTGAAAAATTCGTATATACAACATCTACTTGATATTTCTTTTCAAAAGCGTTTGCCAAAAATTGTCTAAGCTGCAACAATCCTATTTTTTCGTGAAAAAAAAATTATTTGTTTAATAGTCAGGCGTGCACTGCTTCATCCCTAAATTAATTTTTTTTTAATGAAGACATGCACCCATAAAAATTCTCAAATTACCATCACCTTCTAAATGCATAAGTGAGGAGTAAAGAAATGCATATAAGAGAGGCATGTACAGAAAATGGAAAAATTCGTTAATACTAAGTCGTTACACCCAAAAATGGCAGTTAGATAAAACTTTTCTTAGTTCCAATTTGTGATTTGGTGCTCCGGTTCGGAGTTATTGGAGTTGTTTTGTTTTTCTAAAAATCGCTACAACTCCCTTATCTGAAGACCTATTTAAAAAAAAAAACAAAAAGTAAAAGTAGTTTTCATCTCTTTACAATATTTGAATTTACAATTATTTTTTATTCAGGTAAACTGAACGCCGGTAACAGCTTGAATGACAGATAAGGATCAACAAACTAAAAATAAACCATTTAAACGGAATAGTTTCTGTAATTGAACAACAAAACAAAAGAAGATTAGATTTGACAATTACACTACATATTTGTAATACATTTTCAAAATGCGCTCTTCTTCAGAACTTGCCAAACTTTCACGAATTGCATGTACTTTGTTATCTGTTACCCTTGTGCTCGTCGATGGGTCACCTTCAACAATATCAAGTACAGCCTCTTCGAATGCGACGTAATCTGTTGGAATTACCATCAATTTTTGTGTAAAAACAACCGGTCGCTGACAAACGTCTACAAATTTTTCTGAAAAGCTGCTTACTTGGTGACGATTTAGATATCTTCTCTGATAAATTCTTCGAGATTCTCTTTTTTTTTGATAGATTAAAAATTGTTTAGGACAAATTTTGTAATAGATAGTATAAGAATTTTATAAATGTTTTACTTTTAAAAATCGATGGAGTGGTTATCAAAATATTTTGTTTTGAATTTGACTCCATTTTGTTATTTGAAATAATAAAAAATAATTGTAAATATAAATGTTTTAGAGAGCCGAAAGCTACTTTTGAAACTTTTTGGTTTTTTGAAGTAGTCCTTCAAATAAGAGAGTTATAACGATTTTTAGAATAACTCCGAACCCGAGCACCAAATCACAAATTGGAACTAAAAAAAAACGTTGTTTGTTTTATGGATTCCTAACTGCTAATTTCGGGTGTAACGACTTAGTGTTAAAACCCTGCAATATCCGCTTAAAAACTATCAAAGATGTTATCGTTAAATCTATATATTTTAAGTGTACAAGGCATTTACAATAATTCATAATTTGTGAGCAACTGTCTGCACATCCATACCAAAACAGGGTTCTTTATGAGATTTGGCTGTAATGTCGGATGGGAATCAAAGCCATAGTAGTTTTATCATCGCCGGAATAGACCTTTACGGTCGTCGTCTAACGTGTCTCTTTATCTCCCTTAACGGTCGTTCTCTTAAAAATGTAAACTCGGGATGACCGCAATAAAATGGACCTATCGGTTTACGCCCTTGCGGCTATGATTTATATCGGTCGACCCCGAGGGGGCAGACGGATAAAACCTGGAATATTTTAAATGTGAAAATATAACAATATCAGAAATAAATTTTTAGTTTTAATTCAAACACATCTCTGCACAAATCCACGTAATTTACAACGATAAGAATCGACGGAAATTCCTCTTGACTTATCCGTAATGGAATACACGTCGTCATAAAATTGGATCGGAAAATGATTTCTGCAAATACGAAGGCGACGCCGGCTGGATCGTTAATTGCGTCATGTGATTTATTCGCTGCGCATAAATTTTCCCCGTGTTTTTTTTTTTCTCTCTCTCCTTCTCCCTTTCGAATTTTATTCTAGTCGCAAAGATTCGCAAAGCCGGAAAAACAGGGCTAATTAATTTCCTTCGGTGCATGCATGGTATCGACGAGAAGGAGGATAAGGAGGTGAAGAGGTGCGAAAAAGGCGGCCGCCACCCCCCGTATAAATTAGTTTGGCCCGGGGCGGCCGCATGTGTTTGCATATTAAATCAATTTGGCCCCATAATCTTCCGTGCGGGGATAAATCAATTCCCGGGGCCCCGAATTCTCGTTACATGCGAACCAACTGCTGATGTATCAAAAAAAATACACATATACGCATATGGATATATATAGTATATGCCTAAGGGTATAATATCTTCACCCTCTTTAACTTCTTGGAGTTTTGGGGTATACTTAGTTTTTAACATTCATTTCTTCATAGGATTTTAACTTTAAAAATTAATCATTTTACTTCGGTTGTCTGCTATTTGTTTTTTATTAATCATATTTTGTACAATTACACAATTGCTCTTCTATTTTTCTAAGTTTATGAAGCAATTTTAAATTTAGGATCTCCTTTGTTGATTTTAAACAATATTTGTTAACGTTTAAGTTACATTAACATTACACATATCGCTTGATTTGTCATATATTCTATGTTATCTGCCACCTGTCATTCGTTTGACAGGTGTCAAATCTTTTGTCGACTCATCTAAAGTCTATCATCTGTCATCTGTCACTTGTCACCTACAACTATCTTTTTCCATTTGTCATCTGTTGCAGTTTATCAACTGTCTACATCCATTCATCAGTTGTTTGTCATCTGTCAACTGTTATATGTAAACTTCCAATTGTCTTATGTCTTTTATCTAGAGTCAATTATCTTTCATCTGCCATTCGTCACTTGTCAACTGCACAGTTTTATTTATCAACTGCCAACTATTTTCTGCCATCAGTCAATTATTATCTACCGCAGCCTGTTAACTGTCATCTGTAAACTCTCATTATATGTCATAGCCAACCATTGTTTGTCAATATCATGTATGAACTGTTGAACATATCAATTGTTCACTATCATAAGTCGGTTATAAATTAATTACTGCCATCATCGATCAAAATTTTTCATCTGTAAATTATCTTTGGTCAACTGTTTCTTGTCTGTCAACTGTAATAAAATGCCACCTGTCAATATTATATTTTATCGGTCGCTCGTCTACTATTAACTGTAAACTGTCGTAATATATCAACAACTAATGATTTTTTATCAATTGTTTTATTTCCATCATATTTTGTACAATTACGCAATCATTAGGGTTTTTGTATTTTTCAAAAAGTGTCAACTGTCAACCATCACCCGTCAGTTGTCAATAATCTACTGCCATCTGTTAACCATCATATGTAAAATACCAACTGCCTTCCGTCATTTACTTAGTCATTTATCATCTATCATCTGTCAACTGTTATTTCTCATTTATCAACAGTCATAATATGTCAACTGTCGTGTTTTTTTGTTATTTATTAATATCTCAACCGCTACTTATTAATTGTCTACTGTCATCTGTAAACTGTAATATGTAAGATGCCAACAATCTTATGTTTTTACTTTTCATTAACTCTAAACTGTCATATTATATCAACTGCCAATGATTATTACTTGTCATTTGACTGCTATTTGTTTTTTAATAATCATATTTTTTACAATTAAGAGCAACAGTTTTGTTTATTGTGTTATAGGGCACTTGCAGCAAAAATGGCGACTAGCGAAAAGAACGTTTTTTTATTATATGAATTATTTTAATTATATAACACTATGTATGAAAATGAAAAACTAAGAAGATTAAGTATGTTTTTTTTTAAATTTTTAAACGACCGATTTGTTTGAGATGAAACTTCAAACTTAACGTTTTGTCATTAAAAACTGGGACTGAAAAGCTTTTGGTGAACATTCAAAAACCGGAAGTGGATGTTTACTTGAGGCCGTTTTTTGTTTTTTTCCGATATTTTTTTTAATATCAACGTATTAGAAACATTTTCAAACAAAAGTTAAAGAGAACAAGAAACTGAAGTTTCATTAAAACATATTTTTC
Source organism: Ontholestes murinus (assembly GCA_963969525.1). NCBI lineage: Eukaryota > Metazoa > Arthropoda > Insecta > Coleoptera > Staphylinidae > Ontholestes > Ontholestes murinus. The sequence goes on from OZ018391.1 coordinate 72,953,555, forward strand.
ATAAAAAATTTAACTTTTGAGAAAAACAAATTTGAAAATTTTGACTTTTTTACCAATTTCTTATAAATTATTAGAGTTACATGAAATTTATATAAGAAATAATTGTAGAAAATTCAAAAGTGAAAAAATTATTGAGAATAACATTTTTGCGTAGATCTCATAGTTTTCGAAAAAAATATAGGGAAATTACTATGATGGCCACATCCCCATTTCTTTCCCTATATAGAATATATAGGGAAAGTATTCTTTCGTGCGTGAAAATGTCTGTGGGCGCTGTATCTCAAAAACGAATGATCTGTTTGAGATGAAACATTAAATTTAAGGTTTTATCATTAAAAACTAGAACTGAAAAGCTTTTGGTAAACAATTATAAACCGGAAGTGAATGCTTACTTAAGGCGTTTTTTTAACTATATAAAATATTACATAACTTTTCAAACAAAGGTTAAACAGAATGAGAAACTGAACAAGTTTTATTAAGCCATGTTTTTTGTAAAGTTCTTAATTTGTGAAAAAAATAACTTTAGAATTTTTTAGAAAATTATTTAGATTTTACTTTAAAGATTTTTGAAATTTAGGTATTTTGTCCTCCATACTTTTACTTCTTATTGCAACTTCCTTTCCAAAGAAAAGTCTAGAAACTTTAACAAGTTTAGCACAGATTTTATTCAAGAGTTTCAAAATTTTTCAGAAAATCATTATATATTTTTATTTATAGAAATGACTTCGTTGTTTCTATACAAGATTTTGTTCAACTTTTTCTATTAGAAAATTTTCTTCTAAATTTCTATAATTCTCTCAGATGATCCATACTTTTTGTTTTTTTTTACATTGAGGTTTCTAGAATTAAGATTAAATTTTAGATTTATAAAACTTTTTTTAAGGATTTTAGAAGTGTACAGTATTTTCTTTTTCTTATCTAATAAATAGATATTTCCAGAATTTTTAGCAAATATTTTATTCGACAGGAAGTTCTCTCAAGATTTTAGAATTCACTAGGAAATTTTCTTCTAAATCAATACAATCAGTTTAATCCCTTTATTGATTTATATTCTTCATCTTTTACTGCCTTTAAATCATCTGTTGTTGCTTGTCTAGAAAGTGTTTGTTAAGTAATTATAATTTATGTTCATGTATTGATGTGTATTATTTGTCATTTGTATTTTTGTTATTGTATTTTAATTATTAATTTAAGTTTTAATGGGAATTATACTCTGTAATTTTTTTCCTTGGCTGTTAGGTAAAAATAAATAAATAAATAAATTAAATAAGTTTACAGTAATTTCTTTTTCATATTTCCACAATGGTTAGCAAAGGTCTTATTCGGGAGTTCTAGATTTTTTAGAAAGTTCGTTTCAATATTTATAGAATTTTCTTTGAGGTTGCTTCCAGTAATTTCTCTTCCAGATTTTAATATTGTTTTATAAATTGCAAAGATTTCTTCCAGGGATCAAAAATTTAAAAAACAATTTTTATCAGAACTTTAGACTTTTTTTCAGAAGTTCAGAAACTTTTATTCATATTTGGAGGCTATAGATTTTTCTACAAATTCTGTTCTTAGAAATCTAGACTCTTTTCAGTTATTTCTCCTCCAGATATGAAGATTGTTTTTATAGGCTGTCTTTTAAATTGCGAAGTTTTTAGAATATTTTTTCTAGACATGTAGATTTTTTTTCTAGAATTCAGGAAATTTCCAGTAATATAATCGATACTTGTTCTGCTACTCTCTTGATGGAACCAAATTTTCAAATTGGGAGAAGTAAAACTCTTGTTATGTTCCATTTCTTTATTTTCAGATAACTGACACGTGTTTCGGAAATGGAACATAACAAGAGTTCTTCTCCCAATTTAAATTTCCAATAAATTGCGAAGATTTAAATGAAGGCATTTTTGGAAAATTTGTTTTTAAAAATCTACACTTTTTTTCAAGAGTTCAGGAATTTTCTAGTAATTTGTTTGAGGTTCTGGAATTTTTAGAATTTTCTTCTGGAAATCTTGATTATTTTCTCAAGGGTTCAGGAAATTTCTAGCAATTTATTTTCCAGATTTTTTTGAAGTCGTCTTTTAAATTGTAAAGATTTTCTTTGAGGCGTTAGGATTTTCTAGAATTTTCTTTTCTAAAAGTTTAGAAAATGGCCAATCATTTCTTCCCCAAATTAATTTTTTTTCACCTTTTCTTATGAATTGCGAAGATTTTTTCTTATAAATTTATTTATATTTATAATTGCTCTAAATTTTTTTTAATTCGTCTTTTAATTTCGAGAATTCAGGTAAATTTCAGTAATTGCTTCTCTAGAATTCAACATTTTATTTCAACTAGAGGCTATAAAATTATTTAGAAAGTTCTAAATTGCGGAATTTTTCTAGGACGGTCTAGAATAGTTTAGAAAATTTTCCCCTATGAATCTTTTCTTATTTTCGAAAAAGTTTAAGGAATAAAGAAGTAATTGCCCTTCCCTATTTCAAGATATTTTTTCAGCTGGTCTTCTAAAATTCTAGGAGGCTCTAGAATTTTTAGAAAATTTTCATTTAGAAATCTAAACTTTTTTTCCAAGGTTTCAGGAAATTTCCAGAAATTTCTTCTCCAGATTTCAAGGTTATCTTCTAAATTGCAAAGATTTTCTTGGAAGCTCTAGAACTTTTTAGAAAATTTATTTGTAGAAATCTTTTCTTGAGGGTTCAGGGAATTTTCAGTAATTTCTCTTTTTTTGATGCCCCAGAGAGAGAGAGAGAGAGAGAGAATAACATCTTTATTAGAACACATTTACATATAGATTTTGTGGAAACATTTGGGCTATCGACCATCGGTCTTTCTGTCCTATGCCCTAGATTTTTTAGAATTTATTTTCTAAAACCTAGACTTACTTTTTCAAGAATTCAAGAAATTTTCACTAATTTCTTCTCTAGGTTTCAAGATTTTTTAATTCAAACCGGTTTCTAAATTGTGAAGATTTTCTTGGAAGCTCTAAAATTAAAAAAAAAAGATTCGTTTAGAAATCAGTATGTTTCAACTTTAACAATTTTTAATAATTTGTGGTTAAAACATAGTGATTGAATTGAAAAATAATTCAGTGTAAGTATGGATTACCACGTAGTAACGGTCGCAACCATTCTATTTATAAAAAAATTTTACTTTGTCAATTTTCTTTTATTCAAAAATTCAAGTTATTGCAAACCGCGAGGCGATCAGTAATTAAAGTTAATATGTGTATGTAGGGTAGGTGGGTGGCCTCTAACTCACCCTCCAATTAGTAAAATATAAGCGAGGGTTTTAATTAAAAGTTGTAAAACATAAATAAACATAACATTATTGCAAAATTTAATAGATTTATTCAAACAAATTTTGAAATTTAAGAAATTTTGAAAAATATATATATAATATATAACTATACAGGTTTTATTATTGTTTTGTAAAGTTCTTAATTTAAAAATGTTGACATTTTTTGCTTATTGCTAATAAACTATCGCAGCTAAATGAAATTTACATAACAAGTAATTGTAAAGAATTAAAAATTGAGCAAATTGTTAAGAATAACCTCATGGTTTTCGAGAAAAATAGAGGGAAATTATTATGATGGTCTCATCACCATTTATGTAATTGTTTTAATAAAGGATCGTTTTAATAAGTAAAGAATTTATATATTTGTTTGTTTTAATTCTGTGCAAACAAAAAAACTAATACATACAAAAATAGTATAAGTCATATCAATACATAATTTCGACTGCAGAAAAATTGGACAGAGTTCATCCTAGATGTTTTTCCACTCGTACCCTGAAGGATTATATTGTTTTGCTGACGCTGCTGTCAAACTAGAACGCACCAGAAACTAATAAACCATCTTCAGGTTTATTTTTGCCTTATATTCATGCATTTTTGTCCTTAATGTGGGAATTTATATGTCAAATTGATTGACGTTTATTATTGTTTGTTTCTTTATTAACTTTATTAATATGTAATTTTTTACAGAGTAATCTTTTCTAATTTATATAATCATTTTAAATATATAGTATTTTCAAATAATTATTTATTCAAGAACTTTGTCGAACAATAAAAAACATTAGACATAAATTTAAGCTATATTTAATTTTACCCGCAACAAAATAATTTACACGACAATAAACATTCAGTGCGCAAACCACGAATTGCATTACGTTCTCGTGCAGCATATAGTTGCACTTTATATTTCCCATTAATTGTGGAAAATTCGTAAATTTCAACGGTCCATTCTGCCGTGTGTCGGTTCCTGTATGTGTGTGTTTGTGTGTGCATTCCGCAGTGCATAATTCAAGATAAGACGCCCGCGGCTGTTATATTAAGATAGCGCGCAGGAGCGTCGCGACGCCCAGGAACAGATTGATGTTGCGCCCTTTTCCTAATGCGGGACGCCGCCAAATGCCACGATATACGGCACTAAACCTGTAAAATACCTCTCTCGATGGTGTCTGGACAATTTTAATGAGTTTAAACTTGAATCTGTTAATTGTTGTTAGATGGGGGGAAATTTTCAATCCAATCTTGTTTTATTTTATTTATTCGTTGAAATTTTCTGTTTGGGTCTTGTAATGATTAGCGGACGGACACACACATACAGGGAGGGTTGCGATAAGGGCGCAATTGCAGCGGAAAGGACGGAATGGGATTGCCGGAGATTCTTTTTTACGACGCATCCCGAGATAAGGGCGAGAGAGGCGGTGATGAGCCACAAAAGGAGTTGAAGATTTTTAGACATATGTACGGAGGGCACTTTTATCTACAACCGCCTTATCACTGGCTCCCTTTATTTTATTCCTCCGACGCACACACACACACACACACACACACACACAAAAGCTCATACACGTTCATCCAGCGGACGACTTTGAATTTCCATTGTGCTTTTTTACGGTTACAGCTGGCTATGCAAAGTCGTTATTCACGCTTTGGGAAATTGAAAAAATCGTCCGGTTAATATGGATTTATAGTCTCGTAAAGCTCAGTACAGATATGAGCGTGTATAGATAATTTTTTTTGGAGGTAATAAATGCAAAGCGATTAAATCTATCAACATCGATAACAACATTCAATTACGTTATGACTAAACTAAACAAATATAATTATTTATTCATTTCGTGTTAAATTTATTATTAATTACAATTTTTTTGTCCTTCCTGTATGCATATAATTTATGTAAGCAACAGTGTAAATATGAAACGTTATTAACGTCAGTTTAGTATCGTCAGATGGTATTTTTCCGAGTTCACGATTCGAGGAAAGCCCTTCGACGCTACTTTGTAGAAAAAGGGAGTAAAAAGATAATGGATGAGATGCTAGTCGCGATCTCGCAACGAGACGGCATCCACAATAAAAGATAAGGACGGGGAAACATTGAAGTTGTAGCATTATTACTTTTCTTGGGTGGTGTTAATTACGTCCATTACTTTTGATAATGCACCAGAGAAATCATTACAGGGAAGCAGTCTATACACACTGGCAGACAGACGTTGTTCTCCATTAAACTCGAGTGTCCGACCGACACGGCAATATCTATTCTACGGATGATTGCGCAGATAATTTTCTAGTGTAATAACAACATTTATTTATTGATTGACCTATAATATTTATCTTTTATATTATAGAATTTTAAAAGATTTATTACTCGTCCAATTATAATTTCACCACACCGTCACTCCTTCAGACTCTAAAAATATATATTAATAATACTTTCATTTATAGAAAAGTCAAACAAAGAAAATTATCATTATCACCGCATCAAATCGAAGCTTATGTTAAAATATCCATAAATTTATAGAATATATAGGGAAAGTTTTGACAATGTCAATGTCGGCTTGAGTTCATAAATGGGAGCTTCATTTTGAGGATAAGATCTTTGATTTCTTAGAACGGCTGAATGAATTATGCATTTCTCGAAATGTCTCTAAAAAATGTTCTGCTACATAACTTTTCACTGGTCCTGCCCTTATATGGTTCCTTGAGCTTGGAGGCCATATTAAAACTTGGGATAATTTGGTGGCAGCTGTTAAAGATTATTTTCTACCATACGATATTGACGACATCTTGAAAGAATAAATTCGGACTCGTTTTTCTCGAGAAAAGATCATTCTGTATTTTTTCGCGATGTAATATCTCTTTCGTCGCCTTGGTACAGCTCAATCAGAGGAATTTAAAATTAAGGTCTTAAGGAAAAATATTTTGGCTTTTATCATTCACACCTAGCTCTACAAGAGATTAACCTCTGTAGACGTTTGCATAATTCTCTAGAAAAACCATGCAGCATGCAGGTAAAAATCGAATCGTTTCCATTATTAAATAATAAGGTATGTTGGAATTGTAACAAATTAAGACATTTGCATTCAAGTTGTATGGAAGTTCGTCGTCGTATTTGTTACGGTTGTGGAATCCCTAATATTCTTCGTGTTTCGTGTCATAGGGAAACGGCTTAACAGGGAAAATCTATAGTAAAGTCCAATGATGATGGGGAGCGATGGTTATTCCTAGTTGGTAAATTTTGACGTTCCTCTCCAAGATCCACTAAAACTAAGACATCGACGCCTCTAGCTAACCCCCTATTTCTTGATGAATATCCAGATAACCGGCCGTATTTAAATGTGTCTGTTATCTTATGTTGACCGCCCTTTTCGATTCTGGTGCAGGCCATTACGTGCTTGGAGGTCCTGGTCTGAATATTATAGAGACTCTCTCTTTAAAGTTAATGACGTGCGAGGAAAAGGCGATAGCTACCGCTGATGAATTTGTCTCTTTATGTTGACGGTGTGACACGTAAACTTAAGGTTTTAGTTATGCCTTACACACTGCTAAGCATGAGGTGACTGGTTTTACGGCTGCCGAGTTAAACTTTAGACGGTACGTACTCTTGCTAGAGATTATTATGGCATGATGCAAGATTTGGAAAACATGTCATTGGAAGCAAACAGTGACCAATATACACAGCATCTAAAAATCCTTCCTAACTTATTCCAAAAAGTCAATGAGCGCTTATCAACGAAATGCCACATCTTACAATTTACATCGTAGAGTCTCTTCTGTATATAAGGTTGGCGATTTTATGTGGGTACGTAACAAATTATTATCTGATGCATCTCGTAATTTTTCGGCCAAGTTAGCACCCAGCTTTTAAATGTGCTAAATCAAGCGACAGTGTAGGAAATTAGTTTATTCCCTTCTTGATGAAGATGGTCACGACATAGGGCAGTGGCACCCTGAGGACTTGTAGCCTTGCTATGAATTCTATCCTTCAACCAGCGATGATAAAAACAAAAATTTACCGGGAAAAGTAGAAGTAAGATTACGTGAACCTCGACATATTACCGCAACTATAATCTAACCGTAGCAGAACATAACCTTTCAATGTTACAATATATATGTAGGGTAGATGGGTGGCCTCTATATCACCCTCCAATCAGTAAAACATCATCAAAAGTTATTTGAAAAATTTGTATCAATAAATCTCTAAAAATTGCAATTATTTTGTGTTTATTTATATTTTACAACTTAATTAAAACCCTCGCTTATGTTTTACTAATTGAAGGGTGGGATAGAGGCCACCCACCCACCCTACATATGCATGTTAACTTTAAATACTAATAGTTGATAATTTTACTACTTACAAAACAATAAATCCTTGTTCTTAATAAAAAAATGAAGCATAATCCAAATTTAAGTTTAAATATAAATGACCTTCTATAGCTAATATTATTTAAGCTTATTTCAAAGCCTTTCCAAGTATTATCTATAAACATTTAATTAATTTTCACACTCAAAAATTCTACATTGTTAATTTTCTGTTATTCAAATTTTGTAATGAAATTTATTGCAAACTGCAATGCGATCAGTAATTAAAGTTAATATGTATCGGTAGGGTGGGTGGTTGGCCTCTATCACACCCTCAGTATATTTGTATAACATCAATTAAAATGCAATTCTTTTGTGATTGTTTACAAAGTTACAACTTTTAATTAAAAACCTCGCTTATGATTTACTAACTGGAGGGTGGGTTAGAGTCCACTGATGTCACTGAATGAAAAATACTTATCAATAATAAGTGCTTCTAATTCAATAATGTTATTTCGTATTGATTGCGCATTTAAAAAACATTTTTTAAGAAATTAGACGTTTGTTCCTGAATTATTTACTTTTACATTTTCCAGCCATATTTCCGGATTTTTGAGTCCTTGAAACTTGTTTTCAGCTACCACAATTTTGAAGGAGAAATACTCGTCGGAGCGTTTCGATTGTAGTGGCTCGGACTTAAGTTGAGGGTAATCGACACTCGTTAGGTAATCAAACAGATCGACAGTTGTTAAATTGTGTTAGAAGTAATGTAACATGGAGAAAGAGCATCTTCACGTAAAAACATTAGATAATTATAACATTTTGTGTTCTGCGCTAATTATTTTCAATTCATGATATGTAAATCTCGGCAGTCTTGTCTGAATCTTGTAAACAGTAAATACATGTCGTTTGACTTAAAACCCTTTTTAAAAACCCGTTACCAAAATCAATCAACATAATTGGCGCAGTCGGTAGGATTCGGTATCAATTGAGAATCAATATATTAAATGGCGAGTATCAACTCCTTATAAAGGAACCGAGAAATGAGAACTTCGAGGACCCACAGCTGACTTACTGAAGTCATTGTTGCAATTCCAAAGAAACGGTTAAGATCGATCTAAAGAGAACGACAAGAATGAAGAAAAAAGAAGAGCTGCTGAGCGACACCACACGATGCGAGCGTTTACACAAGATTATAAGGCCAAATTTCGATAAATTGTAACGTAAGCTACCAACCCATTTATATTATTTGTAAAATTCCATTATTTGGAAAGTTTGTTTAAACACTTAATTAAGAAATATAATATAGGAGTACAAAATAAATCTAATCTGGAACAATTAAGCAGATCATTTGATTCAATTAAAATTGTGGAAGATTAAGCAAATCAACCAACAATGACTACTGAAAATAATGATGCAGTAAGATTGCAAATTTTTGAAATAGATTAGACTCGATACCTAAAGGAATTGAACATGAAATAAATGCCTTCTTTCGTGTTTGCAACTCTATCCAAGCGAAAAATAATTAAAGAAATGAATTAAAAATAGTACTTAATAAATTTAGAGTTAAAGCCAGACAATTTTTGGCACCTAGAAATGACCTTGAAACATGGAAAGATTTACGAGATTTACGAAAAGCTATTATTTTACAGATTAACGCGACTATATCATATTAAAATTAAATTAACAAAAATGAAAACAATTAAATTACGGCATGGAATTCGAAACATGCCAAATTGATTGCAAAATTAAACCTCAGTAATTTATCTCATAAATCAATAAGAATGGAAATATTTACAACATACGCTTTGGACATGTATTTAATTTATTTGCCACAAAATGTCTTAAAAAAAGTTTTACCTTTTAACCATCCAGTTTTAAAATACCCCGAATTAGATAAAAAATTCACACTCACAACAGACGCATCTAACGAAGCGATAGGCGGAGTTCTATCTCAAGAAAACCACCATGTTGCATACGCATCTCGCACCCTTAATGAAACAGGAAATAGAACAGAAAATAGTACGTAAAAAAAAGAATTACTAGCGATTATTTGGATTAAACATTTCCGACCCTATAATTTTTAATAGAAACCAATCACAAACCACACACTTGGTTATTTTCTTTGAAAGAACCAAATACAAAATTAAAACTTTTGGAATACGAATATGAAATTATTTATAAAAAAAGACTGGAGATAACAAAGTAGCAGATGCATCGTCGACGATTAAAATTGCTGAAAATTATGTAAATGATATAGATTTTATGTTAGATTTTGTTGAAATAGAAGAAGGTCCCACCGAAGAAGTTTAGATGAAATTTTAACATGAATACAAAAAGAAGGAAACCAAAATACCAGGGAATTCACAACACGACCAACATACCGATTGATATGCTGCGAAGAGTGGAGATGAACTTCAAAAATCGACTGAATCAGTGCATGCACAATGGGGCTCGCCATTTAACCAATGTAATTTTCAAAACTGTGTGAAAAAACACTTGGGATGTGGTATTATCAAATTAAAACAGCATTAAAACAATAACTGAAGTACTTTTACTTTTATTGACCTTTTAAATAAGTAAGTTTCTCTGCCGCACCCTGTATTAGAATTAGGAAGAAGGACGGGCGGAGTTCTCTTCAGCCAAACCCATGATTACATACCATCGATACTACTCCAGAATACCTTCTGTGATATCTTTTTATATTTTTAATACTTGAATAAAATATATTTTAGTCTTTTACTAAACAAATTTTAATGACACGTGTTGTCACCGTCAAATTATATTATCATTATTAATTAATAACAATAATACAAATTGTAAGCGAATGTGTCCAATGTGTATAAAAGGGGAAAAGTTGTAATAACAACCGGCCGGATCTAAACTGTCAAGTTAATCGCTCGGATGTGTTTGAGCAGTGAATAGGGCACGAGAGTGTGGGGGGCGAGGTCAATTAGAAATCCGCTCCGATCCTGATAAAAATTCAATTTTAATATAAAACGCGCGGAATTAAAACGTCCGACGATTATATGGGAGGCGCCGGGCCCCCCTTTCCCCAAACGGGCCTGCATCGATCGCCCCGCAGACTAATTAACCGATAATATATAATCCGGCGGGCCAACCATTCAGGCACGGCCCATTTGTCTACACACACACACACACACATACACGTATATACCCCAAAAAAGTACACAATGGTGGCCCCCGTAATTACACCGCCAAACATCAATGAATCATTGTAACGACCTCTGATCATCAGCACTCACCTAATTCATCAGGAAATAGTTGAATAGGTCGCTACGGTACGAAATAGGGCCATTAATAAAAAAAATTCAACAATAATAGCTAATGTATAAACTGTCTTTTTAAAATAACTAAATAATTTAGTCTTAGAAATAATAATTACTTCTAGTTTGATAATGACAAGTTAAAATTCAGTGTTATACAAAGTTAAAAAGTTTTTATTTGTGAATAATTAGTATTAGTATTGATTATGTTGAAGGCTTCTACTTGGTTATACATTTAGGGTTATAGTTATAAGCTATTGATAATGGGTGCATAGTACCAGAAATGTACATCTATCGAAATAAAAATTAATTGCGAAGAAAGTGTTAGTGTTTTAATCAAGTTTTTATACTTTTGGGAATTGATAAGGATCACATTTTTTCGTTTTTTTTTTTGTATTTTTGTTTCAAACTTAATTTTTTCATTAAAGCCCTACCGCCGCCGCTTGCTAGTGGGCTCATTAGGGTTATATTCCGACACGGGAACTTCTCCTTCGCGATAATTACAATGGTAATGATGCAATTAGTGTCCGGATAATGAAAATGATAATTTTTGAGAGGCGGCGAGAAGGCCTAATTAAATCCTACCCCGCGCGAGGCACCCATAGAAAAAAGAGACTCCGAAAATAATAATTAAAACCGTAACGTCTGATTGCAGTTTGACAAGTCGCGCGTACTCTCTCTTACTTACTTCTCCTCCCGTTTTTTTTTTGCTTTCGTGGATTAAGCCGGATTCTTAATCGGAGCCATTAGAGAAGGAGCGCACGCGCCGAGGGTAATTAGGGCTTTCAACTTGAATTTATTAAGTTTAATGAAACGTCTGTTGTGTTTTGTTGGAAGGAAAGTGACGATAAGTGAAAGGAGTATTCAATTATACTTTTATAAATTTTAATATTTAAATCTATTAAAAAATGGACTGGTTTTAACCTATATTGGATCCTACAATCGGAGTTTAGATCTAGGAAACGATTTTAAATAACACTTTTCACTATTTTTTTCACCTATTAACTATTGATATTATCTTGTAGAGCAATATAATCTTCTAAACCACTAATAATTTTAAACAGTTTTGGGCCATCCGCATAAAATAAGCATTTATAAACAACAGAAACAGAACAGGATCACAGAACCCTGAGGCATGCCAGAGATCAAATTAAAGTAATTTATTCACTCTTGTTCGCTATATAATTCTTGAAAATATTGTACCCTTCAAAAGAAATACTTCCTAATGCAGTGAGATTTAAACTCTTTTATTATTCCTTTTTAGCAATATATTATTCGTATCAAAAGAAAAATACAGTAGCTGCATTCATGTCCAATGCATTAAGAAAATTTCAATTTATATTACCGAAAAACATATTGATATTTGTAAGGTTTAACATATTGAATGAAAACTTCTCTTTAGTGGATCATGATTTATAATAATATTATAGGCAAAATGATGCTCAGTGGTCTTAGAGAAAGGAGCATTATATACAGATACTTTAAGACAGGTAATATTGCTGAAAACTCAATCCAGGAATACATTGCAATTGGATTGATTTAATATAAAAAATAATACCACTGTAATAATTAATTAGCAGGTATATTAAACGTTTTAAGGTAACTATACACAATGCTGTTTACATCCTATTTAAGGTTCAGATTATTATAATCACCGCATATAAAATATTTATGATTGTCATTATCAAACACTAAATTTTCTAATGCAGTACAGTGATTGCTATAGATTTGATATTAAATACGAAGACAAACATTTCATCAGGACACTTAAAAGATCACCCATTTCAGACATGTCTGACCTATATATTATGTATGTATCAAATCGTAACATCGAATTAGATATACTTGTGTTTCTACTAAGTTTATGGCATCCAAATTGTTATTATTAACTATTAGCATAATGTCTGAGGTTTTGGTGTGAAAGTCGTTAATGTTTTTGAAGATGAATCGTCCATTTTAAATTTAAGTTTATACCGCAGCTTAGTTCGCTTCTTTATACATTTATAAAATTCAAAAGATATTTGCGATTCGTTAGAAAAGACATCACAAACTTTAAATTATTTCCACGTATTCCTAATTTATCTAATTTATACTCTACAAATTTTGCATTAACCGTATAAAGTAAAACTGCCAAGGAATATTTTGCATCTAATTCGTTGCTGACATGATCTATCAATTGGTAGTAAGCCGTCTTCGTTGAAAAATATTGCCTAAATCTATGTTGAGTTGTCGACAACAGTTGGAACTGGTTTAGGAAACTCAATAAGCGGCAACACTTTCAATTATTTTCGTAACAGACTGGCGAACAACTGCAATCAAGAGGCGGACTCTTCATCACATTGATTTACAATAAAATCATTACTTTGATAATAGACCCTGTATGTGCGTTCTTCGATTACTATGAAATTTGTTGCTTCCTAAAAGCCACCGTAGTGTGGTTGAAGAAATCAAAATCACTGTTATAACTGAAGTTTGCCAGGATTTGTAAGGTGGGAGGGTGTCTACTATCCCACCCTCCTGTTATTATATTATAAACGAGGGTTTGTTAATTCTTGTCGCATAAAATATTAATGTGAGATATTAATCAAAAGATTTGTTTTGATTTAATTTCAATCAAACTAGTGTATATGTTTTACTGATTGAAGTTAGGACAGAGAATGCCTACCCGCCCTACAAATACATGTATTTTTTAAACAGGCACTTTTATGATTTCCATAAAACGATAGAAGTGTTTGAGTAATTGACAAGTAAATCCAAATCACTGTTTTTATAATGTGGAAGGTTATTAATAAAATCATTACATATAATTTGACCAATTTATTATCCCTGGGGTACACTGGAAATAGCTAGATATTCAATTAATGTACAATTTCATTATCTAATTATATGTATGTTTTTTCCCTTCGATATTTTGAATATCTCATTATTTTATTTGTATATATTGTAACCATCTTTGATCAGGTTTAAATAAAGATAAAGATTTGGTAAAAAATACCAGTAACTTGTGTTTTGACTGAACTGAAACAAGAAATTAAATGGAATTTCGAAATGGAATTTACTATTAGGCTTAATAATGATCATCCTTATATCACTCGCGTTAATAATTTATCCTCTGATGCTTCAAAAAACTAAAGTGTTACTACCAAAATTGTGGTGGAATCAGAACAAAAATTGATACTCTCTCAATCGCTGTCTCTTGTAGTAGCTATGATATTATAGTGATTTCAGAAACATGGCTTTATAAAAACCTTCAAAATAGTCAATTACAGTTTATCAATTATAATATTTTTAGAACTAATCGCACTATCACTGAGGACTAAATGGGAGGTGGCTAATTAATTGCGATACATAAATCTTTAAAATCTTCCCTACTTGAGTATTGAGCATTTGTTCGTAACACTTTCAGTTAATAACATAAAATATATTGTAGACGCTGATTATATTCCGCCAAATTCTCCTGCTTGCATATACGAGGAACACTGCACTTATCTGGAAAATTGTATGGAATATTTTGAGAACCATAAATTCATAATCTGTGGCGATTATAATTTGTCTTCATTGAAGTGGAATGATAAAGGGGTTAGCTTAACATTAATCAATCCCAATGATGTCAAATCATTTTATAATTTTACTTTATTTAAACAATACAATTATATTTCAAATTCTAGAGGCGTGTTTCTAGGCAAATGTTACTGTTTTTTTGGCTGATGATTTACTATTGGCAGAAAGTGATCACCATCGTGCGTATACTTTATCTATTCCCTGGGATAATCCTAAAGCTTTTATTTCCAAAGAAAAAATATATCTGCTTTATTTGCAACTTATTCTGACATAAATGATTCTGTCCTTAAATTTTATGATATAATATATGAAGCTTTTGAATTATACATTCCGTCTGTTTGGAAGTCCAATTCATCATCAACATATCCAAAATGGATGAACACGGTTTTAAAAAGTTTAATATTAAGGAAGAAAGAAGCTCACCATAAATACAAACAAACATATTCAGCTGCCGGTTACCTTCAATTTTCAACGTTAAGGTGCCAGTGTAAGAATTTGTCACGTCAATTGCATACTAAATACATTGACCGCGTTCAATTCAGCATAAAAGCTAATCCAAAATTGTTTTGGAACTATGTAAGGGAATTTAAATCAAATGAAAGTATTCCTACAATACTAAAAAATGACTCCGAGCAAGCTGAGAATGGTGAGGAAATAGTGCAGATATTTTCAAACTTCTTTTCTTCAGTATACGTAGATGACAGCGAAGTATCTCAACAATTAAGGATGGATTCCAACATAATAACCGTCAACGACACATCGCTAGCCCTCACACTGTCTGAAGTCTTCGAAAATATTGTGCACCTAAAAGAAAGTGATACGTGTAGTCCTGATGGCATTCCCAGTTCCTTTCTTAAAGAATTTGTTTTTTCTATTGCGGTTCCTATTTTTTTGATCTTTAAAAAATCCTTAAAATGCGGCGAATTTCCATGGATTTGGAAACAATTATTTATAACAATAATTCATAAGTTTGAAGCAGTTGACAATTATCGAGGTGTGTGCATTCAATCAGTTATACCTAAACTATTAGATAAAATAGTTGCTAAACAACTAGCGTGGATGTCTCGTAATGATATTAATATAAGTCAACATTGATTTGTTTCTAAAAGGTCCACTTGTACCAATCTGGTAGAATATCAGCAATTTGTCAAGCGCTTTGGATAAAAGGATGCAAGTTGACAGTATATACACTGACTTCTCTAAAGCGTTTGACAAAGTTCAGCATTCTACATTATTAATTAAACTGGAACAACTTGGTTTCAAAAATACTACACTCAGTTGGATAAAGTAATTTTTGGAGAATCGTTCTCAGCAAGTGAAATTGCGTCATTTTGTGTCTGAAAGTATAGTTGTTTCGTCTGACGTTCCTCAGGGATCACACTGCGGTCATATTTTGTGCATTATTTTTATTAATGATATTCATAATGTTGTGAGGCATAGCAATTTACTTATGTACGCGGATGACCTTAAATTATATAAAGCAATTGATTCTATTAGTGATTGTGTTGATTTGCAGGATAATTTGAATCGTATTTGTACCTGGTGTGACATCAACAAATTGAAATTAAATGTCAAAAAGTGTTTTTCGGTAAGCTTTTTAAGATCTAAATCAGTTATAAATTACACCTATAATATTAATCTTAATGATCTTGACACTAGGGATATAATCAAGGATCTTGGTGTTACTTTCGATAGTAACATTTAATTTGCATATATCAAATATTATTCAGAAAGCGTTTCGTAATTGGGGATTCATTAGGCACATCGCAAAAATTTAAATATTGATTGTTTAAAAATATTGTATTATGCATTTGTTAGATGGCATTTGGAATATGCTTCAGTCGTGTGGTCACCTTACACTAAGTCTAACTGTGATAAGATCGAACGAATACAAAAAAAATTGCGGTGTGTTGAATTTAAGATGGGAATAACACATGTTCAAGGGGACTACGATTTTATAATGTCTTGTTTGTCAATCCGGTCGCTGGAGTCTCGACAAATTAATTTGGATGTATATTTCATTCATAAACTTATTAATTACAGTATAGATTGCGATCCATTATTAGGGTACTTAGACTTTTATTCAAGTAGCTCTAGTCGTAGGTTGCACGCTGTACCATTGTTAAGGACACGTCTCACAAATTATTCATATTATAATATACCTATTACTAGAGCAATGAGTCATGTAAATTATTTTAGCCAATTCTCTTGGTTTAGTATTTTTGATACCAATTTCAATAAATTCAAATATGATATGAATAAGTACCTTAGTTTGCACTTATTATCAACCATTTGTATTATTTTGCGTTCATTAATTTGTATTTAAATATTAGTTATTAGTTCATTTGTAATGTTTATTTCTCCATTGTATTTTGTATGATAAAAGGGTTTACCCGTTAAATAAAGATTATTATTATTATGTTATATATGTTGGAGGCTTCTACTTCGTTATACATTTTTGTAAATTGAATAAAACACGATAACTTTGTTTGTATAACTTGAAAACTTTTTATTGTGACTAGTTTCGACAAGCTAAATTTGTCGAAACTAGTCACAATAAAAAGTTTTCAAGTTATACAAACAAAGTTATCGTGTTTTATTCAATTATTATTATTATTATTATTAGATGTTGTTTCGCCAGCAGATAATCCATGTTCCTAATTAATGATAATATTTCCTTATAACCATTTTAATTATTTACTTACAATACAATCAGGTAATTTTTATAATTGTGTATTGAATGTATACCATATGATTTTCAATATTGTAATTGGCTTTTTACATTAAAATTTATTTTATTATCTAAATTATCTATTTTGCTTTTCTTTCAAGACTCAATTTTTTAAATTCGTTGCACTATCACCGCGGTGATACACAATACATTCATTTAAAACATTATCTTATGATTGAGTGATAATTTTAATTAATCCAACGCCTTTTTTTGAAGGGTAGGTCAGTGGGACGTTTTATTTATTAAAAAAATAATAATAAATGATTTGTACAGTACACAGTGTGGCATGTTCTGAATTTCCAATTTCGAAATTTTAATTTTAATTTCCCTTCACGATAAGTTTCCACGGGAAAAGTCAATTCCCGTAAACAATTTCGTTATTTCACAAGGAGAAAGTGGAACGTGTCATTTGAAATATTGTGAGATGTCTGGCATTTTCGCAGCGAGGGGGATCGATCCCGGGTAGGTTCTTATTTATTAAGAAATTCTAATTACGGCCCGGACGACAAAGAAGAGGCGCCCCGGACCGGAACGACGGGCGCATTCCTAACCTCATTCCGGCAGCGATTAAATCCAGAATCAATTCCTCCCCAAAACAATTTTTTTTTTCTTTTCCCACCGCTTTCGCTCCTATCCGCCGCTCTGGTTCTCTTCCGTCATCGTTCGTTCGCGTTTAATTTTAATTTAGACATATCCCCCCTCCCCCCACCCGCGGAGTGGGCGGGCGATTAATTGAATTTCGGGCGAAAAACAGCAGCGCCTAATTTTTCCCATTTTCGCGTGTGGTATTTAGCGACGTCTTCCATATTTCGCCAAGCTCCGGGATTAATGATACAACTTTCGCAATTAGAATTGATGAAAACAATTGTAGCTCGCGCGGGGGGTGTAATTAAATTTGGATCATCATCTGGTGATGTTGGAGATGGATGGGAATGGCAGAGGGGGTGAGTTCTGATGCATGCACCAAAGGCCGTAATAGTAATGGCGTGTCGCTGCGGGGGCGTTCGTCGTCGGCGCGCCGTCTGCATGTCGATAAGGTCGCGATGGCATCCCTTGAAGTTAGGGGGGCGCGATGGGGGTTTGTGTGGTGTGTGTATTAACGCCCGTGACAACATGATGAAACTTTCGATTATGCACCGGGTGTAATTATCGCCGGATGATCTGAATATGTTACGTGGGGGAATAAGTCAGTGGCTTGTTAACAATCCAGACAATTGACGTTATAATCTTGTAAATGTAGTAATATATAGAAACTCGTTGACATATTTTATGCCTCTCTAATTTATGATTGATGATACAAAATAATTAGGTATGGAATAATTTTTAATGATTAACTTTTTTGTAAAACTACTCCACAATTTATTATTAAGTTAACACTCCGGAGGAATACTTGTTTGCTCGCGAATTAATGGTTTATGTTAATTTATTCCGGAGTGAAACGTTCGCCTTTTAAAAGCTCCAGCGCTGTGCCAACATTGACTCTCGCTCTAACTGTGCGACTTTCCGCGGGCCCGAGATAAGGGTGGATTTTCCTTTCGCCTCGGCGAATTGCTGCTGAATATGCAGGAGACATCTCGTGTGGCAGGTAACAACACGCTAAGCCCCATCAACGGCGAAGAGACGACGCCTATATCCACAAAGAGTTACACGACAATCAACTCGTCTTGCCGCTTGTTAAACTTTTCAGGCATCTTTATCGCAAATATCGCATACTAGTTTATTTTTATGTATATTTTAAATTACCTACTCTTTGCATCGTTATAACTTATATATTCCGTAAAAGTGGAATTTATAGATATTTTTATCTGGAAGGAATTTACTCTGCTACCTCTGGATTGTTAGGTGATGAATGAAAACTTCGATACTCACTACTGTGTCTGAATTGCCCTACCGATAGATCGTTAAAATGTCTTATTAATTTTATTAAGTCTAGATAAAATAGAAAAAAAAAATTAAGTGATATCAAAACCACTGTCTGAATTGAATGGTGTACCATTCGAAGATTTTTGCAAAGATCGAAACAAATAGTCATCGGAGGCGCAATGTTTGGTGAGTATGGTGGATGGTCCATCAAATCCCATTCAAGCTCCAGCAACTTTTGGCGGGTCATTAAACTTGTGTGTGGTTTTGTGTTGTCATGGTGGAACACAACACTCTTACGATTGCCAATTTTGGGCGCTTTTCGTTGATAACTTCATCTAATTTGCCCAATTGGTGACAGTACACGGCCGTATTGATTAGAATGGGATGCCAAGTTTTGTGTGTTGACTGAGAGGGAGAGAGAGGAAGGGGGATGTAGATTCCGGTGGAGGTGAAGGTGGTGGAAGATGGTAAATTGGGATTTGGATGGATTAAATGTTATGTGCTATATGTGCGCCCAATCAGTGAAAAAGTTAACATCTTTTTGGAGGTTGAAGACGGCTGTGCGAGGATTATTCTGGAGGTCTAGTAGACTGTGTCGTTTGCTTATGTTTGGAGAGATATCTCATGGAACCTTGTGAAACGACACAGGTGACACAGTTTGGGTATAAGGCCTTCCTACCAGATGGAATCAAATGCCTATGATTTGTCGTTGTTGGAAGAGTTGACAGAGGAGGAGGACAAGGAGGACAAAGATGTCGTTTACGGAGCATCTGTGGCGGAAATCGTTTTGGTGGACGATGAAGTGGGGATTGGGAGAGGACGATGCGCTCGAGTAGTTTGCTTAGGTAGATGGGGCAGTAAGAGAATGGATTAGAAGGGTTATTAGACTGTTTTGCAATGGCTCCTGCAGCAACGCAGGAACGGAAAATTAGATATAGGGAGAGGATAGGGTTAGCTGGAAGGTGTTGTAGGATGTAGTAGTGTATATCGTCCAGACCGTGTGAGGAATTTTTGAAATTTATTTTAAAACATTTAGGAAGTGGTTTGATGCAAATAAATTACAGTTAAGTGCTTTCAAAACTGTTAAAATCATGTGCAAACTGATTGCGAATATAATCTTATTCAATTTTCAAAAGAGTTAATTCTTGGGAGTTGTGATTGAATCTACATTAAGGCAAGATACAGATGTGTTAGCTGCCAGAACGTGTAGTAACTTATTCTTATTGAGAAATTTAGTCAATCACGTTTTAGTATATATTTTAAAATCAGTAAACCATGGTCTAATATATAAAAAAAATAAATAATACATAGTCTACTTGTTGGGGTCATTCCTCTGGAACACATCGCATATTTGCATTGCAGAGACGAGCAATCAGAACTGAAGCAGTTGAATATAATGACTATGTTAGGAACCATTTTGATCAGTATAGCATAATAAGATCGATACATATACATGAAACTAGACATAGGGAAGAGCTGTACCTAAATAAAACTTACAGTGTAAAACATACAAAAGCCAGAAATGGATCAATATATTTGGGAATTCAGTATTTCAATAATCATATAAAATCTAGAAGACCAATACGTTGCAAATCGGTCCTTTTCTAAGAATTATGAGAAAGCCATTACTAATTGCATTTTTTGTGTAAGATTTGTATTATTTAACACCGGTCGCAACCATTCTCTCTATTTTAAATTTACGGTTTCTATAAAATACAATTTGTGATATCTATATATTTGTTTAATATTCTAACATTTTGTTTTCTAAAATTGAGCGCATTTGTAAACTTCCTCCCTGGGCGGACACTGGGAATTGATAGTGCTTGCGGGTGGGTAATCAGTTTACAAACGCAAGGATTAGGCGAAAGTTTACTTACGGCGGGGATTTCGTGCTTATTTATCGGCCATGATATCCTACTTAACGAAGTGTGTCCCAGTGACGCGCCGAAACCACCCTCGGCCCTCCTGAAACAATCACTTATTTAAATCGGGGGCAATTTACATTTTAACATCTGTTGAATACCGGCCGGCCGATTCGGGATTACTGCGAGGCCCTAATAGAAATTGTTATTTCGCATTTATGGCGCACTGCCGGGACTGGAAATTACACGTCTTAAAACAACACGGACCGAAACCGAATATATGCAAAAACAAATTACAAATTCTAATAATACAAAGCATGTAATAAAAAGTGAAAATAAATATGTTTTAAAATTAATCTTGATAATAGATTATATATTTACTAAATATATTAAAACTATAGAACATTAAACACAATTAAAAAGTATTAAAGTACTTAGGTCGTTATAGAAAAATAATTAATAATTTACGAAATGATTTCGTATTTTAAAATTATTATTTAATTAATAAATATTTTTTTCTGTTAAAAACAGGGTTTCTTTTGTATATATTCATCAAGTTGATATGAATTCTTCTAAATCTGTCTAAATCATTTATAGATTGGGCTGTACGTCATTAGAATTTTACAAATACAAAATGCATTTAATAAAACTTTTTAAAACAAATTTTTTGAACATAGTCAGGTCAGATGTAAAATTAAGTGTACGTATGAATTCTTACTCAGTAACTGTCTCAGTCAATGAAAGATGACCATTGACAGTTGATAGTTGATAGATGTCAGTTGTTAGATAGCAGTTTTTGACAATTGATGACATATGGCAGTTAGAAAATGACAGATAACAGATCATATAAAATGATTACAGTAGATAGATGGCAGTTGACCGATGATAATTAATAAATGACAGACGACAGTTAAATTTTTCTATTTAATAAAAGTATGGATCGCTGCGCAACAACCATGACAATTGACAAATGACTGTTGACAGATGATAGTTTATAGATTATAGATGACATAAAATTATAACAGTTAGCAGATACCAGCTGATAAATGGCTGTTTACAATGTCAAATGGCAGATGATAAATGATAGATGACAGTTAACAGATTATTATTCATATCTGACAGATGATATGAAACAATAACATTTTACAGATGTCAGATGATAAATGGCTGTTTAAAATGACAGGTGACAGATTGTAGTTGACAAACGATAGATGACAGTTTGCAAATAATTTATAGATGGTAGATGATGTGAAATAATAACAGATGACAGTTGACAATTGATAGATGGCCGATGGCAATTTTTAATAAATGGAAGATGACAGGTCGCAATTGACAAATAAAAGATAACACTGGCAGATATCAATTAATAGATGGAAGTTTACGATAACAGATGACAAATGGTAACTGAAAAATAAAAGATGACTGTTTGTAGAATGCATAACAGTTGACGAATGTTAGTTGATAAATAGAAGTTTTCGTTGACAGATATTTGTTCACAAGTGACAAATGACAGCTTACAGATAAGTATTGATAGATATCTGATGACGTAATTACAGATGACAGATGTCAATTGAAAGATGGCAGTTTTCGATGACAACTGGCATAACAAATGACAGATGACAGTTACGGATGATAGTTGATAAAGTACAAATGATGTAAATTATCACAGTTTGGTAGATGATAGTTGATATACAATCGTTTACGATAACAGCTAGCATATGACAAATGAAAGCTGATAGTTTCACAGTATGGATTCTTAATTGTCATGCAGTAACTCAAGCAGTCAGTTAACGAATTACAGTTGACAATTGACAGTCGATGGATGTCAGTTAAAAGATGGTAGTTTCGACGATTGATAACAGATAGCAGTTGGCAAATGACAGATAACATATGATGCAACTTGATTACAGTGGATAGATGACAGTTGACTGTTAACTGCCAACAGTCATTTGTCATATGTCATATGACTATATTATGTTTATAAATAACATAAAATTTTAACAGTTGTCAGATATCAGCTGATAAATGGCTGTTTACAATGTCATATGACAAATAATAGATGATAGTTTACAGATGACATCTGATAGCTGACAGATGATGTGAAACAATAACAGTTGGCAGATGTCAGATGATAAATGGCTGTTTACAATGACAGGTCACAGATTACAGTTGATAAATGATAGATGACAGACAAAAGATTACAATTGACACTTGATAGATGGCCGATAACCGTTCGTAATAAATGAAAGATGACAGATGGCAATTGACACATAAATGGTAACAGTTGGCAGATATCAATAGATGGAAGTTTACGAAAAAGTTGACAAATGGCAACTGATAAATAAGAGATGACTGTTTGCAAATAACATAACAGTTTACGGATGTTGGTTGATACATGGCAGTTTTCGATGATAGATATTAGTTTACAAATGACAGATGAGAGTTTGCAGATAATAATTTATAGATGACCGATGACGTGAAATTATTACAGATGACAGATGACCGATTTTCGATGACATATAACATAACAAATGACAGATGACAGTTTACAAATGATAGTTGATAGAATGCAAACTATGTAAATTATCACAGTTTGGTAGATGACAGTTGATATATAACCGCAGGTGGCATTTGACAAATTAAACGTGAGAGTTTCACAGTATAGATTCTTGGGTTCTCAAGCAGTAACTCTCGCAGTCAGTTTACGAATGATAGTTGACAGTTCATAGTTGATAGTTGATGGATGTCAGTTGCTAGATGGAAGTTTCGACGATTGTAACATATTTGTGGTAAATGCCAGATAACAGACAATGTAACATGATTACAGTGGATAGATGGCAGTACACATATGACAAATGACTGTCAACAGTTGATTGATTATAGATTATAAATGACATAAAATTATTTCAGTTGGCAGATACCAGCTGATAAATGGTTATTTACAATGTCAGATGACATATGATAGATGATAAATTATAGATGGCTGTTTTCAGATGATTATTCATAGCTGACAGATGATGTGAAACAATAACATTTGGCAGAAGTCAGATGATAAATGGTTGTTTACAATGACAGGTGACAGATTGGAATTGACAAATGATAGATGCCAGATAGATGGTCGATGGCCGTTAGTAATAAATGAAAGATGACAGATGGGAATTGAAAAATAAAAGATAACAGTTAGCATATATCAATTTATGGCAACATATGACAAGGGCTGTTTGTAGATTGCATAACAGTTGGCGGATGTTAGTTATTACAGATGATAGATGACAGATGTCACTTGACAAATGGCAGTTTTCGATGATAAATGGAACACCAATTGATAGATGACAGTTTTCAGAAGTTACTTCATAGAGTGCAAATTATGTAAATTATAATAGTTTTTTAGATGACAGTTGATATATAATCATTTATGATAGTGCAAGTACCAATTACAACCTATTAACAGTCCCAATTATGGCAGATGACAAGTTACAAATAACAGATGACTCTTGATAAAAGACAGATGATGTAAAACTATAACAGTTGGTACGTGTCACTTAGAAGATGGCAATTTTTGATTTCAAATTTCATGTAAAAGTTGACAAATGGCAGATGACAGTTTGTAAATGCTAATTGATAGATGATAGATGATGTGAAATCATCACAGTTGACAGTTGGTAGATTACCGTCTACGATAATAACTGGTAGATAACAGTTGACAAATGATACATACAAGTTCAGTTGATAGATTACAGAGGTTGTAAAATAATTTTAGAGATAGCAGCTTACGAGAACCGATGGTGGATAGTAGTTGATTAATGACAGTTAACAGTTTCACATACTACACATTTTAGAAGCAGTATAGATATGATTTACCATAAGTAACGGTCGTAACCATAGCAGAGGCAGTTGATAAATTACAGATGACAGTTTGCAAATAATAGTTGATAGATAACAAATGTTGTATAATTGTTACAGTTTAAAGATGGCAGATTTGAATTAATTGTCAGATGGCAGTTGATAAATGACATATGACAGTTTGCAAAAGATAGTTTATAGATAACAAATGTTGTATAACTATAACAGTTGATAGATGGCAGATTTCAATTCATTGTCAGATGGCAGTTGATAAATGACAGATGACAGTTTGCAAATGATAATTGATAGATAACAAGTGTTGTATAATTATGACAGTTGATAGATTGCAGATTTCAATTAATTGTCAGAAGACAGTTGATAAATGACAGATGACATTTTGCAAATGATAGTTGATAGATAACAAATATTGATAAGTGGCAGATTTCAATTAATTTTCAGATGCCAATTGATAAATGACAGATGACAGTTTGCAAATGATAGTTGATGGATAACAAATGTTGTATAATTATGACAGTTGATAGATGGCAGATTTCAATTAATTGACAGATGCTAGTTGATAAATGACAGATGGCAGTTTGTAAATGATAGTCAATAGATAACAAATATTGTATAATTATGACAGGTGATAGATGGCAGATTACAATTAATTGTCAGATGGCTGTTGATAAATGACAGATGACAGTTTCCAAATGATAGTTGATAAATAACAAGTGTTGTATAATTATGACAGTTGATAGATGGCAGATTTCAATTAATTGTCAGAAGACAGTTGATAAATGACAGATGGCATTTTGCAAATGACAGTTGATGGAAAACAAATATTGTATAATTATGATAGCTGATAGATGACAGATTTCAATTAATTTTTAGATTGCAGTTGATAAATGACAGATGACAGTTTGCAAATGATAGTTGATAGATAAAATGTAATGTATAACTATGACAGTTGATAGATGGCAGATTTCAATTAATTGTCAGATGGCAGTTGATAAATGACAGATGACATTTTGCAAATGATAGTTGATAGATAACCAATATTGTATAATTATGACAGTTGATAGATGGCAGATTTCAATTAGTTATCATATGACAGTTGATAAATGACAGTTGATAGTTTGCAAATGATAATTAGAACAGTTGATAGATGGCAGATTTCAATTAACTTTTAAATGGCAGTTGATAAAACAGATGACAGTTTGCAAATGATAGTTTATGGAAAACAAATGTTGTATAATTATGACAGTTGTTTATTTTTATCTATCAACTATCATTTGCAAACACGATCATTTGACAAATGACAGATGACAGTTTGCAAATGATAGTTGATAGATAAAAAATAATGTAAAAATGACAGTTGATATATGGTATATTTCAGTGAGATATAACAGATGACAGTTCACAAATGGTAGATGACAGATGGTGTAAAATTTTAACAATAAAAAATGACAGCTCACGATAGCAGATAACAAATAGCAGTTGAAAAATGACAGATGATAAATTGCAAATAACAGATTATATGACATTATAAAAGATGGCAGTTGATAGACGGCCAGTTGGTAGATATCAGTTGACAGTTCAATTGTCACAATAAAGAATTTGTGAAATGATTGGATAGACAGCAGTTTATAATGACAGATGGCGGATGGTAGTTGACAAGTAACAGTTTCACGTATTGACTTTTTAAGAAGCAGTATAATTAGGAATTGTTATGTAGTAACCGTCATAACAATGGCAGATGGAAGTTGACAAATGACAGTTTATAGATGACACATAAGGAATAATTATAGCGGTTGATAGATGGCAGTTTTCGATGACATATGACAGATAGCAGTTGAAAAATGTCAGATAACAGTTTGTAGATGGTCGGTAGTAACGGTCGTAACCATGGCAGATGGCGGTTGATAAATGACAGATGACAGTCTACAAATGATAGCTGATAGATGATGTAAAATTTTAACAGAAGTTTACAAAGGCAGATGACAGATAATAGATGCCAGATGATGTGTTATAATAAAAATGACAATTGATAAATAGCCGTTTACGATAACAGCTGGCAGATGACAGTTGACAAATGAAAGGTGACAGTTTCAAATAGTGATTTTATTAAAATTTAGTGCAAGTACCGATTACAGCAGAGTAGCAGTCGCAACTATGGCAGATGATAAGTAAAAAATGCCAGATGACTTGATGGAAGAAAAATGATGTAAATTTTGGCAATTGGTACATGTCAATTAACAGATGGCAGTTTTTGATGTCTGATGACATGTCGCAGTTGACAAATGGCAGATGAAAGTTTGTAGATGGTAATTGATAGATGACAGATAATGTGAAATTATGACGGTTGACACATGGTAGATGGCTGTTTGCTATAATAACTGATGGATAACTGTTGACAACTGATACATAAAAGTTCAGTTGATAGATTACAGAGGATGTAAAATAATTCTAAAGATAGCAGCTTACGAGGACAGATGGCGCATGGAAGTCGATTAACGACAGTTTCACATATTAAATTTTTAGAAGCAGTGTAAATATGGTTTAACATAAGTAACGGTCGTAACCATGGCAGAGGCAGGTGATAAATTACAGATGACAGTTTGCAAATGATAGTTGATAGGTAACAAATAATGTAAAAATACGACAGTTGCTAGATAGTAGAATTCGATGAGATCTGACAGATGACAGTTTACAAGTGATAGTTGACAGATGATGTAAAGTTTTAACAATGATACATGACAGCTTCTAATGGCAGATTGCAGATAGCGGTTGAAAAATGACAGATAGTAACTTGCAGATGACAGATGATATGAAATTATAAAACATGGCAGTTGATAGATGGCCGTTTACGATAACAGCTGGTAGATGGTAGTTGACAAATGACAGATGGCAGTTCAGTTGACAGTCTACAGAGGATGTAAAATAATTCAATAGATAATAGCTTACGATGACAGATGACAGATGGTAGTTGACCAATAACAGTTTCACATATTGAATTTTTAATAAGCAGTGTAAATATTAGCTGCTACGTAGTAACCATCATAACAATGACAGATGGCATAAGATAAAATTATAGCAGTTGATAGATGGCAGTTTTCGATGACATATGACAGATAGCAGTTGATAAATGTTTACAAATGTTAGTTTGTCAGACAGACAGTTTACGATGGGACATGATAGACGATAATTGAAAAATGACAAATGATAACTTGCAGGCAATATTAGATTCCAGGCGATGTGAAATTATATATAAAGATGACAGTTGATAAACCGTCGTTTGCGATAAGAGCTGGCCGATGTCAGTAGACAAATGAAAGGTGACTGCCAATTATGGCAGATGACAAGTAACAAATGACAGATGACACTTGATGGAAGATGGATGATGGAAAACTATAACAGTTGGTACATGTCAGTTAAAAGACAGTTTTTGATGTCAGATGACATGTGGAAATTATCAAATGGCAGATGAAAGTTTGTAGGTGGTAATTAATAGATGACAAATGACAAATGGCAACTGACAAATAAAAGATGAATGTTTATAGATTGCATAATAGTTGACGGATTTTAGTTGATAAATGGCGTATTTCGATGACAGATATAATTGATAGATTACCGATGACGTAAAATTATTACAAATGACAGATGACAGATGTCAGTTGACAAACGGCAGTTTTCGATATCAGACGACATAACAATTGACAGATAATAGTTGAGAACAAATTATGTAAATTATAACAGTTTGGTAGATGACAGTTAATATATAACCGTTTAAAATAATAGATGACAGATGGCAGTTGACACTTTCACATAATGATTTTTTTAAATTTAGTGTAAGTACTGATTACAACCTAGTAACAGTCGCAATTATGGCAGATGACAAGGTACAAATGACAGATGACACTTTAATAGAAGATAGATGATGCAAAACTATCACAGTTAGTACATGTCACTTAACAGATTGCACTTTTTGATATCAAATGACAATGACAGTTGACAATAGACAGATAACAGTTTGTAGATGGTAATTGATAGATGACAGATGATGTGAAATTATAACAGTTGACAGTTGGTAAATGGCCGTGTACGATAACAACTGGTAGATAACAGTCAACAAATGACAGATAAAAGTTCAGTTGACAGATTACAGAGGATATATAATGATTTATCATGTAGTAACGGTCGTAACCATGACATGGAGTTTGCAAATGATAGAGGACTGTTTGCAAATCAAAGTTGATAGATAACAAATAATGTTAAATTATGACAATAGATAGCTGGTAGATATCGACAAAATATGACAGATGGCAGTTGATATATGACAGATGACAGTTTACAAATGATAAATGACAGTTGATGTAAAATTTTAACAATGATAAATGTCAGTTCACGATGGCAGATGACAGAAAATGACAGATGATAACTTGCAGATGACAGATGATACGAAATTATAATAAAAAAATGACAGTTGATAGACGATCGTTTACGATACCAGTTGGGAGCTGATAGATGATAGTTAAGTTGACAGACTACATAGTTGTTGTAACAATGGTAAATGGCAGTTGGAAATGGCAGTTTGCAAATAGCAGTTGATTGATGACATATAAGGTCAAATTATAGCAGATGATAGATGCCAGTTTTCGAAAACATATGATAGATAGCAGTTGATAAATGCCAGGTGACAGATTCCAGGTGATGTGACAGCTGGCAGATGGCAGTTGACAAGAAGGTGACAGTTTTACATAGTGATTTATTAAAATGTACTGTAAGTTCTGATTCCAACGTAGTAACAGTTCCAATTGTGGCAGATAACAAGTAACAAACGACATATAACACTTGATAAAAAGACTGATGATATAAATTTATAACAATTGGTAAATTTTTGATGTCAGTTGGCATCTGGCAGTTTGTAGAGTCTAATTGATAGATGCTAGATGATGTGAAATTATGAATTTCTAATTGGTAGATGGCCGTTTACGATAACAACTGACAGTTGGCAAATGACAGATACCATTTCTGTTGATAGATTAGAGAGAAGGTAAAATGTTTTACTGTGAATTAACGGTCGTAACCATGGTAGATGGTAGTTGAAAAATGACAGATGACAGTTTGCTAATGATAGTCGATGGATAACAAATAATGTAAAATTATAACAGTTGATAGATGGCAGATTTCTATGAGATGTGACAGATGTCAGTCGATAAATGACAGATGATAGTTTACAAATGAGAATTGAGAGGTGATATCAAATTTTAACAAAGGTATATGACAGCAGTTGAAAAATGACAGATGATAACTTGCAGATGACAGATATGAAATTTGTAAAGTTGACAGTTGATAGATGGCCTATAACGATAGCAGCTGGCAGATAGCAGTTAAAAAATGACAGATGACAGTTTAGTTGATTGACTAAATATTACAGATTTAATTTTTAAGAAGCAGTGTATATAGGATTTACTATGCAGTAACAGCGTAACAATGGCAGATAGTAGTTTATAGATGACGCATAAGGTAAAATTATGGCAGTTGATAGATAGCAGTTTTCGATGACATGACAGCAGTTAATAAATGACAGGTGACAGTTTAAAAATGTTAGTTGACAAACAGACAATATACGATGGCAGGTGATAGGGCAGTTGAAAAATGACAAATGATAACTCTCAGGCGATAATAGATACCGGATGGTGTGAAATTATAAAAGATGACAGTTCACGGTAACAAATGAAAGGTAGCAATTGACAAATGACAGATAATAGTTTTTAAATGACAGTTGTTATATGGCAGCTGATAGATGACAGATCATATAAAATTATAACAGTTGATAAATGATAGATGATTAGTTGACAGATGATTTTAATTTTAACAATAGTTAACGGATTATAATGACAGCTGGCTGTTTAAAATGACAGATAATAACTTGTAGGTGATAGTTGATGACAGATGATGTAAAATTATAGAAGATGGCAGTTGAGAGTTCTTTGTTGGCCATTTACAGTTGAGAAATGTCAGATAATAGTTTAAGTATTATTGATAATGTAAAATATAACGGGTGTCCAACAATTATTGCAGTCCCGGGTGGCGTTGGAATCAAAAACGTAGGTCGATTCTTACATGTGCCAAATAAACTGTCATTTCAAATATGTTCAATTAAATAGGTTAATTTTTATGAAGTAAGAAACGACGTTTTCATGGCCACCCGGGACTGCAATAATTGTTGGACACCCGTTATATATAGTGGGAGTTTGCAGATGATAGATGACATACTGTTTTCCTTGTTTTAATTCATTTCATAAT
This sequence comes from Ontholestes murinus, assembly GCA_963969525.1. Taxonomy (NCBI): domain Eukaryota; kingdom Metazoa; phylum Arthropoda; class Insecta; order Coleoptera; family Staphylinidae; genus Ontholestes; species Ontholestes murinus. The sequence continues at coordinate 72,984,580 of OZ018391.1, forward strand.
TGCAAATCAAACGGTCAAAGTAAACCCTAATGTAATCGTCGATATTTATTTTACATCAATAAAACATAACGCGATGTGATGTGACGTTGTCATAACAGTTACACCCCTCCGGTAATAATCCGGGACGTATAAAACCGTCGAGATCCGGCAATAAACCGTCAAGTATTAAATAGAGCGACGTATAAATATCAATAGCTATTTATCCCTCGGATATATAGAGCCGGTGCACATATTTATGTTCCGGCCATTCGGAATAACGGTCCGGGGCTAGAGTGGTCATTCCCTTCGCCTCCTCCGCCTCCGCCGCCGCCCCTTATTCCGTCCGGGATCAGGATCGGGACGGGGATGAAATCAGGACTCGCCCTAATGCCTTTTTGAACGGTTACTACATTGTATAATAACGCGAGTGGCGCGATAAATTTATACGATCCGCATTGTTTCCCGTTCCTGCGGGATCATCCGGGAAGAGACAGGCGAAATTATCGCCATTCAATTCCCGTTCACACCTCGTCGATCTTATCCCGTTTTCCCATCCCGACGACTGGAATTGTAAGTGTTACGTCCGATCAAAGGAATTTTATTTCATCCGACATGGTTGTGAAATGTCTGCTCCGGATATTCAACTAATTTAATTAAACTACTAAAAAAGATATTTTCAAATCGTTTTTATTATTATTTTTTTTAAATTTTTGAATTGGTTCCATTCGGACATCAATTACGCGTCGGTGCGCGTGCAATTGACAGGTGCGGACCGCAGTTTTTGCGGCCCACCCAGTGCCGGCTGCGGGCCGTTTAATATGCCGCCCCTCGACGCCACCATAAATTCTGGCACGTGCGAAATAAATAATGGGCAGACTGGAATTTTTACGTGAGAGCCAGTTAATTATCCACCCTGAAAAATTATAAATGCACGCTTTTAATTAACACGTTCCCTGCACTCGTTCCTTTCTATTTATTTTTTCTGTTTCTTTTAATTTCAGGAGACAGACACGAGCGCACGATGGGGTCTAGACTCGCGCACGTCCCTAATAAGGGCGAAACCGGGAATACTCGGTATTGTTCCCGTTTCCAGTTGAGAGAAATTTTAAGATAAATGCACGCCGGCTACCTGTTATGCATTTGAAATGTGAAAGATTAATTTACGCTAGTTGGAAAGAATTGTATTTCGTTACATTTAATATTTCCTGCTAGGGAGTTACTTATAACACGCTTTATATATCTTAAAAGGATTGAACTTTATCATCCCATTGATGAAGATCATTCATAAGAGTGAACTCTACCCTTCTACATGCAGTTAAAATTGTTTGTGTATATTTTTGCTTATATTGTTAGTACAATTTTATATGTCTTTATGTAATGCACGAAAGATAAAGATGAAATACAATACAATACAGCTCTACTAATTATATACTAAATATACTTTCAACAAAATCTTACCGACTGCGCCAGTTTTTCTCCAATATGTTATAATCTGTTTTCTCAGGTGTTTTTGAATAATAATAATAATAATACAATGCTTACTTATAAACTAAGTATTATTAAACTAGATTAATATGACCATATTCTGACCAGCAGGTAATTTTTTTATCGTTTTTTATAGTTTTATAATGTACATTTATTTCATCTCTATATTATATATAATCTTAAAAATCACCCGAACATAAGAGCAAATGCAACAATACAGCTATTGACATTATACTCGAAGAGAGTCAACAAGTACTCCCTTGAGTACGTGTTCTCCTTTTCGTGTTTTTTTCCCTGCAGCCAGCGAGTTTAACTTCTGGTTTGGGTGGAGCATTGCAATTTTCCAAGTGTACATTTTACACACACATACCAACATACAAAGAGACAAATTCATGTTTCCACATCCACATCCGCATCCACATCCAGGCGAAAAGTTGATTTACCGAGAAGAGGCGGCTGCGAGCGTTTACATACGTCGAGTTGTCTCTCTTACGGAGAGCGGCTGTTTGCACATTTCAAGTTGGTCTATAGAAAAGAGGGAATTTTCCCTGTGTGTACACTACCCCCCATCCTCAGTTTCGTATCGTATCCTGCAAGGAGCTCTGAATTTGTTCGATGCGCGCCTCCTTCTCCAACTCCTGTTTGTTTGCTGCGAGATCACACCGTAAAGAAGATTATTTCCAGCCCCCACCCCATACACACACACCCGTCGTCGTTCTTTTTTTTAAAACTCTGTTTCACTCCTTTTCTTCGGCCCCCGAACGGAAAACACTTTTCGAATTTCATTACTGCCGAGGGAGCCGATCACGAATTAAATTCGGCCAAAGGGGGGAGAATCATGTCGAATTTCATTTCGTAATTGAATCGATAAATGCTATTGGTAAAAAGTTTTTAAAGTAAACTACACTATGTATGGTTTATAATTAAGTTTAAGTTTGTATTTTGTTAGTATAAAATATTGCTTTAGCATGCGATCTGAATGAAGACCAACCTCCACTCCCAGAAAAAATTTGTAAACTAGATTTATGGGGTTGTAAGTCCGCATCCTCCATTAAATCACCCCTCCTACGTTTTATATATCCCTCCATTCTTCTATATTTCCTGGCAGTTCCATTAATATATCAGTAGACGATCTGATCCGGCGGGTCGAAGGTGTCCCATTGATCAGCCGTCATCCCCGCCCCCCCCCCCCCCGAGGTTATGGTGTTGACCATATTTATCATTTTGTTTCGTCCATTTTTCCGGATAATTGCCGCACAATTCCCGTAATTGCAGCGGGGTGAAAAGTGACTCTGGGCGGAGATAAAGACGTAAAGTTTAATTTATCTTCAATTTGGCGAAGGAGTAGGAGGGAAGCTATAATCGCATTAAGTGAAGATAAGCATCGTTATGAAACAGAACAGTAAACTTAACCCGACGGCGGCGGCGACGACAACTTTTAATGCGCTGAAGCTAACAAAACTAATTACTTTATGACAGGAAACATATTAAAATCGGGCGGTCCCCGTGGATTAAAATCGCTAATTGTGAGGGAAAAAAATCGGAGAAAATTGAAAACGTCAATCGCGGTAATTAAAACGGCCCCCCGTTCGGCGGAGGAAGGAAGGAAGGGCTCCAGTTTGTTATTCGTGTTGCTCCTATTCCACGCCGTTGTTTTTACTCCCCATTGCGTAAACCTGTCTTTGCTTTTGTAGCAATTAGGGGGTGAAGGATGCGGGATGGCTTCCATATAAATTGCTTAACGTTTCAGATTTCAATGCGGCTCTCACCGTGGGGGATGACGGCGCGCCTCCGTCTTCCCCAAACAAAAATATTTATACTGGCGGCTGCGTAAAAACCCTATCCGCAAAATGACTTTTATCCCATCGGCGATCGATTAAAAATACATTCCCGTCATATTCCTTAAGCAAAATTTGTTTTCTCCGATAATATTTTAACAATATGCCGACGAGAAATTGGGCTGTTTTCGTCTTAAAAAAAACAGAAAACGTTCGATATGATTAATGCGGGAGCCATGATTTTATGTATTAGCTTTAAAAAAATCGTTAGAATTAAAATATACAATTTCAAAGCAATAATATTTAAACATCGATTACCACGGTTATTTAAATACTCCAAAGTAAATCTCGATTCTCTGTCTCCAACTGGGCTACGGTGATGAGATCCAAAATAGATCGAAACCGGTCCGTGTCTGTTGTTAAGCAAGGAACAATAATTAATAATAATTAGTTTTATGTGATTGTTTCACCAAGTGATAAATGAGAAGCAAATACAAGAAATTTTTAATTTTATTATGGTTCTAATAATTAGGGCAATTTGTTTTGATATGAATAAAGGAAAACTTTACCTGTCAACCCTTTTCTGTCATCTGGTAACTGACGTTCATTATTTATCGTCTATTATCTAATAATTCCCATGTCATTTGTCAAACGTACATTGTCATTTTAATACTGTAATCTATTGTCAACTATCATGTATCAAGTGTCAAATGTTTTTTAATATATACCATTTCTTATATACTTTTTACCAACGATTCTTTAAATTAGGATATTTCCAATTATTATTATATGCCTTCAATCAATTGTCAATTGTCTTTTTTCAACTGTCATCTGCCAACATTTAATTATTAACTGCTATATACCATTGTCAACTTTTCACTGTCATCTTTTTAGTATTATTAATATAATTTCACCGTCATATCTCATCTGTCAACTGTCATAATATGTCAAACCCTATCCTAAAACTATCTTCCGCAATCTATCAACTATTATCTGCTAACTGGCATCTGTTACTGTCATAATGTGTTAATTACTAACTGTCAGCAGTCTTCTGTTTTTTATCATTTTTTTTAGTTATTTATTGTTTAGTGTTATAATTTTAATATCTAATAATATGTTTTTTTTGTGTTTTAAGAATTTATTATATGTTCCAAACAATATATTTCTTTTAGCATTGTCAACTTATTTATCATCTATTATCTGCCAACTGTTGCAATATCTTAACTTGTTAATTGTCTATTTTTAGAATTTTCATTGTCATATGTCGTTTTATTCAGTATCAACTGTTGCAAATTGTCAACTGTCAAATATCACCTGTCAGTTCTCAATTGTCTACTGTTATCTGTTAATTATCCTATCTAAATTGCCAACTGTCTTCTGTTTCTTTTTAATTTAGTGATCTATCATCTATCATCATCATCTGTCAACTGTCGTAATATGTCAACTGTCAACTGCAACTGTCGTGTTTTTTTTTTGTCATTAATAAATATCTTAACTCAGAGCTGTTAAGTGTCCACTGTCATATGTAAACTGTCACAATATGTCAATTGCCAAGTGTGCTTTGTGATTTGTCAGTTTTTTGAAATTTGTTTTATTTAAATCATATTTTGTGTAGTTACATAATAGTAATTTAATATACAATTTTAATTTCAGGACCTCTGAATTTTGATTTGAATCAATATTAATTAATGTTTAAATTTCGTGATCATGCCCTATATTGCTTGATTTGTCGTACCTCCTCTGTCAACTGTCACCTACCATTCGTTTGGCAAATGTTAAATCTTTTTTCGTCGAATCTAAAGTTGTCTGAATATCAAATGCCACCTATAACTGTCATTTTTCATTTGTCATCTGTTGTAGTTTGTCAACTGTCAACTTTCATTCATCAGTTGTTTGTCATCTGTTAACTAATATATGTATACTTTTAACTGTCTTCTGTCCTTTATCTATAGACAATTGACAACTGACAGGTGATAGTCGACGGTTGACATATTACAACAGTTAGGACAATAGGAGATGACAAATGACAAATAACATAAATGATAAAAGACATATTACAACAGTTTACAAATGACAGTAGACAAGCGTCTGATGAAGGAAAATAGTTGACAGTTGGCATTTTACAATAGTTAACACATAAGAAATGGCAGTTAACAGATGGGAGTAAACAATTTACAACTGACAAATGATAGTGGACAGTTGACAGATAGAAAATTAAATGATGTCAGATAAAAGTTGACAAATAAATATGCCTGTCTATAAGCAACAAATGACAGGTGTCAACTATCAACTATATCTCTCAGTTGTCAATAGTTTGCTGCCATATGTTAACTATCGTATTCAAATTAACAACTGTCTTCTGTCTTTTACTCAGTCATCTGTCATCTGTAAAAAGTCATAATATATCAACTGTCTTGTTATTTGTAATTTGTTAATATTTCAACTGTCAGTTCTTAGTTGTCGACTGGCATAAGTAAACTTTCATATGTAAGTTGCCACCTATCTTCTGTTTTTACCTTTCATTAACTGTCATCTGTAATCTGTCATTATATATCAACTGGCAACTGTCTTTTGTTATTTATCATTTGTCCGCTATTTATTTTTTATTATATTTTGTACAATTTCGCAATTATTTATGTTTTTTTTATTTTTCTAAATTTAAAAAACAATTTTAATTTTATGATCTCTATTGTTTATTCTAAACAATATTTATTACCGTTTAAGTTTAATGTTTATGTCATTCGTTTGACAGGTGTCAAATCTTCTGCCTTCTCATTTAAAGACAGATATCTATCATCTTTTACCTGTCACCTGCAATTGTCATTTTTCATTTGTCATCAGTTGTAGTTTGTCAACTCTCAACTCCCATTATCAGTTGTTTGTCATCTGGTTAACTGGTACATGCCATCTTTTAACTGTTTTCTATATTTTATCTAGAGTCATTTATCTCTTGTCATCTGTCATTTGTCTCTTATCGACTGTAATTTTGATTTATTAACTGTCAACTATTATCTGTCATAATTTAATTATATACTGCAATATGTAAACTGTCATTACATGTCAACTGTTGTTTGTCATTTTTATGTATGAACTGTTGTAATATGTAAATTGTTCACTATCATTTGTCAGTTGTAAATTGTTTACTGCCATTTGTTAGTTGTCATAATTAAACTGCCAAAATATGCCTTTTACATCTGTAAATTATATTCGGTCAACTGTCATTTCTAAGGTCATCTGTTATAGAATGTTAACTGTGGACTATTATCTTTCATCGGACGCTTCTCTACTGTCATTTGTAAACTGTCGTAATATGTCAACAGCCAACGGTATTTTATTATTTGTATTATTTGTCAATTGTCATATTCTAACTGCTCTACCTTCAAATTTTGCACAATTTAACAATCGTTAGGGTTTTTTGTTTCAACTGTCACCTGTGATTTGTCAATTATCTACTGCCATCTGTTAAGTATCATATATCAATTACCACTTGTCTTCTATGTTTTATTTAGAGTCATCTGCTATCTGTCAACTGTAAGTTCTTATATACCAACTGTCAACTGTCCTTTTATTTGTCATTTGCCAATGTCTCAACTGACAGTTGTTAATTGTCTTCTGTCATCTATAAACTGTCATATGTACGTTGCCAACTGTCTTCTGTTTTTAAGGTTTATTAATTGTCATAACATGTCAACTGTCTTTTGTTATTTGTTATTTGTCATTTGTCTGCTATTTTATTTTTATTTATCATAATTGAATAGTTGAGGCTGTTAGTTGTTGAAAGTTCATATTCTAATCACTTTGGTAAATTTCCGTAAATGAAATACGATAACACTTTGAAATATTTATTTTGCTGTTCGCGACAATTGTTCGACACACTGTGTCTTCTTTAGGCGATGATACATTTTTTTTTTTACATTTTAAACTATTTATACTAAGTGTGCGGTGGTGGGGTCAGACCGGTGTTAGAATAAGTTCAATAATGGTTAGTTGGACAGGTCCGTTTCGGTTCGGTTTATTTTGTCTTTGTTATTTTTAATTATTATTCCTATGGTATTGTTTGTTTTAAGGGCTGTTTTTATTTTTAGTTTATTTAACATTTTTCCGATTGTATTGTTTTCTTTTCCTATGTTATGTTATGTTTAAACTTCCAACTGTATTCTGTCTTTTATCTAAACTTAATTATATTTTATTAGTCACTTGTCAATTGTGATTTTTCTTTATAAACTGTCAACTGTTATTTGTCTTATATCACTTGATTTGTCATATATTCTCTGTCATCTGTCACCTGTCATTCGTTTGGCAGGTGTCAAATCTCCTGTTGTCTCATCGAAAATCAGTTATCTGTCATATGTCGCCTGTCAGTTGCAACTGTAATTTTTCATTTGTTATAGTTTGTCAATTGTCAATTCCCATTCATAAGTTTTTTATCATCTGTTAACTGTTATATGTAAACATGTAAAGACAGTTGGAGCCTTCTGTTTTTTATCTAGAGTAAATTATCTATCATCTGTCATTTGTCACTTGTCTATTGTTATTTTTATTTATAAACTGTCGAATATTATTTGTCATCAGTCAATTATTGTCTCCTGCAACCTGTTAACTCTCATCTGCAAACTGTCACTGAATGTCATTAATCAAATGCTGTTTGTCATTATCATGTAGGAACTGTTTGTCAACTGTCCACTATCATTTGTCAGTTGTAAATTGTTTACTGCCATCTGTTAACTATCATTTATAAACTGATACAATTTGTCATCAAATTTGTCGTAATATGTCAACAGCTAATTTTTTTTTATTATTTGTGTTATTTGTCATTTGTTCTTCCTTCATATTTGGCACAATTACGCAATCATTACGGTTTTTATCGTTTTTTAAAAGTGTCAACTGCCAACTATCACCTATAAGTTGTTAATTGTCTACTGACATCTGTCAACTATAGTATGTAAATTATTAACTCCTTTCTGTCATTTATTTAGAGTCATCTGTAAACTGTCATAATATGTCACAAGCCAACTGTCTTTTGTTACTTGTAATTTATATGCTATTTGTTCTTTATTAATCATATTTTGTACACTTTCCCAATTTTTTGTGTTTTTATATTTTTCTAAATTTATAAAACAATTTTGATTTTAGGATCTCTATTGTTTCTTATCTGTCAATTGGCATTCGTTTGACAGGTGTCAAATCTTCTATCGTCTCATCTAACGTCAGTTATTTGTCATCTGTCACCTGTTACTTTGAACTGTAATTTTGCATTTGTCATCTGTTGTAATTTGTCAACTGTCAACTCCTATTCATCAATTGTTTGTCATCAATTAACTGTTATGTGTAAACTTCTAACAGTCTTCTGATATTATCTAGTGTCAAATATCTTTTGTCATCTGCCATTTGTCACTTGTTAACTGTAATTTTTATTTATCAACTATCAACTATTATTTGTCATTAGTCAATTTTCTACTCCCATCTGTAAACTGTTGTTTGTCATCATCATATATGAACTGTTGTAATATGTCAAATATACACTATCATCTTTCAGTTATCAATCGTCTACTGCCATCTGTTAGTTGTCATAAAAAACTGCCAAATTATAAGATCTATAAATTATATTTGGTCATCTGTCATTTCTTATCTGTCAACTATTATAAAATATGAACTGTCATCTATTATCTTTCATCAGTCGCTTTTCTACTATCATTTGTGTTATTTGTCATTTGTCATCTTCTATTGTCATTCCTTCAAATTTGCACAATTACACAATCAATAGGTTTATTTGGACTTTTTTAGATTTATAAAATAATTTTATTTTTAGCAATTTTTTTGCTCATTCATTGTCATATGACTTTTATTTATCATGTGTATTTTTAGCTTTTTTGAATCTAACATATATGAGTGACAACTTTAGTAATATGTCGACTGTCAACTATCACCCGTCAGTTGTCAATTATCTTCTGCCATCTGTAAACTATCGTATGTAAATTGCCAAATGTCTTCTGTATTTTATTTACAGTCATTTGTCATCTGTCATGGATTATCTGTTATTTCTCATCTGTCAACTGCCATAATATATCAACTGTCAACCGCCTTGTTTTTGTCATTTGATAATATATCTCCTCTCAGTTATTTTCTGTTTTTTATCTAGAGTAAATTATCTTTAATCTGTCATTTGCCACTTGTTAACTGTCATTTTTATTTATCAACTGTCAACTGTAAACTGTAAACATTATATGTCATTAACCTTCTGTTGTTTGTCATTATCATATTATGAGTTGTTAATAGTTTACTGTTATCTATAAACCGGCATATGTTAGTTGCCAACTATTTTTTTTGTTTTTACTTTTTATTAACTGTCATTTGTAAACTGTCATAATATGTCAACTGCGAACTGTCTTTGGTTATTTGTCATTCGTCTGCTATTTGTATTTTAAATAATATTTTGTATAATTACGCAATAATAATAATAATAATAATAATAATAATAATAATAAATGGCTTTATTTGCATAATAAACAAAGAAAATTGTTAGGGTTTTTGTGTTTTTCTAAATTTATAAAGCAATTTAATTTAAGAATATCTGTTGTTTATTCTTAACATTATATATTAATGTTTAAGTTTTGTTATAATGTCGTATATAGCTTAATTTGCTATAACTTCTTTCTCATCTGTCACCTGTCATTCGTTTGATAGGTGTTAAATCTTATGTCGTCTCATTTAAAACCAGTGATCTGTCATCTGTCACCTGTCACCTGCAACCTTTATTTTTTATTTGTCATCTGTTATAGCTTGTCAAGAGTTAACTCTCATTTATCAATTGTTATCTGTTAACTGTTATAATAGGTAAACTGTCTTCTGTCTTTTATCTAGTATCAATAATCTTTGATTTGTCATTTGCCACTCTTCAACTGTCATTTTTATTTGTCAACTATCAACTACTATCTGCGATCATTTATTTACTGCAATCTGTTTACTGTAATCTGTAAACTGTCATTATATGTCATTAACCTGTTGTTTTGTGTTATTATCATGTATGGTCTGTTATAAGATGTCAACTGTCAACTATTATTTGTCAGTTGCAAATTATCGACTGTCATCTGTCATTTATAACATGTATTTTTTTGATTTTTTGTTTGTCATCTGTCGGCGTTAACTGTTGTAAAATGTCAAATGTCAACTGTCACCTGTCAGTTGTCAATTGCCTGCTGTCATCTGTTAACTATCGTTTTGTAGATTACTAATTATCTTCTGTCTCCTATTTAGAATAATCTGGCATCTGTCAAAAAAAAATCAAAGATCAAAATTTCAAGGTCAGCAAAATTAGGCTTAATAAATTTGAAGCATAAAATCATTCACTAGTTTTTTTCACGTTTAAATCTCCTAGAAAAATTATTAATATTTATAAAAAATACACAACTAGTTTATTGTCATCTCTCAACTGTTATATCATCTGTCAAGTGTCATAATATGCCAACTTTCAACTGTTGTGTTTTTTGGATAATATAGTTGATGCTTGAAGTTCAATTTTGTGAATTTTATTTATCGTCCTAATTGTTTTTTGTCATTTGTCAATATTTCAACTGTCAGTTGTTAATTGTCTACTGTCATCTGTAAACTATCATATGTAAGTTGCCAACTATCTCCTGTTTTTAGCTTTCATTAACTGTCATCTGTAAACTATCATAATATGTCAACTTCCAACTGTCTTTTGTTATTTGTCATGTCTAAATGGATTTTGTTAATATAATTTAGTGAACATAAATTGTGAATTAATTACGGTTATAATGAAGTAATATAATACATTTTTCCTATAATAAAAAAATCAAAACGCATTCGACTAATCCGTCCAAACGGCCGGTAATAAAGTGAAATATGATTTAAGTGCTGGTTGCTCCCACACCCTTCAGCAATAAACCCTCCATTCCGCCGTATTACAGGTAATAGGGCTATTTTTATTAGTCCATTAAAGCGCGCGACTAACACACACACGCGTCGTTTTTATTTTTATTTTTTTGTTTTGCGAGACCACCCCCAAATTGCATCCGAATGTAATTGGTTTGTTACAGAATCCCTCAGTTAATTATACGTGTTCTTGAACGATACGAGGGTGGCGCGTTGTACACACAGACAAATATCTGTTGTATGTGCATGGGTGCAAACTGAGAACATTAAACTGTGTCTGGGTGCTGCATATGCGGCCGTTTTAGAGCCACGCGCCGCCTCCGAGCCACCCAATTTCCCGGCCCTACCAGACGACATTAAGTCTTATATATTGTGACGGGAAATGGTCCTCGCAGAATTAGAATTATGGACGCGCCGAGTTGCCAGCGGCAGCTTGCATTGTTGATTTTAATGACGTACGGAATTGTGCCAGAAGATAGATGCAATTGCATCGAAAAACATACAGACTATAGTATTTTATGGAATAATAAAAATGTAGAAAACAAAATTGGAGTATTAAATTAATAAAAAAAACAATCTAATGATGACATGAATTCGTTAAATTTTCTTTATGCATATTCGATATTCACTGATTTGATTTCATATTGAATATCCTCCGGATCTATCCAGTAAACAGGTCGGTAAAATCAACGACCTCTCCCGGATGTCCTCCTAACCTAATTTTCCCTTCTCCCGAATCTCCCTGTGAGTGAAGGTTGACGGATGAAGCGGAGGTCATTTATTGCATTGATTCGATTCGAACCCCACCCTCAGCCCTCACTTCGGAAATCTCGAAATACTTCGCATTTTAAAATGTTTTAATTCAAAGGGCAACTGGCGAAGAGTGGCGCACGGAGGAGAGGAGGGCGAAACAATGCAGATAAGGGCGGCCGCGATGGGTCCCCCGGCGGCACGGGACGGAATTACTCCGCGTCGCGACGACAATCGACGGCACGTCGGTCGGTGATTTTCTAAATGGGAGATATCTCGTGTCGGCGGTGTTTCGCATCCCCATCCGACCGCCGCCGCCTTGTACGAACCCCTCCATCCACCTCTCTTGAAGTTCTTATTTTTTATCGGTCGACGGGGAGAACGGAGAATTGAAAAATTCTCGATTGGATGGATCGTGTCGTGTCGTTGTTGTACTTGATGGACGGATTTATGTCGATTGCTGTTCGCGTTCAATTCACCCTGGATGTTCAGACGACAATGTGAAATGTTTAAATTAAACATAATTCATGTTTGGAAATAACGATACTGTTAAAAAAATAATCATTTCTCTTCAAATTATAATTATTGAAGTATTCGTTTATCGTAAGTTTCAGTGGAGATTAAATGCTATTTTATCTCCGCTATTAACCTATTTTAATAACATTCCATGGATAAATTGGTTGCTTGAGTTACGTGAAGATCAAATTAATTTGACGAATAAAGCACTAATAACCTTTCTTCACAATTTTATTTGATTTACCAAATGTACATTTCAGACACAAAGTGACCATTATCAATGGATTAGTGCTTTATTCGTCAAATTCTATGGATAATTCTTAAGGAGACGTGTACAAAAATATTTACAAGTTGAGTTCAATGTCAGTGCTGCTGATCAACTGTAGTTGCGGTTGAAGAAAGAGGCCAAGAAAGAAGACAAGGAAGAAGAGTCTAACGATGCAAATAAAGATATTGCCTTTTTGATTAAGAAACCGTACGTTGTACCATGTTTTTTTATTTTTTAAATTTGTAATAAAAGCTTAAATTAAAACTAATGTTAAGGTACTGGCTTTAATACAAAATGATTACATCCCAATTTAGGTCGAGATGAGTAACTTACAGATTTCTTCACTGAAAAAGGTCCTCAAAAGATTTTCCTATTATTCAAAAAGTTTTCAAAAACCACACGAAATAAAGAACATCTTTAAGTTTTCAGTTGATTAAAAACTTTCATCGTAAGATTAGTTAAAAATTATTGTCTCAAATGTAAGCATTATTACAGTCGATCTTTAAAAGATTTTAACAGTAAAAGAATCTAATGGATTTGGATTAAAATTGAACCGATTGCTTGGGAAATTTTTAATGCCCAAAATTTAACCAACTCATTAGAGAAAAGAAATAAAAGTTGACTTTTGGTCATTTGAACCAAGGAACTGCATTTGAACAAAGGAAAAATGATTTTAATATCTTTCAATTGGACCATTAAATACAATCTTTGATCATCAAATGTATTGATATCTTCATCTATCAAAATCTAAAAAAAAAATGAACTAAAAATTTTATAAAGAGAATGGTTGCGACCGTTACTACGTGGTAATCCATACTCACACTGAATTGAAAAATTCACTGTGTTTTAACCACAAATAATAATAATAATAATTTGTGGTTAAAACATATTTGAATTTTTCAATTAAGTGTAAAAATTTTATAATGATGGCATTTTATAATTAAATTATAAATTATTCAATCTGCAACGTCGTTAGAGGCTGTCAATAAAATTACATACGACTCAGAAAATTCGAGAATTGTTAATTTCAATCATCTATATTTTGATCCTTTGTTGTAATAAATAACATTTTATAACAATTTTTGATATATACTCAAATATAGACTGTACATAAGTGAACTTTTTACATCACATTTTATTATTTATTTTGTGACTATAATTTAGACATAGTTTAGCTTGTCAAAATAATAAATTGTGAAATATAAACAAAATTTTCTTACATTATTGGAAGATAAGGAAATATATTACGAACTGAAAGCCTCCACAATCAAATAATCAGTTCTTGTCGTCTTCAAGCAGAGAAATTGTCCTTAATTTTTTGCTCGAGAAAATATCATTGCTCAACACTTCAATTAATACAAGAATTGATAATGAGTAACTTGAAAAGGAAAGCAAGCCTTGTTTCTGTATTTCCCTTTTAATTATACTCAGTCACATTGTGTAGTAGAAAATTTAATTATATCTGAAGGTATTGTCTTCATAATGTCATTAGTTAGAGTTATTTGTATGAAATATAGTATAAGTTAAAGTAAAACAGCAAATATTCTAATTCAAAGTCAAACAGCTGGAAAGTATAGCTAATACTAAATTTGCTTCTGCAGTATCAAATCAGAAGTGAATTTAATACTAGCTCTTTTAAAACTATCTTGTAGTGGATTGGATAAACTGGACCGAAAATAATCAGAAGCATGCTGGAATCTACGCTTACCAATACTAACATAGAAATTCTGGTTGCACACATGTTCCTTAGTTGATTGACTTTATGGCAGGATAAGGTATAATTGGTCGAGATTTATATAGACTGTTTACTTTACATGTTTAATTATGGAGGCGTTTACTTTGTGGTACATTTTGAATATACTGAAGAAAGAAAACAGGATCACTTTGTTTTACCACTTTGTATTTAACAAATTACATGTGACTATAGTTTCGACTATCAACTAGTCATTATCAAACATAAAGTTAACTTTATGTATGATAATGACTAGTTGATAGTCGAAACTATAGTCTCATGTAATTTGTTAAATAAAAAGTGGTAAAACAAAGTGATCCTGTTTTCTTTCTTCAGTATGTTTACTTTACCTTATTAAAATTTATCAGAAATTTCTCATTCAAGTGTTTCCTTCTAGATTTTCTTTGAAGATTTCAAAACTTTGGAAACATTTTTCTTTAAGGTTTTTGAGAGTAAATAAAATACTTTCCACGTTTTTATACCACTATCCATTAAAGTGGTATAAAAATTATCGAAAAAAATTTCTTCTATATTTATAGAATTCTTAACAATTTAATTTTGCGAGAATTTTTTTAATTTTCTTAAAATGTTAACATTTATTTGTCTTGTCGAAATTTATCAGGAATTTCTTTTAAAAATTATTAGAAATTTCCTTTTTATTAGAAATTATTTTAATATTTTCAGAATTTTCTAGCATTATTCCATATTCCTAAAATTTAGAGAAGTTTCTTCGACGTTTCTAGAACTTTCTTAGGTCTCTAGTATTTTCCAGCAACTTTCCTTTAAGAATTGTAAAATTCTCGAAAAACTCTTTATTCCTGTAAAATTTTAAAATCTCCAAGAAATTTTTATTTCAGTTTCTTCGAGAATTACAGATATTATTAAAAATATTTCGGAAATTTTAAAACCACTTTTTACTTTATCTCACCAGAATTCATCAGAAATTTCTCTTCCAAGTTTTTTTATCTTAGGGATGTACTAGTTTCCAACATTTTTTCTCCAGAATTCTTGTATCTATTTCCAAATAGGTTTTCTTTAAGGATTTTAGATTTTTGAAGACATTTTTCTTCAATTTTCTTAAAGTTTCCTACGATGGTAGAACAATAGATCTGTTAGGTCGCAGTTTACGAGAGGCTAGCACACCTCACTAAGACCCTACTTAACCTATAACCTATAACGATGGTTTCAAAATTTTCCACCAATTTTTTCTTCTAGACGTATGGAAATTTCTGATAAGGTTTGTCAAGGATTTCGTATCTAAATTCTGAATCTAATAGAGAATTTATAGTGGTGCTTTCGTTAATGGTAAATGAAACATCGTCGAAATTTAGAAATTTCTCATTCAAATGTTTCCTTCTAGATTTTCTTTGAAGATTTCAAAACTTTGGAAAATTTTTTCTTTAAGGTTTTTGAGAGTAAATAAAATACTTTCCACGTTTTTTATACCACTATCCATTAAAGTGGTATAAAAATTATAGATCAATTTTTCTTCTATATTTATAGAATTCGTAACAATTTAATTTTGTGAGAATTTTCTTAATTTTCTTAAAATGTTAACATTTATTTGTCTTGTCGAAATTTATCAGGAATTTCTTTTAAAAATTATTAAAAATATCCTTTTTATTAGAAATTATTTTAATATTTTTAGAATTTTCTAGCATTATTCCATATTCCTAAAATTTAGAGAAGTTTCTTCGAGGTTTCTAGAACTTTCTAGCAATTTTAATCCTAGGTCTCTAGTATTTTCCAGCAATTTTCCTTTAAGAATTGTAAAATTTTCGAAAAAATCTTTATTGCTGTAAAATGTTAAAATCTTCAAGAAATTTTTATTTCAGTTTCTTCGAGAGTTACTGATATTATTAAAAATGTTTCGGACATTTTAAAACCACTTTTTACTTTATCTCACCAGAATTTATCAGAAATTTCTCTTCCAAGTTTTTTTTTCTTAGGAATGTACTAGTTTCCAGCATTTTTTCTCCAGAATTCTTGTATTATTCTAGTATCTATTTCCAAATAGGTTTTTTTCAAAGATTTTAGATTATTGAAGACATTTTTCTTCAATTTTCTTAGAGTTTCCTACGATGGTAGAACAATAGATCTGTTAGGTCGCAGTTCAGGAGAGGCTAACACACCCCACTAAGACCCTACTTAACCTATAACCTATAACGATGGTTTCAAAATTTTCCAGCAATTTTTGCTTCTAGACTTATGGAATCTTCAGTAAATTTTAGAATCCTTCAGAATTTTTTCTTCCAATTTCTGATAAGGTTTGTCAAGGATTTCGTATCTAAAGATAATTCTGAATCTAATAGAGAATTTATAGTGGTGCTTTCGTTAATGGTAAATGAAACATCGTCGAAATTTCTGGTAAAATTTAATCAATCATTAATTTTATCCTTCTCAATGATAAAATTACAAAAGGCGGCTCCAAATTAGAATCGTTTGGTAGTCATTTTAACCTCTTGAAGTTTAGATCGCATGATTACTTCAATTTTCTGATGATAGCTTTTCTGGACAACTTATCCTCTTCACTGTTGATTAGTTACCTTTTTAAATCTTTCTAGATGGTATCCAAAATATTCAAAGGTGTCCTTAATCAAAGACTTCTGGTTAATACTACCTACTATAATTTTGTTATTAGTCACCTTTTGCAATTGCAATTGCTTTATAGATTTCTTAAAATTCTCACTAACCATATTCAACTCCATGATTGGTTATATTATGGATGTGTGGTATATCATTATTAGCGTCAATTATATCTGGAAATATATAGATGTTCTTCCCTTTTCTTCAATAAGTGTTCACCTTCAGATGAGAGTCGTAAACTATTTCTTGTAAATTTTTGACAATATCTAGCATCATGCTTCACAAAAACGATGTTTTTTTTCTTGCTGAATTTTAATACATTCTCATGTAGTTTTGGAAAAATATTATGATTTTTCTAAATAAACATTCTTATAAGGAACTGATGTAGGACCAACCAATATTTCGGAACTTCCTCCACTTTTAAAACTTGAGCAATTTGTTTTCTTCGATAGTACATATTTCCTTAATCAGTTTGATATAAAGTATGCTCTGCTGTAAATAAGGTTACTTTTCAAACCATTAGTGCAGTTAATTATGTAAGGCTTAAAATATCTTCATTAATTTTAAAACATTATTCGCACTTTCCTAGAGCGTTTCCAAAAATTTCTTTTAACTGCAATTATTGATTATGGATTGTGCTCTTTACATCTTCAACATAAATTGAAATCGTGTTTCGTTCTAGATCAATAAGCATTATTTTGGAATTTGTAATACAACTGCTCATAGATTTTAAAACCTTCTTCATTTAAAACTCACTTTACTCTTATATTAATCTCTTATATATAATAATAGTTTTAAACCGAGCATAGATTTTTTGAGCTCGATCAAGTCCTTTTCTTAAAAAAAAGTTCTTGCAACCATAGCAACGATCTGTTATAATCCCTTCAAAGATTATACCACCGGTTGCGAAGATTTCTTTCAGGTTCGGCTGCTTGTAGTGTAAGCTGTACGATTTCACGAAGCATTTAAATTAAATTTTCAACATTTTATCAAATCCATCTCCTCGAATATGTCGATTAAAAAAAATACAGCAATTGAGGAGTTGTTTATAAATCACTAAAAATTAATGTGCTTTTTAGAAAAACCTTACCAAAATCCTCTCCTTACCCATATTGAAGAGACATTAGCAAATAAATTGTCGGTATTAAGCCTTTTATCGACCTAGAAGGAGCTTTTGACAAAACCTCTTTCAACACTGTAGAACAAGTTCTCTTAAAATTAGGAGAGTTCTCTTAATGCTCGGCAATCCAGTCGCACTTAATGAGTGGATAAAACATGTTAAGTTAAAAGACGATCCAAATATTAATAGGAAGTGAAGTCTCCAAAGCAAGAGTGACCCGTAGCTTTTCACAGTAAGGAAAACTATCTCCTCTCCTGTGAAACATTGTGATAGATGTCTTGCTAAGGAAACTGATGAATAAATCTGCCTTCCTACCCATACAATATACATATGGCATAACAATTCTGCTTAAAGGCCCCTATAAAAGTGTACTCAGTGAACTAATGCAAGAGAAATGGTAAACAGACAACGCCCTTTCAGTAAATCAAACTAAGATGAAGCTGATGTTGTTCACTAACAAAAAGAAACCAGACAGAAAGAAGCTGCCCATGATATTCAACACCACACTAACTCTGGCTTAACAGGTAAAACATCTTGGGATTATCCTAGAAACTAAACCAAAGTACAGAAGGCCAGCATAGCGTTGTGGCAGAGTTGGACAGTCATTGGAAGATCATGGGGACTATCACCCATAATCACCAAAAAATTCCAAAAACAATTGTAAGAAGGTTAGTGGCAGCGGAATTTTCATTAACTTTCTCAGAACAATAAAAATTTTGGCGTTAATCATACCTTTAAACTTATAGATGTTCATCCATGTCCTTCTATTTGTGAGAGCCGCAACTGTTTCTTGTAAATTTTTGACAATATCTAGCATCACGCTTCACTAAGACGATGTTTTTTTCTTGGTGAATTTTAATACATTCTGGTGTAGTTTTGGGAAAATATTTTGATTTGACCCTATTAAGATTCTTATAAATTTATTCAATGTCTGTCGAAGTATTAGCTAGAGAAGTAGTTGTTTCAAAAGTGGTTTGTTCTTGTAGTCTTAATAAGACTCATTTGTTGTAGATTTTACGAAATATTTTCGTGTTTTTTCAAATTTTTTTTTTCAGGTTCGGCTGCTTGCACTAGTACGATTTCATGAAGCATTCCGTTTAAATTTCCAGCACTTTATCAAATCCATTTCCCGAAATTTAAACAGCAAAATTTTTACAGTACTTTACAAAAGGTATAAGCTTAATCTCCTCGAAGATGCCGATTAAAAAGAAATACAGCAACTGAGGAGTGGATTAAAAATCACAAAATTGATGTACTTTTAGAAAAACCTTACCACAATCCTCTCCTTACCCATATTGAAGAGACGTTATTCAATAAAATGTCAGCATCGATATAGAAGGAACTTTTGACGAAGCCTCTTTCAACACTGTGTAATTTTGACTGTAACTAGCAGTACGAGTCTCTTCGATTGCAGTTTTTACAGTTTCAACGAAAACTTGAATTGTGGTATGTTCTGATCCTGTAGCCACAATGTCTGAGCTTTATTACAAACGATTACAGATTTTATCTTGACCGTAATACGTTTTTTGGTATTGACGTTTTCTCTGCATAAGAATTTTCTACCAAGGCAGCCTTTTTTTCAAGAGAAAATTTTCGTGATTCAACCACAATAATGCACTCTTGTAATCCCCTCAAAGACGGGTTGCGAAGCCTTAACTTGTAAACATATACTTCCTAAAATTTACAAAGAACAAATTTTACAGTTCAGTACAAAAGGTGTAAAAAGGCTTAATCTCCATAAAGTTGCTGAATATCTTTTAAAATATACATCAATTGATACATTCTTTCGAAAATTACTAAATATATTTCAAATTGATGTATTTTTTGTATTGCGCTGCTGTACATAAAATAACAATTCTGTAATTATGTTTACTGAACGAGGAAACAAAATTTGCAAGTCGCAATGTAAACACTAATTTAAAAAAAAAACACCTCAATAAAAGAGGGGCCAATTAATTTAAGAACTACATTTAAATAATCCACGCGAAATTACACTGTAGTTTCCTTAATATGTATTTTTTTCCCGAACCGAACTATTAACGTGGCCGCGGCCATCTCTCAAATTGTAATCTCGAGCGCAATTGTGCAGCTTTTAATTTTAGCCCCGAACAATGAAAATTGCCCGCTTCCTAATTACCACCGGACAGAGAACGGCCACACCAATTACGTTATCGTTTTTAAATGGCCCTTTCGCCTCGAAAAAATGGCGCTCAACTTATCTTAATGTCCATCTTTATTCGCGCCCCGGTGGCCATTACAGGCCATCGTCTGGAAATAGTTTGAATTTTTTAAAATCAGAATAAAAAAAGAAAAAACAGAATTAAAATTATTTGCGCGTTCATGTTTATAAGAACTGTAGTTCATAAAATCGAATAGTTAAATGATTGGCTAATTTCATCAATTGTTTGTAAAGATCAAATAGTCGATTTTATCAAATACAAAATAATTAATTCTTCAATTGGGAAACATTTATTTGACATGAATGTTTGGATTTAATATCATTTAGGCTATGCTGGGTTTTCTTGTTGCTTTAGATATTTTAGATCTCTGACCTTAAAACTGAATTAACAAATTTGAGGGTGGCTAAAGTGACCGGAGGAGCACCATCAATAAGAATCTGCGTAAGCTTCTCAAGGACAAAAGGTACAAGGCAATTGACCTGAGGCCGAAGAAGACTCCGAAGTGCAATCCGAAGGACACTTACTAAACACCAGAGCAAAATCAAGACTGTCAAGGAGATCCGCAAGAAGTCGCCTAGGAAGATCGCCGCCATGGCTTGAGTTATTGTATAGTAAGTACTTTCAATGAATTCAGAAAGTATTTTGCTGATCAAAGATAAAATCTTAAAGAAAACAATTAATAGCTACAAATTCAAAGATATAGGAGGCCGATATTTTTAGAAATCAAATGAGCGAGAAGGGTTTCTTGGATGTCTAGCATCTGGCGCCATCTTGCTGAAACAATATTACTTCACATTTTGTTCTTACTTACAAAAAATTATAGTCGAGCCGCCGAAAGTTATCTGTGATTCATCACTTTATATTAGAGGAATCAGACACGTTTTATCTTTCACATCTTTATCCTGGTCATTATAAGTTGATGATAAAACGAAAAAAATATTAATTGCTATACGTTTTTTGGTACGAAAATGCTTGAGTCAGAGTCAGCTCTAGATGGCTCGACTATATATATCATACAAAGAAATCGAATTGTTTTCATTTTTACAGCCTCAGTTAGGAAGACCTTAGAACAAAAAAAAACTTAATGGTAATGATTAGAAAAAACACGAAAATATTTCGTATTTTTTCTAATTATTAGTTAATTTTCTACAATGTAAAGAACTTATTTAGTTTTATTATTATTGGTAATGATTGATACACTTAATAGGAAAAAGTAAGTGGAATCCTTTAATAAAATTCATTGCGCGCTTTCAATTTTGTTTTTTTTAATTAATGAAATAAAATATAAAAACAAACTCGACCCGTATACATCCCTTTAACAGATGCGTTTAGATTATTTTAAGAGGGACATTAATTGATGGCGGCTGGGGGTCCTCGAATCTGGCCGCCGTTAAGCCGCAAGCATCCCTTAACTTAATTGCTTCTCAACGGCGACGTTGACGGAGGGCCCTTCTTCGCCACCCGCCGCCAACGCTGCCGCCCCCTCCCCCCTTATCCTCGGCGTACGTATTATACACGCATCCGATAAAGTCGATTGCTCGGAGGTGTATGTGTCGCCGAATTTTCGGATTTTAACGGTGCCGTTGAACCGTAATTGGACCAGTAACCGACCGATGAGAGAGTGTATCTGCACCCCCCCCTGGCCGCCGAGCCGGGACCCTTGTACGCCCTTATACAGGGTGAATCGATACAAGAGAACACACGCAACGCAACATAATCAATTTCGGGACGGCGGAGAGAGAGGCCTATGTGCGCCGTCGAGTAAGCAATTTAAGTTTTGAACAAAAATTACACCAACGCCGCCGCCCCCCTCCCCCCCAGACTCTCCCGCGCAAAAACCATCAATCTCAATTCCGGCCATAAGGGTTGTTCCATAATTTCTTTCGATTAATCTTAATCTATTCACAGATTTTACTCGGCAGAATTTATTATTTACGATGTAGACGACAAAAAGTTTTCCAACATCAAGAACGAACAATGCGAGGGAAATAAAAATAAAATCTGGAATCTTTAAGTAGATTTGTTCTGAAAATAAGTAAAGAACTTAATCGAATTGGTTTTAGGTAAATTTAGACTTAAGCTATTAATTCATTAAATATTTTAGGAGCTGATATAAAAATGTTTGATTGTGAAAAAAATTTCATTAATTTTATGCACTGGTTTTTTTCGGAATATTTTCTTGCTGTATAAAACCTAAAAATGTTGTTTAAGCAAGAAAAAGTATATACCATGGCAACAAGAGACCGATTCTCTAGTACCAGGTCAATTGCCGATCTACTAACAAAAGTCATTCTGTAAGCTGTAATTGTAATCCTATCTTCCACATCTTGTGATGGTTCAACATCGACAGCAACATTTGGAGTGGTGTAGATTACGATTACACTTGAACCTACAGTGACAAAGGATGGTGTTTAGTAATTAATCCCGATTCTGTTTGGAAATGCATGATTGTAGTAAGAGGATCAGTCGATGACTGAGGGAACGCAGCAAAATATAATTTTCTGTTGAGAGACCTGTACATCAAGTCGTAGGTACTATGGTAATAGGTGCCATAACTTATTGCCTCGTTTGGTATTCATCCAAGGTAATATGAAAGTGATATTCGAAATAGGTAATAAAACCCCATATTCTTCAGGAGTTTGTAGACTTACTTTTCCAGTAAGTCAATGCCCGTCCCCGTTCCACAATTCAAGTGTTTCTATAGACCGATTTTTTAATAAGTGTTTTAATTCAAATGTATTTATTATACTTTTCCATCAAGTGTGTAGCAGAGAAAGTGTAAATTTTAATTTTTATTAGATTACATTGTCAAATATTGTGATGATTATATTGAAATGATTAGAAACAAGATTTTGATGAAAGTAAAAATATATATGTAGGGTGGATGAGTGTTACTTCCGGTGAGAAGAGGTGTGCAGATCCATGTGGTCGACAAGAGGGACAAGAGTAAAAATATCGAGAAGCGTGAAAACAAAGAAAATCTTTCCAAGGAGCGGAAACTAATGGAGATTTTCGACCGGGAATGGCCTGCAAAATTTCAAGGGCCAGAGGAACGTGCAGATCAAGGAGAGGAAAGTTGTTGAAGATTTGGGATTTCACAACGAATATTTACAGGATATCTGGTCGTATCTTATATTCAGTGACCTAAAGCGAATTACATGAGCAAATCGATGGGGTATGTTCTCATTGATTGGCTGGAGACTATCACAGATAAATACAACATGAGCCAACAGACACTTCTACCTGTCAACTATATTGATCTATTTCTTAGTCAAGTGTCTGTGGTAATTATAATTTTAATTGTTGGGATCAGCAGCCATGATGCTTGCTGAAAAAGTAGAAGACCCCTCGACCTTAAGAAAGAAGCCCATTTCACTTAGCCATGAACGTTAGTAAATGAATTCTGTTTGAAAGAGATGACTACCTAAATTATTTTCTACCGAAACTGGTTGCTCTGGCCGTCGATAGAACCGCATCTTTACAGAATCACAAAAGAATATAATCGACGAAATACCACAAGGTTGCTCTCCTTCAGCCGAATTCCTATTTATTTATCAAACTAAAAAAAATATTTACGAAATATGTGTGCAATTGATGAACTACACTTGAGTATAGAAATATACTAACTTAGGTCATATTTTGTCCATCATCTAAAATTTTATTTGCCATTTGTCATCTGCCATTTCTTGTCTATCATTTGTCGTTCGGTTAGATCACTGATTTATTTCGACCATCTTGTATCTATCATATATAATTAGTTATTTTTTTCATGTGACATTTTTCTTGTCATTTGTCATGTGTCATTTATTATCTGTCATTTGCCATTTTTCATCTGTTGTAAGCCATCTAGGATTTCTTTTGTTCATCTATTATTTGTCATCTATAATATTAATCATTGTTTATCTGTCAGTGGTCATACGTCAAGTCTCATCTGCTATTTGCCGCCAGTAATGTATTATAAGGGATTTTTATCTATAAATTGTCATCTGTCGTATAGCACTTATTATTTATCAGTTATTATTTTTCATCTAATGTCACCAGAAAATTAAGTGTTATCTATAATTTCTTATTTTTCATGTGACATGTGCCATGTATTATTTTACACTTATCACCTGTCATTTGTCATCTGCCATTTGTCATCTGTCAATTGCCATCTGTCATTTATCATCTGTCATTTGTCATTTGTCAATTGTTAACTGTCATTTATCATTTATCATCGTTTATCATACATCATCTAACATCTGTCATCTGTCATTTGTCATCTACGATTTGTCATTTGTCATCTGTCATTTGTCACTAACTATTTGTTACAGGGTATGCATATCAATTGTCATTTGTCATATATAACCTATTTGTTTTCATTTAGCACCTGCATTTATCATCTGCCATATGTCATTTGTCATCTGTCGTTTGTACATTTGCCATTTAACATTTGCCTTTTATAAAAGTAGGAGTTTTTATTTATTGGGATTGATAGAAGTACGCCATTTCGCAAAGCTGGTCTGTACAGTATTTATGATGCGCTGTAGTATACTGAGGGCTTTGGGAAGTGTGGAACCGTGATTAATTAAATGAGTATTGTTGGTATAAAAGAGAGAATAGGGGATTTAATATTGGTTGGATTGATAAATGTCATACACTAAGAGATTGTATGGGATGTGAGCAAGTGGAGGACCTTGGGGTAGACCTTGCTTAGGAGAAAATGGATTGGAAAGGGAGCCGCGGAGGCTGATCTTAAGGGAGAGATTGTGTAAAAAACTATTTATTTTCTGTTTAGTTATTTCTAACTAATTTATTTTAAAAATGTATCTCCAACAGAAATTGATTTAAATCAATTATGCTCTAGGAGAATTTCTCTTCCAAGGCTTATAGTTACTGAAGGTTAGTGGTGGTAATTATAAATTTTCAATTTTTAATTTTATCAATTATTGTTTAAAACTAGTTTTAGTATGCGAATCGGGAGCTTCACTTAAACGGCAGGCCTTGGCGCTAAACGGTTTTTGCATTTAGGAAGACAATCGCGGATTCTTTTTCCTTCGAGGCCTACTATTTGAAGCAGTTTGGAGAAAAAGAGAATGGAAAGTGAAAGGGCTGTGAATCGGTACATATCTAGAATGTAGCATGTTATGTCCACAATTCTATTGCCCATGAAATATCAGTATATTTGAATATATAAAAAAGGGTATGGGTGCTAGGATCGAGTATTGGTGATTTTAATTTTATTGTAATTTATAGGTCACCAGTTGGAAGTATACCTTGGTTTTTAACGGAGATGGAAAAATTACCATATTCGACTAATAACAGACAGCATAAAAAAGTAATAATGGCAGATTTTAATATTGACATAAATAAACCAAATTGTACATACTCAATAAGACTAAGTAACTTTTTTACTTAAGTATGGTTTTCAACAGATAGTGAAAAAATTTACAACTCAGAGTTCAAAAACAAAAATAGACTTAGTATTCTCATATTTTAATCACTCTAAAGCAAATGCTGAACACCGTCTCAAAATGTCAGATGATTTAAATGTAAAACTTTACATTAACCATAATATTAGTTATAATGACAATAACTATTCTGTTACATTAAAAACATATAGAAAAATTAATACAATAAATCAAATAAACTTTGAAAATGACCTCAAATAATTGAATTGGCATTAGAATCATAAATGTGTATTTTTAATGTTACTTTTCTGCAAGTACTGGACAGACATGCTCCCTTAAAAACTATTTATGACAAAAAAAATGACCAGGAAATAAAAGAAGAATGCAATGCTAGGGATAAGTTATATACTCGAATATGCTTTTCCAATACACATGAGGATTGAAAAATCTAAAAAGCCAAGAGAAATTCAGTAATCAAATTAAAAAAGAAGAATCGTTTATTATATAATACAAAAATAATTGAAAACTCAAAGCATAACTCAAAACTAATGTGAAACAACATAAATAAAATAGTCACTAGAAAACAGATAATTCCTATCAAAGGAATGTGTTGTGGTGAAAACGAATAACCTGAAATAGCTACTAAGTATAATAAATTTGTTATAGACAGTATTATTGGGCTTATTTTACTGAACAAACAAACATATAATTATTCTGATAACGAATCTAACTTACCAATATTTAATTTATCACAGGTTAACAATAATGACATAAGAGCAGTAATAAAACAAATTAGTAATTTTTCACAGATGAGATTAATGCAAAAAATTAAATATTGGTGGGGAATTTCTATTTGTTAAATTAAGAGAACTTGTTAACTATTCATTAGTAAATAAGATAGTTAGCCCAGAACAGAAAAAAAGTAAATTTCATTATATCTGAAGAACATAGCCCTGTCAAAATGGTGCTGGAACGTAGCGTTGGTTGTACAATTAATTAATTTTATAGAGACCAGTAAAATTCTGATACCCAATCAATCTGGATTCCGCCAATTTAGTTAGTAGTAAATATGTGGAAAAAGGTCTAGAGCAAAATAAAAAAAATGGTGGCAGTATTTGTGGATGTTAAAAGGGTATTTTAAACAATAAGTAGATATATTTTATTTATGAAACTAAAAGAAATTGGAGTTGGGGAAACTAGTCTTTGGGGGTTACGAAATTTCAATCGAAGAAGCTTATTCTGATGAAATGGATAATAATCATGGGATACCACAGGGAACTATCATTGGACCACTACTCATCTCTATTTATATTAATGACATCGGCGACATCTGTCAAAATGAATTCGAATTTATCAATCTATATCTTTACTTCTGGCAGAAGAAAATAATATAAATAGGGCATAGGATGAGTGGGTTATTATTACTATTTGAGGATTGGCTATGTAAGAATCAGTTGATATTAAACAATGATAAAACCAAGGTTATGATACTTGGAAATGACCACCTTAATTTAAATAATAACATGCAAATGTTAGAACAACATTTAGATTATGTTCAGGAAGTAAAATATTTAGAATTAATAATAAACTTACATTTAAAAATCATTGTCAGGAACTAATCGATAATATGAGATCAAAATACAATTATTTTCATAGAAAATGCCAGTTAACAAGGAAATTCGAATTCTGACATACAAAATTATAATACTTGGGTAAAGTAAAATACTTGTTATGTTCCATAATTTTGTTTTCAGTCACCTGACGTTTTGATATTTTACGATCATTCTCAAATTTAAAACTATAATACACCCATTATTTATATATTGTCCAACAATTGTGTGTGTCAGGTCCTTCAAAATATATGCTTACGATCAATACTACAATGTGACCGCTAAACTAATATTCAATCTATGTTGACTGAACTTGTTCTTTTAACCATTAACCAACATTTATATTTTTTTAAATATGTGTTTTATATGTAAACTTTTTAATGATCTGTTACCTAAATACTTAACTAGTATTATAAGGAGAAGTTCTGATATCCATAACTATCAAAAATATGCCAGTGAATAATTAAATTCAAAGAGCTAGAAAAATTCTTGAAGCAAAATAAATCCCCACCTCTGTTTAAATGACTGATTAAACAGAAAGCCAGTGAAGTAATGGGATATTTAGGATTAGTTGTCTCTATAAGTTAGTTGGGGAGGATATGTAGACTCATTTACCCAATCATAATGAGTCAAATTTAGCTATATGTGTGTATCTATAAAAATGTATTATGTATATAATTTAATTATAGTTTATTTTTGATGTTAATATATATTAAAATATAAAATATATATAAATTTATTTCTATTATGTATTTTTCTATATTTTAATAAATTACTACTACTACTACTAAGTTACTTAGCGGTTACTGTTTGAATGAAGATTACTAATTTTATTCTAAATATATATGTAGGGTGGGTGGGTTACCACTATCTCACCCTCCAATTATTAAAACATAAACCAAATCTTATTGTATTGTACGAAGATTTTCTTAAACAATTTAATAATAGTTTTTTATCCACCTTTCAATTAATATATTATTAAATTAGTTTTTACTTCTACACAATTCCCTAATTAGTAATCACAGTTTTTGTTATGATAACTGGACGATGCGATAACGGCCACCCACCCATCCTACATATAGAATAAATGAGAAGCTGCATTAAAATATTTAAATACACGCACTATTAACTGTACTGTTGTTATTTAAATAATTTAATCAATGTTTACTTCTATTTTTATAATTTTTTATTCTAAGAAATTATTTTATATTATGATGATTGAAGGGTTTAAAGTGAAAATTTAAGAAGGTCGACATGAGAGAAAAATTAATGTTGGAGTGGCGAACCTTAAATCAGTGTATTAGTTTAGATTTAATGCATATGTAGGGTGGCTGGGTGTCTTCTATCCCAAATCATACGATGGTATTATACAGAATGCATATATAAATAATAAATTTAAAAATACGAAAACATATGTAAATATAAACAT
The DNA here is from genome assembly GCA_963969525.1 of Ontholestes murinus. Classification (NCBI taxonomy): domain Eukaryota; kingdom Metazoa; phylum Arthropoda; class Insecta; order Coleoptera; family Staphylinidae; genus Ontholestes; species Ontholestes murinus. The sequence goes on from OZ018391.1 coordinate 73,013,296, forward strand.
GTTTCTTCTAAATTTTTTAGATTGACTTTTTGTGCCGAATAAATTTTATCAAGATCTTTTATTATTATTATTATTGTAGGAATTTGAGGGTAGGTTAAGGGTCAGCCATAAAAATAAACATTAAAATAAAGCAGCTTATCTCCTTAGAGGTCAGAAGTATGAGCTATAATATAAAGTGAAAAACCAAGCGATCATCACAAGCAACAATTTAGCTGTCTAGGTCCAACCTATAAAGAATGGACGGAGATGTCATGAACATGGCTGACATGGGTACTTCAGCGTTCGTGGAGCCTTTATCTATGAAAAGAAGCTAGCCTACAAAATACCCCACCACAAAAAGAGCAAATACAGCAGGTAACCTATCGAAAACAACTAACTCCTGTAAACAGTGCTGCAACAAATGGCATCACAACACAAAAGCAAAGCTCTACGTACACTATACACGCATCTCAATTATAAATGAGACTCCAACCATCCACTACAAATACAACAAACATCATTTCCACTTAAAAAAAGAGCGAAGTATAATTACCTGTTCAAACCCACTAGATTATAGCAATTATCACTTTATTACCCTATGGCTCTCAAGTATTTTGTAAAATTGAGGTTTGGTATTTAAAATATATACCATTCATTTTTTTTTTGTAAATTTTTGTATACATTCTATTTTAATTAATTAAATAGAAGCTGTTTGATATAAATGAAATAGTGTCGAGTCTTTCACGTAGGCCATTATCTGTATGTTGAAAGGATGAGCAGGACGTCAGTCGGAGTTGAAATATGCCGTACGAGTGGTGTAATTTATGTATTTGCGCTCAGAGGTATTGCACCTGCACATGTTTATCCTGCAGGAACTCGGAGCGCGGAACGTGTTTGAATTATCGCACGTTCCCGCACTGAACATGAACGTTAAGTCCGCACAATTATCAGTCCTGATATATTTCATTATTTTAATTACACGGTCCACACACAGAGACGGATGGACGTGTCTCTCGCCTCGCCAAAAGAGAAATGCGCCAGTGTAAATATTCATACGGAAGATGAAAACTGAAACCGCTCGGGTTCGTGAAATGAATGATTTAATTTAAGATTATTTATTATAATCCTGTTTTTTTTCTTCTACCTGCATTCATTCAACACTGAACATGGGTCTCTGCCTTTATTATAGTAATGTAATTATGTATTATATAATAGTTCGGGATGGCTGTTAGTCATTAGGGACCAACTTTTAACCACCCTATTTCGACTCTTAGTTTTTTCAGATTACCATCTATTTACTTTTCTAATATATATCACATTATAAAATTTCGACTACTGTTTTTAGTTGAGAAGCTCAGATGTGGCAATTTTTTTATTAAAATAATTTCAATCCTCTGAATGCAATTTTAGTGCCTTTCATTCGAGTTTGAGTGTTGCAATTTTGCTTCTAGCGCAGATGTAGCAATTATTTTATAAAAAAGTATAATAAATTTTAGTGCTTTTATTAGATCTGGTAATTTTTTGAGATAATTTGCAGAGTGGTTAATTATTAAAATAATTTCAATCTTCTCAATGAAATTTGATTTCTTCCCATTCTAGTTTGAGCGCTGCCATTTTGTTTTTAGCTTAGATATGGCAGTTGTTTTATGAAAATATAATAAATATGGGTATTTTTAATAGATGTGGTAAATTTTTTGATAATTCCTAGAGTGGTTACTTCTTAAACTAATTCCAATTCTATGAATGCTATTTTATTTTCTTCCATTCGAGTTTGACATTTGCCATCTTGTTTCTAGCTCAGATGTGGCTTTTGTTTTATAAAAATATAATAAATATGAGTACTTTTAATAGATTTGGTAATTTTTTGAGATAATTTGTAGTTGCTAATTTTCAAAATAATTTCAATCCTTTGAATTCAATTTTATTCCTTTCCATTCAAGTTTGAGCGTTGCCATTTGATTTCTAGCTCAGATATGACAACTTTTTATGAAAATATAATAAACATGAATGCTTTTAATAGATTTGGTAACTTTTTGAGATCATTTGTAAAGTGGTTATTTTCAAAATAATTTTAATCTTCTGAATGCAATTTTATTTCCTTTCATTTGAGTTTAAGCGTTGCCATTTTGTGTTTAGCTTAGATGTGGCAATTGTTTTATGAATGTATAATAAATATGAGTGTTTTTAATAGATGTGGCAAATTCTTAGATAATTCCTAAAGTGGTTGTTTCTTAAAATGAATTCAATCCTATGAATCTAATTTTGTTTCTTTCCATTCAAGTTTGACGTTTGCCATTTTGTTTCTAGCTTAGATGTGGCATTTGTTTTATGAAAATCTAATAAATATGAATCGTTTTAATAGATTTGGTAATTTCTTGAGGTAACTTGTAGAGTGGTTAATTTTTAAAATAATTTTAATCTTCTCAATGAAATTTTATTTCTTCCCATTCAAGATTGAGCGCTGCCATTTTGTTTTTAGCTTAGATATGGCAGTTGTTTTATAAAAATATAATAAATATGGGTATTTTAATAGATGTGGTATATTTTTCGATAATTCCTAGGTTAGTTATTTATTAAAATAATTTCAATCCTATGAATGCAATTTTATTTACTTCCATTTGAGTTTGACAGTTACCATCTTGTTTCTAGCTCAGATGTGGCTTTTGTTTTACGAAAATATAATAAATATTAGTACTTTTAATAGATTTGGTAACTTTTTGCGATAATTTGTAGAGTGGTTAATTTTTTAAATAATTTTAATCATCTGAATGCAATTTTATTTCTTTCCATTTAAGTTTGATCGTTGCCATTTTGTTTCTAGCTCAGATGTGTTGTTTTCTGAAAGTATATTAAATATGAGTGTTTTTAATAGATATGGAAATTTTTTAGATAATTCCTAAAGTGGTTGTTTCTTAAAGTGAATTCAATCCTATGAATGCAATTTTGTTTCTTTCCATTCAAGTTTGAGGGTTGCCATTTTGTTTCTAGCTTAGATGTGGCAATTGTTTTATAAAAATGTAATAAATATGAGTCTTTTTAATAGACTTGGTGATTTTTTGAGATAATTTGTAGAGTGGTTAATTTTTAAAATAAATATAATCATCTCAATGAAATTTTATTTCTTCCCATTCAAGATTAAGCGCTGCCATTTTGTTTTTAGCTTAGATATGGCAGTTGTTTTATAAAAATATAATAAATATGGGTATTTTTAATAGATAAGGTAATTTTTTGATAATTCCTAGAGTGGTTATTTCTTAAAATAATTTCAATCCTATGAATGCAATTTTATTTTCTTCCATTCGAGTTTGACCGTTGACATTTTGTTTCTAGCTCAGATGTTGCTGTTGTTTTATAAAAATATAATAAATATTAGTGCTTTTAAGAGATTTGGTAATTTTTTGAGATAATTTGTAATGGCTAATTTTTAAAATCATTTCAATCCTCTGAATTCAATTTTATTCCTTTCCATTCAAGTTTGAGCGTTGCAATTTGATTTCTAGCTCAAATATGGCAATTGTTTTATGAAAATATAATAAATATGAGTGCTTTTAATAGATTTGGTAACTTTTTGAGATAATTTGTAAAGTGTTTAATTTTCAAAATTATTTTAATCTTCTGAATGCAATTTTATTTCCTTCCATTTGAGTTTAGGCGTTGCCATTTTGTTTCTAGCTCAGATGTGGCAATTGTTTTATAAAAGTATAATAAATATGAGTGTTTTTAATAAATGTGGGATTTTTTTAGATAATTCTTAAAGTGGTTGTTTCTTAAAATAAATTCAATCCTATGAATGCAATTTTGTTTCTTTCCATTCAAGTTTGACCACTGCCATCTTGTTTCTAGCTCAGATGTGGCTTTTGTTTTATGAAAATATAATAAATATGAGTGCTTTTAATACATTTGGCAATTTTTTGAGTTACTAATTTTTAAAATAATTAAAATTCTCTGAATTCAATTTTATTCCTTTCCATTCAAGTTTGAGCGTTGCCATTTGATTTCTAGCTCAAATATGGCAATTGTTTTATGAAAATGTAATAAATATGAGTGCTTTTTATAGATTTGGTAATTTTTTGTGATAATTTGTAGAGTAGTTAATATTTGAAATAGTTTTAATTTTCTGTTTGCAATTTTATTTCTTTCATTCAAGTTTGAGCGTTGCCATTTTGTTTCTAGCTCACATGTGGCAATTGTTTTATAAAAATATATTAAATATGAGTGTTTTTAATAATATTTAGATAATTCCTATAGTATTTAATTCTTAAAATAATTTGATTTCTCTGAATGCAATTTTATTTCCTTCCATTTGAGGTTGAGCGTTGCCATTTTGTTTCTAGCTCAGATGTGGTAGTTGTTTTATGAAAATATAATAAATATGAGTGTTTTTAATAGATGTGTTAATTTTTTAGACAATTCCTATAGTAATTGTTTTTTAAAATAATTTCAATCCTCTGAATTCAATTTTATTTCTTTATATTCGAGTTTGAGTGTTGCCATTTGGTTTGTAGTTCAGATGTGGCAAATATTTTATGAACATATAACAAATATGAGTGCTTTTAATAGATATGGCGATTTTTTTAGATAATTTCAAGAGTGTTTAATTCTTAAAATAATTTCAATCCTCTGAATGCAATTTTATTTCTTTTCATTCAATTTGACCGTTGCCATTTTGTTTCTAGCTCAGTTGTGGCAATTGTTTTATGATAGTATACAAAATATGAATACTTTTAATAGATTTGGTAAATATTTGGATAATTCCTAGAGTGTTTAATTCTTAAAATAATTGCATTCCTCTGAATCAATTTTATATCCCTCCATTTGAGTTTGAGCATTGTTATTTTGTTTCTAGCTCAGATGTGGCAAATATTTTATGAAAATATAACAATTACGAGTGCTTTTAATAGATATGGCGATTTTTTAGATAATTTCAAAAGTGTTTAATTCTTAAAATAATTTTAATCCTCTGAATGCAATTTTATTTATTTTCATTCAATTTAAGCGTGGCCATTTTGTTTCTAGCAAGTATTTTATGAAAATATAATAAATATGAGTGCTTTTAATAGATGTGGTAATTGTTTAGATAATTCCTGAGTGTTTAATTCTAAAAATAATTTAAATCCTCTGAATACAATTTTATTTCTTTCCATTCGAGTTTGAGCGTGGCTATTTTGTTTCTACCTCAGATGTGACAATTGTTTTATAAATATATAATAAAGATGAGTGGTTTTAATAGATGTGGTAATTTTTTGAATAATTCCTGAGTGTTTAATTCTAAAAATAATTTAAATCCTCTGAATACAATTTTATTTTTTTCCATTCAAGTTTGAGGGTTGCCATTTTGTTTCTAGCTCAGATATGGCAGTTGTTTTATGAAAATGTAATAAGTATGAGTGTTTTTAATAGATGTAGTAATTTTTAAAATAATTTCTACATTGGTTAGTTCCTAAAATAATTTCAATTTTATAAATACAATTTTATTTCTTTCCTTTCAAGTTTTGAGCGTTACCATTTTGTTTCTAACTCAGAGGTGGCAGTTGTTTTATGAAAATATAATAAATCTCAGGGTTTTTTTGTTTCTAGCTCAGATGTAGCAATCGTTTTATGAAAATATAATAAATCTGAGTGGTTTTAATAGATTTGGTAATTTTTTAGGACAATTCCGAGAGTGGTTAAATATTAAAATAATTTCAATCTTCTGAATGCAATTTTATTTCGTATCATTCAAGTTTAAGCGTTGCCAGTTTGTTGGTAGATAAGATGTCGCAATTCTTTTATGAAAATACTTTCTTTTTCAAATATACTTTTTTTAAATTAAATTTCAATTCCTTCTTTTTTAATAAAGTTTAAAGTTTTCAAGTGTTTTTCGTTGTACAAGCTGCTATTATTTTTTAAAAGAATCAAATGTTCTTTTTCGAATTATTTTTTAAAGTATTCAACTACTTTTTATCGTGTCAAAATTCCAAATCAAACAAACATTTAACAAATTTAATTTAGTGTTTGTTTAATTTAAATTTATTTACGAGTATATTAAAATTTATCTAGCTATAGAATTTTTTAACTTTGAAATAGATTTTAAAATACTCTTTTAAACATTTTTTTTGGTTTTTTATATAAAATTTTTTTAAATAAAATTTAAACTCATTGAAAGTTTAAATTTTATTTCTTAGTGAATTTTAACAAAATTTCGGTTGTTTTTTGATAGTCTTTATAAATAATTAAACTAATGTAATTAATTTATATTGAATTTAAGTTAAATGATTAATTGTGGAGGCTAAAAAGTGGTAAAACAAAGTGATCCTGTTTTCTTTCTTCAGTGAATTTAAGTTACTTACCAATTTTCTTAAAGGAATTAGATAATCCCGAACAAAAAAAAGCAAATAATAGAAACATAAACTACTTTTCTAAATTATATTTTCTTCTTGGAAATAATTGTTAATTTTTCTCTCTTTAAGAAATTTTCTCAGCTATTCGTATGAAAATAAGTCATAATTTTCAAGATTCTATAATGATATTTTAAAAATTAAATTGGTTCATAATTTATTGTTAGAATTAATTCATGATTTAGCCGTTAGATTTTAGTTTTTGATTAATTCTAAAGGTTTTGAGAAAAATCCACGGGTTTGTTTTGAGAGTTGAAAATGTTCTTCAGCATTTATTTTTCTCGGCAAAATATGTTGATTATTTTTAAGTATACTTTTTTGTTTTATTTTTTCAAAATAGAAAATTTTATTTGATAATTTTCAATTGTTTCTTTTGTAAAACTGTTGTGAGGTAAATTAATTACAAATTATACATTAAAAGAGTTTTCAGATTTTAACAAGTTTTTAGTTCTTATTTTTTGTTTTTTATATAATTAATTGTATCATTTTAAAATTTCAACTGTACTTTATATTTGCGAAACTTTTATCTATTTACCTAAAGATATTATTATTCTTGCAATTTTTAATTGTTTAAGGCAAATGTAAAAACTTTAAATTACTTTAGTTCCAAAAGTATTTTTTTTTTAAATTCTAGTTTCTTATTTTTGTTTCTAATATTTTTATCTGAGCAAATTTCTTATATTTCTTTTGTATTATCAAAGGAAATGTTTTAATGTATTTTAGAAAGTTTTCAGTTGTAAAAGGTTTGTAATATTCCTTTGGAAAATTGTTCATCTATTATTTTTAAAACCATTTGTTTTTCTTTAATTGTCTTTAATTTTCCAATTGTCTTTTTTAGAAAACATTCCTTTTTTGTTTTAATTAGAATATTAACTGGGATTTTATTATTTAAATCTAGAATTAAGTGAGAAACTAATAAATATTTTATCATTTGCTTTTCTTTAAGAAATTTTTAGCTTTTCTTCCTAAAAAATTCATTATTTGGACATAATAATTGATTTTCTGCAAGTATAGGCAATTAAATTTCAAACAAATTATTTTATAGGAATATGATTCAACTCTATTCATTTATTATTGTACAAAAACAGGTAACTTTCAAGTGAAAGGAACATTTGTTATCGTTCTGCTTTCTTTAAGGGTTTAGTCAAAGTTCAGGGCGCTCGGCATTCGATTGCGACGTGTTACATAATTCTGCGAGGGATCGGGCAAATGGGAGCGGTAAGCATCCGAAGAATTATTTGCTTTCGATTAGATGGCGAGGGTCGTCTCTATGAGGGTACTTTTCGATTGTTCGCCGTTCAATTTAGGTCCGGATCGGGCGGAGGCGCCCACCCGCCGCACGCCCAATTTCCTACAGATTTATCCGCGATATGAGGGAAAATATGGCACGATAGGAATGATGGGGATGATGCGATACACAACAAAATGTATCGAACTCCTCCTCACAACACCCTTCGCCCCCTCTTGCACTCATATATACAAATATACCGAACGCTCAGAAGCTAATACGCCTATAAAAAATATATTAGATAAAATTGTTTAATAATTAGCTTATTAAAAATAAAAATTCATACTAAGTAAAGAATTGCTCAACAATTGTTTTTTTTTTACTAATTTTAGTGAAATTAATGAATTTTCTCGCACAGAATTATAAAATAAAGAAGATATAATCGTCCCAGCTTTATATTAATAGGAGTACCAGGAAATACGAAACTTTTTGATTAATTCTTTATCTAATATTTCATAGGTTGCTTAAGAAAGTGAGAAATTTATTCAAGAAAAATAAAAATTAAACTATTTAATTTCGTTGCATGTAAGAGTATTTTTTTTTGTATATATATTATGTATTATATTATATTATAAAGTGAAATAAGTGTTGACGTAAAAATGAAATGAAATTAGAAGGTCCGGAAGGGGAGACGTTACAAAGTGTGCATCACGTACGCGGAATACGAGCCGGGGGATAGTTTTTAATAAAGTAACAAGTTTTTAAATTATCCCCAGTCGCAGGGGGGGGGGGATTTTATTAAATCTTCGGATATTCCATTGTGTGATTTTTGTAATATCACCAGACGGACGCATCTCGTGATTAAAACGGTCATCCCTTTGTTAGTCCCTCCCCCTCAGGTTATTGTTTTAACTTAATGAATTTTCTCGCGCGGAATTATAAAATAAAGAAGTGATAATCATCCCGGCTTTATGTTAATAGGAGTACCAAGAAGCTTAAAGCGATAAGGAATTTTAATGAAATATAAGCATTCTACACTATAATTTAAATAATATTGATTGATATTTAATATTTTCTTTTGCAAAATAAGTCTAGTATGATAAATTCATGATGGCTGTGACCGTTACTAGGTGGTAATCCATATTTAAACACATATTGAAACACTTACTATGTTTTTACCACAATTAATTGTTTAAAGCTACAAGAACTAGTTTAATAATACATACGATTAACTAATAAATGTAGATGATGGTGAAGTATAGTGAAGTAAAAAATATATGGAAGGGAGATAGGAAGAAGCTTTGAAGAATCTATTAGGGAATAATCAAACTGAGGAAATGCTGGGATGTCGATTTTCTACCGTTGATAGATAACAATTAATACATACCCTTAATTAATAATTGTGTAGCAACACTAGTTATAAAGAAGTAATAATACAAACGCGCCTTGTAGTTTTTTTTTCCATAAATTAAATGTTTGACGACGGGTTGAGTGAGAATTTAATTTATTGTAAATTTTCACTGATTTTAATAGTTAATTTTTGTAATATTTTAATAGTTTTTTTTTTAAACACAATTTAAACTTGCCAGAAAGATTTAGCATTTGTTATATCTGTTTATATCTTTTTTTTTCTTTAGTAAAATTCTAAGTTTTCAAGTGAATTTTATACAAAATATTTAGCTGTTTTTACTCGCTTTTATTTGTATTTTGATTATTTTTAAATTAATTATTTTGAAAAAATATTTTCAACTGTTTATAGCAAATTTTCAATTCATTAATAAACTTTAAAGAGTTTTTAATAAAAAAACTTGTAGTCTATTTATTTTCGTAAAAGTTTTTCAATTGTTTTTAGTGGAATTACAACTGGTTTTCAGAATTTTTTACTTATGTTTTTAAATAATAATTTAAATAATTTTTTACAAAGAAATAAAAAAAATTGTTTAAAGCATGGAATAATATAAATTTTCATTAGGTTGGGTTAGGTTAGGTTAGGTTAGATTAGGTTTCCTGCAGGGGTGGTTGACGTGTAAAGCCATTTGGGAGCAGCGATCCCACGTACCCGAGCCGATCACTGCACACACACACACACACACACATACAGACGCAAACCGACACCCCACCCTCCCGTTAAGTAATGCCTGACGGCGGTTCCGCCGGTTGGTAGGGCGACATGGGGAGGTGGTTTTTAGTGGGTATACCAGTATAGTTCTGAGGACTCCCACACTCAGTCTATAACAGATTTTCTACCTCCCGGCCACAAAAAGTCATGAAAAAATTATAGACAAAGATTCAAGGAGCCTAGACAATAGTTTACCTTTTTGCAAAGCCATTGTGGATGCACTAGTCTCACAATAGGCATAAAAACTTCACTACAACAAATGTAGATTTCATTAGGTTTTTCTTAGATACTGAAGGTACAGTTGACAACATAATCTTTAAAACCGTGAAAAAAGGAACCATGAAGAAGTGTGTCAGAAAAGAAGGCTTAAGAAGCAGTTAATACATTGTTTAAATAGTTTTTGTTGGATATTCCTAGACACAATCGAAGAATACTTTTTGCTTCTTTTTTTATAACTGGCACATATTTTTACCACAGAGTTCATTCACTTTTATCACAATTAAAGACCTTATACTTTTGTAATTACCATTTCGTTGCTCACCTGCATATGTGTTTTATAATTAGTCACTACCACGAGCAAGGTTAGTGTGAAGCAACTGTGTCCCAATCATTTTCCTATAATTTCCCTATAAATTAATATTCGAGTTCTCGCATTAGTCAAAAGCCTGATAAAACTAAATATGGAGCAAAGGATTATGTTCAGGTAAATGTGGCAATAAATTTGGAAATAAAACCACGTTGTCATCCTTCCTGCATAAATAATCACGACAGCGATGTTACATTCAAGGATCTACTTTTAACTTTAAAAGAAATAAACCATTGACATTTAATCAAGAAATTGTGATCCTTTGTGTGCAGAAACTTTTGAATTAATAACTGAATTGAATAGCCTTAAAAAAGAAAATGTAAATATGACTAAATCTATTGATCAATTATTAAATAAAATTGAACGATTGGAGAAATTAATAGACAGGAATAATTTGATTAAAAATGAAAATGCAAATACAAGTGCTACTGAATACAATAATATTTGTGAAGAAGTTATTTAGAGGCAAAAAAGTTCTGTAATTACATTCAACATTCCTAAATCAACTTGATTACAAAATGATAAAGTCTTGCTTCTAAATTCCAACAACCCAGAGATATTATCTGATCAATAGAATGTCCTAGCATTTTTGGACAATTATTTAAATGTTCTGTTAAATTTACATAAGAAATAATTGTAAAATTATCAAGCTTTTTCTTCAAGAATAATTGAAAATGCACTTATTTCAACAAAAGTATACAGACTTCATGTTAAAACTGGAAACAAAAACAGGCCTATTAAAATTAATTTCAACAATCCCGTTGAAGAAAAATTAATATCAAAAAACTTAAACAAACTACGTGAAATGGAGGTAAATTCAATATGAAAAATCTTTTCGTGATGAGCTGAAACGTCGATCAGAGAATGGAGAAACCAACCTGAAGATAAAGTATTTTCATGATGTTCCTACAATTATCCAGGAAAACTGAGTACTTCTCGGCATACAACGATCTCCGTTTATTACCAAAATATCAGGGAATTGGGTTTTAAAACTAACTAATTTTATGATAATGTATGTACAAATAACAGTAACATTTTTTGCTTCATTGAAATATGGCTACATTGTGGTATCCATGATTCCGAATTATTTCTGCGTAACTTCAACGTGTATCGTTGTGATCGTCAGAATAGATGTGGATGAGCTTTAATAGCTGTCAGTTCTAAGGGTATTATGCCCTGCTCTGACCTGCTGTACGTAGTCAAGTCTCGCTGGCAATAGGCGAAAGAGGGTCTGGGCTTAACAGCATGGACCAAGTGAAAGGAGAGCCACAATAAAAAACTCCTCAAACTAAGGTGGAAGCATATGCCGAAGGCTGCATGTCTAAAGGGAAATTTGTTCTTAGTATGTGAACTCCGGATACCAGGCAATATTCTGTTTCAAATAGCCATCCTGTGGCTCTGCTGCAGGTACCTTTATTACCCTAATTTTCAGTGGGATCGTATATGGACCAAGAACAAATAAATAAGGGCTAGTCCCTCTCAATGGACAAAACAACGGCGATGGAATTTGAAATCTTTGCCACAGGAGAGGACTTAGTGCCCGAAAACGACAGAGAGGAACTACTATTAGCCAGCAGTGGAGAAGAGGCTGGGCAAAAGTCCGAAGACCTCCAGACGCGCAAGCCGTGCCTAAGCCTAGCTGGGAAGATGTTTTAATACCTCAAAGGTACGGCAGCCAAGCGTGTGAAAGGGACTGGACAGACCTCCACAATCAGCATATCACCACTCAAGTGGATGCAGGGGCAAACCAAGGCCCTCACAAGCACAAGCTCGAGTGGCGTCACAGAGGGAAAGCAAAATCCCCAAAAAAGACATCATAAAATCAGGCTGTACAAGGACTGACGGTTGATGTTAGGGCAAAGGACTATCCTCAAAGAGCCTCAAGCTCTAAAGAGTCCCTGGATCCGGCCAAAACTCCAGAAACAGATATATCTACAGAGGGCAATCCGCCATTGTAATCCGCAACTGGTTTCACAGAGGCCAACAAGCCTCCAGGGATCAAGAAGGCTCCAAGTGAAAGCTTGACAAATAGTCCACCCAAGAAGCAGGCTGATGTGCGTCCAACGGGCAGGTATATACCCCAGGATAAACTGAAAGATGTCAGAGATGGGGGCTATTCCAAGGCTCATAACTAAAGGGTAAGTGGCAGTGCTTCCAAATCAACCTGCAGCATTAAGCAGCATGCTGGCTTCAGCATCCAACGTACTATCTGGTGTGTAATAAAACATTCGGCAGGCTACAAAGATTCTAATTTTGCTCCCATTCCACAGTTCATCACACAGAACCTAGTGGCTGAGGTTGTGGACGTACCAACGGGAAATGGAAAGAGATAATTTGCCTCAGCCTACTTTCCAGGGGCAGTAAATCACCAGAGGCAGTAAATCACCTCACGGACTGGTGCCGCAGGAATGGGAAACATCTCATCATGAGCATCGATGTTAATGCGCACCACACAGTATGGGGCAGCTCAGATATCAATAATAGGGGTAAGTACCTTCTTGATTATGTATGCGCTAGCAATCTATACATCTTAAACAGGGGGAGTAAACCCACGTTTATAAACGCAATAAGGTATAAGGTACTTGATTTTACTTTAGTCACAGCGTACGGTGCGCAATTGATAAAAGAATTGGTGTGTACTCCCAGAGCCCTTCATGTCGGACCATCAAACGATCGCGTTCGATATAAAAGCTGTGAGTACGGAAATAGCAGAGGAAAAACGGACTGAGCATTATACTGTCCGAACTTCAGGGCCTCCAATATAAAATTGCGACTATAGAGGAGTTAGAACAGGCCTCACTACACTACTCACTACAGTAAGCAACTCAGGGAGTCTAAACGAAGGGCCTGGAAGGTCTACTGCGAGGAGATCGACAATCTGATCCTAGCAAATAGACTCCTGAAGGACCTATCAAAGGATTGTACCTATGCGGTAGGCATCTTAAAACGAACTGACCAAGGATCAACACTCTGCGATTAAAAGTAGTGACTAAAAACACAATTGCAGCTAGTACCAACCCAGTGGCTCAGTTCTCCAATCGAGATAGCCGCTGATATCTAATCTTATCTTTCCACGATAAAATGGGTGGAAGCAATGCTTCAAAGTCAACTAGTAGGATCTACAGTATCTATGGAAAGAGCTTCATAACCCGGCTACGTAGATGACATCGCCGTAATAATCAGGGGCAAGCATGAAGGCGTTCTTACAATCCTAATACAAAAAGCACTGAATTACATCAATAACCGGTGTGTTCGGGAAGGACTAAGTGTTAACCCGAATAAAACGATCACAGTTCCATTCACGCGTAGGAGCAAGTTTCATATAAGGGCGCCCTCGCTAAATGGAATGGAGATAAACCTCTCCAATGAAGTAAAGTATCTGGGTATAATTCTGGATGCCAAACTGACTTGGAATCAGCATGTTGATAAAACCATGGCCAATTCAACGTGTGCCACGAATAAGTGTGCAGTATTACCCCAAGAAAGATACCAGGTTCATGGAGGACGTGAGACTGCTTGGGAAGTGATTCGATAAGGGTATATACATCGGTTAGGTCAGAGTTCACGAGAGGCTAACACACCTCACTAGGACCCTATTTATAACCTATTACCTATATAATGCTGACCAAATTTGATTTTTTATCGCACATTAAAGTAATTATTAACAGTCACCAATAGAGCCTAAATCGAATCAGATCACTAAAACCTAATTCTGTAATCTGGTATACAGATGCAGTAGAAACGGAAGCCTGCTCCGGCATAGGTATGTACGGAACTAAATACAAAGAATTATTTCTTCTCGGACAAGATCCATTAGTCTTATAGGAAAAGACAATAGCCTTAGAAAGATGTATTCGGGTTTGTACGAAGTAGGGCTACAGAAGGGCATACATCTGTCCGATCTCAGACAGCCAGACTGCTCTTTTAATTTAACTTTGCCACGACCTCCCAGTATTGCTTACTCTCTACCGTTACCAGCGGTCAATTCGACCCTTCGCAGGGTCTTCTCATATTAGCCCTCTACTGTCCTGACAGTTATAGCCGCCCATGCTGCTGCCTCTGTTACGTGTTTAGTGCACTGGGTTAAGCCTCTATCGTCACCCTCAGGAAACTCATACTGCTGGTCATCTGAAAGGCGTGACCTAGCAGTGGGGGGGGGGACACCTCGATGCCCCTCTTTCCCAGCTTCCCAGCTATATCGCGATCGCCTGAACCTCCTCACCTGCCGCGATCCTCACATCGGCAATCTTCATCTTTCGCTCCATTAACAGCAAGTCATTAGCGAAGCCGATTAGCTAAATGCCACTTAAGAACCTCAAAGTGTACAGCTTCAATTTCAAATCTTCTTGGAACTTTGGAACTGCAAACAAACTCTGAACCAATTGGCCAAGAGCAACAAGTTCCCTCTAATGTGTGTACCATGCCACGCAAATATAATAGGCAAAGAATATTTCGATGTACTTACCCAGGAATGAGCTGCCACTAATATTATCGGACCAAAGGCCCTGGATAAATATACAAGTCACAGGCAATCCAAAATGTTCATTAACCTCTCGTCAAGCAGAGCTTAACAGCTCTTGCACCTAACCCAAAGCGAGATAAGATTGGTCACGGGTCTTCTTACAGGACATTTTTCAGCGAAGAACCATCTTCACAAGATAGAATGAGTGGACAACATCACTTGTAGATTATGTAGATTGGCATGGAGAAACAGCTAAGCACATCCTATGCGTGTTTGTAGCACTGGGTACCACTAAAGAAGCCCTATCCAGAAATGGGGATTTCCTTATCAAGGAAATTTATTACTTGGGAACATACTAGTAGAGCATTAGTACAAAAGATCTAACCAAGGCTGTTTATAGCTAAACGACCCCGTCTAATCTAAATCTAAGCGGTGTTTAAGCATATTTTAAACTATTTTTGATAGAAAGTTTTTATCGATGGTTAACCCGGAGAGTTAAATCCTCCAAATTAAATTTCGCTACGCTTATGAGATCCAAAATAGATCGAAACCTATTCGTGGCTGTTGTTGACAGGGGACAATAAGAGAGTGTTTAACTAATATTAGCAAATTTACAATTGTCTTTTTCTACAATAGCAACTGTTCTAGTTTTAAGAAATTGTAATATTTGTTTTTGTAAAAAGTATTTTTCGTAAATTTTTTATTAAAAACACTTTAAAACTTTTTACAAAAACAAATATTACAATTTGCTTAAAACTAAAATTAAAACTATAACAGCCGGTATGGTTCCAACTGTTTTTTTTAATTTCAACAAATTTTGAAGCACATTATTTCTATAAAATAAATTATCTGAATTCTACAAACAAAAAACAGCCAAAGAACATTTTTTATATGTCTTTAATTAAGTTTTTTCTTTAATTTTAGCTCTTTCTATTTTCCAAGAATTTCTTGCTTAATGTTTTAAAACAGCAAATTCTTTAAAAATAAAAACAGGTTAAATTAAAAAAAAAACATGTGTAAAAAGAAACTTTTCTTCATCTGTTTTATTTTCTTGTTCAATTCAGGAAGTTTTTGAGCGAATTTTAAACATTTTTATCTGTGTTTGTAGGTTTTTAATTTATTTTAAAAACACCGCTTTTGAATCTATTTGTTTTTGTAGAATGCTATCAACATCTTTCGTCGAATTTTGATTTTTTTTAGCTGAATTTCTACTGCTCATATTATTATCGTAATAAAACTTTTTTTTGATATAAAATTTTAACCGCGCCGCCGTTTATTGTGATTCGATTCGGGTTTATGCGGGTGACAAAGCGGGGCCAATATTCAAAGATCGAAATCACCACTTTAACCCAAATGACCGTCATAAATATATACGTCTCTGACCTATCGTCGGATAAATGGCCATTCATATTTATACGTTACACGTGATTGTATATTACGATGCAGTTTATGCGCTCTATTTGAAAGAAAATATTTAATTAACGTTGATTTTAATTTTTCTCGCAATTTCCAATATCAATAAGTTACATTATGCAGTCTGCACTCACCTCGCACATATTGGAACCGATCCAATACCATTTACCGGCACGAATCTGACTAAAATATTGTAATATCTGTGGGGTGAGCGTTACATCACATTCCCCCCTTGTAAGATTGCAGTTGGTCGCGAATTAAAGTGGATCACACACACACAGAGTACAACCTTTTTCCCTGAAATTACAAAATAACTCCATCATCGAAGGAAATTGCTGCTCTTCGAGTTTAAGAGTCTGCGAACATTTTAAGCGGCAATCGAGGGCCTCTCGGGGAGTCCCCTCACGTTCCGGGCGCCGAAGAGAGGTGCGAAGAATACGATGCTAATGTTCGTGTCCTGGGGGGTGCCCCCCGCGACACGATGAGGGGCCTGTTTTGGGGGGAGGTCGTTTTACGACCCCGCTCCATGACGCCCCATTCGCGTAAAAGGCATTAGACGGGCGACACGCGCGTACACCGCCCCCACGCACGGAGGGTAGCGTCGTTTTTACGATTAGTGGAGATTAGGATTGGAGAAGATTTAAGGGCTTCAGGTGCTAACTAATCAATTTAGACGTTCTTTTATGGCCCATTTTCGGCCGTTATAAATGTTTACGGGCCTTATCTTGTAATGATGAAATTTCGTTTTATATTTTCGCTGCTGATGCATTCACTTTAACAACATTAAATTATATTTAATATTGTATTATAAAATGGCTACTATATATATAATTATATTTTAATTGTAATTAAAAATTGTCTTTAATTCAACTAATGAATCCCCGGTATAAATTTTATATACGCGTGTAGTATTAACGAAAATTTTGGCCGCTGTTGCAATTTTTCACAGCGCCCGGACTACAATATAAAGCAATACATTTATGTCACGTAATAATACATTTAATCAACTAGCATTATCGAATTATCGGGATGGTGCGGATAAATGGTGGATGCGCCGGGAGGCCGGTCGGTCGAAATGGATTTTATATCGGAGGTTCAGACTTTAATGCCGCCGGATTATGGCGATTTTAATTTCTATTAGTGGATTATTACCAGTTTATTGTGATCCTTTGATTAATTCTTATTGTGAGAATCACAAGAAAACATATGTCGAAAATGGAGTGATAATAACATAAAAATTAAAAGTCTGCGATTAATTAAAGTTATGAATATTATTAAGAAGGTAAAATTATGTATTAGATTAAACAAATAGTAATAATAATGTATTGTTGATGAATAAAATAAAATACTTTTCTTTATTAATATCATAAAGATTTATTTTTAATGACCTGTTAATTAATTTCTAGTTTTATAATGAACAAACCTTTAAAAATAAATCGTTGTAGTATTCATGAAAAAAATATATTCTATTCTATTTACAAGTTGAAATATTATCACGAAGTAAACTTTCCGGTGTCAAAGAAATACATTATTAAATATTTAAATATGGTTTCGTTTATTTTGCGGTACATCTTGAATATAATGAAGAAGGAGACATAACGACTTTATTTTACCATAAATAAAGTGGTAAAACAAAGTGATCGTGTCTCCTTCTCCATTAAATTATTTCTTATATAAAGATTTAAGGATGACGAATAACAACTTTCCTGTGATTTTATCTCTTCCTAAGACTTTATATTTTAATTTTGTACGTCATGAGAAAAACTTCCACTTCCATGAAATTGTATTTTGTTTCAAGGCTTTGGATTCTATGTTGCCATGCGTTTGAAATTCGTTGCATTTTCTTATAATAGATGATAGATGACAGTTAAAGGATAGCAAATAATAAATGATAGATAACAATTGATAGTGGGCAGATAATTACTGACAGAATACACAGATGGCCAATGATGAAAGATTAATGAGAAATGAAAGATGATAGATGACAGGAAACCAATGATAGATGGTAGATTATACATTACAGACAACATAACACAGACCATAGATCAAAAACAGATGACAGATTACATATAATAGATGATGAAGATATATACCATTTAAAGGATAAAGATAACAGATGATAAATTATTGATTATAGATTAGAGGAAATAGATTACAAATTAGAAAAATCTTCTTAATTAATACAAATATTTATCTCGATTAATGCTTAGTATAGAACAATTAAAAACTAGTGATGTAGCAGATGATAGACGACAAGTAAGTAATGATAAATGATGATATAATATGGCAGAACATCAATCAATTATTTAAATGCAAAAAGTCCTAAATTTAAAAATAACCAAAAAAATATAATTCATTGCTTTGGTATTTAACCATGCGTATAAAATTCGTTGCATGTTCTTATAATGTATGACAGAAGACAAATGATAGATAATAGATGATAGATGATAAAAAACAAATGACAGTGGGCAAGTTATTGATGACAGAAGCTAGATATTAAATAACCGTTGATCCCAGATTATTGAGAAATAAAAGATGATAGATGATAAAAAACAAATCACAGTAGGCAGATTGTATGTTATATATGATAGATGACAAAAACAATTACTTAAAATTACTACGATGACAGATAATAGATGATAAAACAGAAACAGATTACCGATGACAGAAGATAATAAATGTCCAAAAATATATGACAGACAAAGGAAATAACTAATGACGTATAACAAATCATAGATGGCAGATTATATAATATAGGTGATAGATGAAACATCACAAATAACTTTATTTGTAAAACCAATTTTAAACTCGACGAAGGCTTATGAGAGTAAAATTAAAAACTAATGAGATAAAAGATGCAAACCGACAGATGAGTTATGCCAGGTGATAGATGGTATCTTTAAGATGACAAATTATAGATTATTGATTAGAAAAGGTCCTAAATTTAATATTTGCAAAACAAATTATATTTCAATATGTATATAAAATTCGTTGCATGTTTTAATAATAGATAACAGATGATAGATGATAGTGAACAAATGACAGTTGGCAGTATATAGATGACCGATGATTACAGCATAATGAGGAGTAAAAGATTAGAGATGACAGAAAGTAATTAACTAACGGTATTACATTTACAGATGATAGATAGGTAGATGACAGAAAATAGATGAAAGAACAGTTGGCAGAAGATAATAGATGCCCAAAGATATAAGATATATAAAGAAAATGAAAAATAATAAATGATAGGTGGTAGATTATAGATTACATGCTATAGATAACAGAGATCAAATGACAATTGGCAGATTTTTAATCACTGATGATTACAGCATAATAAGAAGTAAAAGATGATAGATGACAACCACAAACGGTAAATTGATATTACAGATGATTGATGACAGACAACAGATTAGAGATGTTAGATGAAAAAGCAGATAAAAGAAGATAATAGAGGCCTTTCAGATAACTGATTACAAGAAGTCCTAAATTGAATACTAATTACCAAAAAAATTATTTCTATGCAATAAAAAATATTATTATTATTATTAGTAGTAGTAGTATTGTGTTGTTTACTGTTTTATGGATTTTGAATAATTTTTATTAAGCAAGTCTGATAAAGTATCAATAAATAAATAAGTAACTTACAGAGGAAACATAGAGATTTTCTTGTTTGGAAGAGCTCACCTGAAACAAAACAAAAATATTATTAGACAAAAATGTTTCCTGGTTTTACTGATTATTACCGAAGATTTATTAATAATTCGATAATATAAAAAACACAAAACACTTTGAAAAACTTTCAAGAAAAGTTGTTTAGTTTAATTCCTAAAAGATCATTTAACTTTGTGAAAGATTATGCCAAGGAGTATAAAAGTTGATGCGAATTAATAGATCATAGGGACAAAAACATTAGTAGCCATAAAGTGAAAACATGACAAACTAAGAAAATATGCACATGGAATGCTAAAACAATGGCCTAGCGTAGGAAAATTAAGAATGGAAATGGAAAGAAAAATTCGGGAAGCCAAACAAAGAGAATTAGATGAATAATGCCACGAAATCTAAGTTTTAAAATGCAAATTTGATGATTTCAATGTATATAAAAGGGTAGCAGGCTCATTTGTTGTACATTTTGCGAAATATTTTCGTGATTTTTCTAATTATTAGGTAAAAGAACTTATGGGAAAGTTAAAAAATTCTTTGGGAAACTTATAAATGATTCAGGATTGTTGATAATGGTCATTAAAGAAATCTGGAAAAGTTCATAGAACAGTTAATTTTCGATGAAAGAGAAGACCTACCTACTACACTCAAGCCAAGACAAATTCCGTCAAATTCTTAAGAGCTATATTCAATAACGTCTACAATCCCAATAGAAAATCTCATCTCAGAATTTATAATGTTACCAAAGAAAGAGGGAGAGGGAGCTAAAGCATGTACAACTATAGATCGTATAGCCTCATGAATCAAATGCTAAGGCTGTTTCGAAAAATCATTTATCGGAGAATCTAAAAGCTATGCGACATACAGTTGGAATTTATAAAGAGTGTGGGTACAAGGGATGCCCCGACTTGTCTGTAATTATTATTCCAGCGCTGCAAAAAAATGAATTGCCATATGTTTGCCTATTCTATAGACTATTAGAGAGCTTTTGATGAAATACAGCATAAAAAGATAATAAAAGACGTAAACACACAAGTATGGATAAGGGAGATTTTCCAAAACTTATACTGGAATATCAAGATGAATGCGGAAGAAAAAACCGATTCAATTAGTATTCTCTGAGGCGTTACCTTGCATTATTTCTATTTATTTCTATTTATTCTGAAGAAATCTTCAGTGAAACCCTTCAGAATTTCGACATAGGAATCCTGTTGAATTGAGTATGATTAAACACCACTCGATACCCATATGATACTGTGATATTCACCTATAGTATGCACAATTTATAAGAACTAATGAAAAAATTAAAAGATGCCAGCACTTGCCATACTTTAGAAATTAACATTAGTGGCAAATTAAAGGTGAAAACTAATGATCAACAACACACTAATATAGAGAATATCACAGTTTGCCTACTTAGGAAGTATAATTAATGAGGATTGGATCTATTTTTCAGAGATTAGGTGCAGAATCGAGAAAGAGAGAGCTGCCTTTAACCAAATAGATAAAGTGTTTAAATATGATATCAAAATCAAACTTGCTATATTTTCTCAATACTTTTCTATGGAATTGAGTCATGGACAATAATTGAAGTAACACAAAAAAGACTCCAAGCTTTCGAAATGTGGCTACACAGGAGAATATTGAGGATCTTTTGGGTAGATAGAATGACTAACAATGCAGTGATGGTACGAATGAAGAAGGACTTAGAAGTAACGCAATCCATCAAGAGAAGAAAACTAGAATACCTCTGTATTTACCAGAGAGAAGAAGAATATAATGGCTTAAAAACTTAAGAAGATGGTTCTCAAAAACTACCCCTGAATTATTAAAAACTTAAGAACATTGTTCTCAAAAACTACCCCCGAACTATTCAGAGCAGCCGGGAACAAATTAACATATCCAGGATGGTCGCCAATATTCGAAACGAAGAAGAAGAAAGTTTAAAAGATTTGTTCAAAATTTTTTGACAAATCAATGTTGTTTCTTTAAAATAAAACTAATAACTTGTTTCTGCATTTAAAAACATAGTAGTTTAGAGAAGTTATAATATATAGAAATAATTCTATGATGATTTAACCTATTTCCATATCCAGATTTTAAAACATGAGTTATTCTGGCAGTCTTTCTGGAAATATTGAAAAAGAGAAAGCACAATTAAAAATCTTTACATTTTTAATTAAGCTGGCACTGAGTACAATGAAGAAGCTGAGAACTCTATCACGAGCAGAAGGTAAATTATTTTTCTGATGCTTAGACAACTCATAAATGTCACATTCCTTATAGTATACTAATAATATTCCATTGATAAACTCTAGTACAATATTTGTTATTCAGATTCTTTTCTCCGAGCAAATTCGTAACGACAATTTTTTTAAGTTTATGTGTACTGTTATATCTATATGCTGTGTTGCGTAATATTTTAGCATTACAAAGTATCATTTTGACTTCTTCATTAGTATTGAGGATTACGTTTATGAGTCTGGGACAAGTAGCACTGACCTTGTCAATCCAATTCCAATCATTGTTACACCAGGACGCAAAATTCTTGGAATGTTGGAAATGTTTGCTATAATAGAAGTCACATTGGTGGAATCAACTATATTAAAGATAATTATGTTTCTTGATGTCTTGTTGCGTTCATTAATTTCACTATAGTCCATGGATGATACGGATCGTGTTCGAACAACATCTAATTCAATACGAATATACTTCAATTCTAATTCTAGAGCAGTATTTTTCTATAAACCTGATATTCTATTGTTACTGATCTGCGATGAAATAGATAGCATTTCTTTTCTAAATACCGTAAACTGATTCTACAGTAACTGTTGAAATGTGGAATAAAACAAAAACAAATCGAAATAATTGAGACTATCCACTAATTATAACTGAAATCCCAAATAAAACATCTTGATGTATTAGAGATTCAGCGAGATAGCAATATATTAACGATTATTGAAATTTTTCAAAGTTTGCTCTATTAAAAAAAAACAATTCACGACTTCTATTATATTTCCACCATTTCCCAATACCTAAACGAATCCATACTGATATGGGTACAGAGTTTGATAATTAGTATATGAAAGATTTGACAAAACTTTATAAATACACATTAACATTTCATGTAATTGTACATCCTTAATCCAATGTAACAAGTAGAAAGATTTCATGATTAACTTTTGAAAATCCCAAATCGAAGCAAATAAGCAAATCAAATACAACACCCGAGCAAATAATATTTGGTCATATCAGAGATAACGAAAATGTAGAAACATAACTGATTGCAAATCATTTAAATGAAAAAAAATATATTGTGAAATACATTTTTGACGGAGTAAAATAAAGATTTAAAATTCAATCACCCACCAAGATATACAATTACAATTCAATTTAAAATAGTGTCTTAATTTCCAGAAAAAAATTATAATCAAAGAAGGAATCGTTTTGGAAGGAAACAAAAATCAAGTAATACATGATGTATAATTAGTATAAAAAATTGTATAGAAATATTAAATAAGACTTTTTGTAATGAATCAATAAATTCTTTTTTATTTAAAATTACTTTTACACTTTTGAGGTAACAGAACAAAAACACTATGAATTTAAACTAATCATTTTTTTGGGAAATATTGAAAAATGCCAATTTGTGATGGATGGTTTTAAATAACGAAAAATTCGACTTTAATGAATGTTTTAAATAAATATGTAAGAGGGGTGCGTGGCCACTATCCCATCCTACAATTTCTTAAAGATATACCAAACCTAATTGAAATTGTTAACGGTGGAGGCTTCTACTTCGTTATACATTTTTCTTCACAAAAAAAAACTTCTTACCTTTGTTTGTATAACTCTAACTTAATAAAGTCTGTGTTATACAAACAAAGTTAAAAAGTTTTTTATTTGTAAAGCTAATTGTATTACAAGCAGATATTTATAACTGGAAATTAATACTTTACAAAAAAATTAAAGAATCATTTAATTTGAAATATTTAAACAGTAAACATGTTCAAACCAGTTCACCCTACTTTCTTAAGCTCTCATTATAGGTCGTTTTGAAAATTTATTTGATTATTGTTTCTTTAAATTCTTTCTGTCATTGCCTTATTTGCACACTTTTTAAATCTTCAAACTTATTTTTTTCAAGTTAACCTTTCTCTCTTGAAAATTTGATGAAGTTAAATCTTAAGAGGCAATAAAGAGATGTGAATAGTGCACTCTTTTCGTCTCTTTATTATTAATTTAATTTTATCGTCTTCCTATTTAAAACACTTTTAAAGTTTTTAAACCCTAAGAAACTATTTAAAAAAAATCTTCTCGCTCTCTTTTTCCTAGGCTCTTTTTATAGGTTATTTTTCAAAATTATTTTATTATCGTTTTTACAGCTTTTTCTGTGATTACCTCCTTCGACACACTTTTTAAATCTTCACATTAAATTTAAGTAAACCTTTCTCTATTAAAAATTCGATTAAGTTAAACCATAAGAAACCATAAAGATATGTAAACAGAACACTCTTTTCGCCTTATTATTAACTTCATTTTATCTTCTGCTTTAATTTTATAGTCCACTTTATAGTGCTTTTGAAAATCTTAATAATTTACAAAATATTGTTCTAGTTTATTCTTGGCATACCTTATAAAACCATTGCTTAAACTAGCGTACACCTGACCTACCATAACAAATTGTATAGTCACCCATCGCATTCTTGACCTATCTTAATAAAGTGTGCACTTACCTCACTCAAGGTCATACTATCTAAAGCAATAGTTTAATGCAGCATGTCAAGGTTACGCTGCCTCAATATACAGTACATTAATGTAGGTCAAGAGAACGCTAGGTTAATATATAGCGTATTAGGATAGGTCAGGAGTACGCTTGTTTTATATATGCAATGTTTCTTTGTACAAATTTAATTCACAATTTAAAGTTTGTTCAAGTTTTTGAAACACGCAAAATATAGTTGAAAAATCGCTATGAAAAATTCTGTTACACTTTGTTTTTGTTTTTAATTGAATAAGCGGTTTAAAATAAAGTAAATATTCAAATTTATTGTGTTGGGTTAAAAAAATGTTAAAGTAGTAAACAACATATTTTGAAGTTTTTTAAGCTTTAGAATAATTGTCTTTTGAGAGCAAGCGTTAAAAAAATTGCTGGAAAAAATTGAGAAAAGTCGTTTACAATAAATATCCAAAGAAGGTAATAAAAATAAACTATTTACGTAATATATTTTAAAACATATGATTTTAATAAAGGAGAAAAGAGTCTGTTCCGATTTGGAAGAAACAAAATAAAAATATTGTCAAATCCGAACATGCCGTTATATTTAAAGAAATAAAATGCTTATAAAGGCTCTACATCAAGCGACAACTTTGTTGAATTTATTTCGTTGTCTTTGTTGAAACATGGTAAATACTTTTCTTTTTTCAATGAGGTTTGTAGATCCTCTTTTCGGCGAATTCTGCCTTTTAGCTCTTCAACTGTTTATCGAGCTTTTATAAAGCGAACCAAACAAGATTCAGTAATTTGAGCCCATTAATTATTGATTAAATCAATGCTAGGAATGTTGCAGAAGACACTGATTCTGGTGGTAAATAATTAGCGATCCTCTACGTTGAGATTTGTAGACCTTTTGGATTAAGTATTTATTTTAGGTATTATTATTATTTTGTTTATGCAGTGTCATAATGACAGACTAATGTCAACTATGTTTCCCCATAAAGGGACAAAAATAGCTTAAATATATTACAAAAGAAGGATTCAGAAGCTGTCAACTTGTTTTACTGGACAGTGGATGGGTGTGGGTCTGAGTGGAAGATCATTGGAAATTAGTGACCTTCACCGGTGATTCAAGAATGAATCACCGGTGAAGTTCACTAATTTCCAATAATGTTTGAATTTGTGTACATGGTTTATTAATTTATGTATTATTTTGTGAATATATTATAAGCAAGAAAAACAAAGTTCTAAAGAATGAACAAAGGAATGAATTAGCAAAATTATATTACATATATGTGAAGATGAACTTTCAACATTTATCAGACCAATCAATCAATTAAATAGCAAAATGATTGTAGTTATTTTTTCTAATACACTGCTTACATTATAAAAACATCCTTTTGATTCTATTTCGTATTCAATATTAACACAATTTATTTTTCATAAATAAAATTTTAATTAAAAATTTTCAATCAGATGGAGACAAATTTGTGTGTCCGGATTTCAATAATACCGCTGAAAATCTGGAATGGAGTGCACGTCGGTTCGAAACCGGGCGGTGTGGGCGCACCACCCCCGCTGCCGAGGGGGCGCCTTTGGTCCCTTTCGGCCTGTGCGCCGCCTCCGGAAAATCAAATGAGTTTTATTTATTCCAGTCGCAGATGAGACTGCAGTAATCAGTGGCCGCCAGAACTGCGGATTTTCCAGGGACCCCTCCACCACCCCCACGCCCAAAGGGCATTAATCCCGCAACAGAGCGTACGATTGTTATCCCATTGTTAGAAAAATAACGTAATGAGCTTTGCTTATGTTTTATTTTTTTTTTCGTCGAATATTCACTATGCTGTATACGTTACAAATTAAAGTGCACTTTAATTTAATAGTGGATTGATATAGGAATAACACAATTTACGCTTGGTTACAAAATGTTTTAGAGTTACATGAGAAACTAATTCAAGTGGATTGATCTTTAAAACAATAATATTCATTCAATTTAAAGTATATTAATTAGTAGTTATAGATTAAAAATTATATGGTTTGTAGAGTTACATCAACACTGATAGTATTATAAATTACCTATCATTGTAGGCAATCCACAAACCTAACTAATAAGATTAGGACGAAGCGTAAAGAACAACAGAACAAGGTACTCATAAAAATACCGATTACTATGGCACTATTCAAAACCATAGTAGTAGTAGATTAAATAGGGTTATATCGCCCAACAAGTAGGAAAAGAGGTTAATAATAGTTTAAAAATTGGATCGAAGTATTTACAATTGGTCAAATGTACACAAGTAACTTTATCAAGTTACCTGAGAAAACATTGTTTCATTGAATTGTATTTCTAAGAATAGTGATTATTAATAATAGATCTAAATTTTTACTGCTGCAAGCTGTTTATACCCCGGTATAAAATTGATATTTGTTGAGCTACACTCTTGGTGAAACCAGTAATGTAAAAGGATAAATGAACTACCACATAGTAATGGTCGCTACCATAATTTTTATCCAGTAATGTAAATTTGATGTAGATGTACCCTAATATTCATAATACAACATAACAACACTTTTTCTTTATCAAAGCTTCATAAACTACTGGACACCACGATAAAATCTCCAGAAGGACCAAGAGGTAAAGAAGAAGTCGATCCTAATCACATGCAAACCATTCTTGCACTAGCTACACTTCCAAATTAAGTAGTAGCAATTCTATTTCTGTTAGATTACATTTTGCTTTTCAATCAAAGATCCTAGTGCTCACATTCCACCATAACTAGAAAGAGGAAGTTCAGATTTTGAATAACCTGAAGCTTCAGATAATACCTCTAATTCAGAAGCCAGCCAGGGTAGGTACATTGCATTTTCTATGATATTTAATATTTATTTGCCCTTTAAATAATTTTTTTGTTTGGTGAACATTTACTTATATGTATAAACCAAAGAGAAAGACTTTTTATGTGAATAAAACTCTTTTAACTCGCTATCTGTGACTCACTGGCAGCTGTGTGGCTTACATAAAGATTCACTACACTTCTTAGACCTCATCAAATCAACAAGACATACATTATAGTTTTGATTTTAAATAAACTTTAATTAATACCACCTATCCGATTCTTATTTAGCTATAAAAAAGTTTAAAAACCTTTTCGATTATCTTTTTTATTATTTCTTTTGTATATAATTTACATTTTGCAATAGAGGCCACTCGTACATAATTACACATATATTTTCAATTCAATTGATGATACCCTCCTTTTCTCTTTTTCTAAAAAAACAAACCACAGGAGGGTTATTGCTTACTTATTTTATAAAATTAAAACAGTGTTTTAACTTAAATTTTAATGTATATGTAGGGTCGGTGGGTGGTCACTATCCTACCCTCCAATTATTAAAACACGAACAACGGTTTTACAAAAGAAATTAAAGAACAATCTAACTACAAGAAATACAGTACAACCCTATTTGAAACGTAATTGGCATTCAGTATCCTTGCGTACGTTTTAAAAACTGGAGGGGGAATAATGGCCACCAAACCACCCTACATATGCATTTAAACCATCATTACTCTCACTGTTTTGGTATCTTAAAACGTATGGAAATTTTGCTGTCGAAATTAAAAACATAATAAAATCAGCGCTTTTATTTTAGTTTTGGTACAACTTTCGATTAAGCTTTTCTTGATATTTTTTTATATGTCCTTAGAATTAAAATGTTAAATAGAAGCCATACTTTTTTAATTTATCAGCAAATGCACATTTTATTTACTTATAGAATGGTATTTGTGTCTTAAGTCTTCTCGTTTTTACAGAAATATTGTTTATTGCACCATTTTAGTATTTTTTAAATAAAAATTTTAATGTATCTAGTTTCCTATGGTATTTAGAAACGTCCGATAATTAATTTAGTCTGTTACTTTAGTGTAAAATGGTTGTCTTTTGTTATAGTTGTGTTAGTTTGCGTTTTTGTGTTAGATCGTTAGTAATCGTTATTGTTTGAACATCGTTGTTGTATTTTTTAATAAAAAATTAAGATTTACTCAAAAAAAGAGCGTATTGGCTTGATTTTTATGCTTGGAGAATGTCATCAAAATTATTTATTGGCTTCTCGAGTTTATATTCAAAAGTTTCCTGGAAGAAATCATCCCAAGCCATAGATTTTTCAGACGCTATTAAACCAGATTAAAGAAAGTGGAAGTGTCAGTTATAGAAAAAAAAAACAGTATAAGAAATCTGTCACTGAAAATAAAGAATATATTTTTACAGTAATAAATTCAGTTATCCAAAATCCCAGTATTAGTCAAAATCAGATATTCTAAAATACTAACATATGTCAAGTAAGTATTTCAAGAATTCTTTAAAACACAGATTTTTTCCCTATAAAATCCAGCTTTGCAAAGAAATGTATGGAAATGATTTTGACGATCGAATTGAATTTTTTATGTCGGTGTTAGATAAAGTTTCAGAAAATGAAAACTTTTTTGTTAATATGTTATTTAGTGATGAATGCACTTTTCATAACAATGGTCTCGTGAATAGACACACCTTCCATTACTATTCTGATGCGAATTCCCATAAATAGAGAGCCACGAGAAATCAAACACTGAGCTTAAATTTAATAGGACCCTGTGTTTTTGAAGGACTTCTAAATGATATGATGTTTCTCAATTTTCTTTTACACGAATTCTCAGCGTTATTAAACATCAGAAAAAACCTATGACTTCAATTGGATGGAACTGCGTCTCATTATCATAGCAAGGTTCGGTAATTTTTAAACATAAACTTTCAAAGTAGGTGAATAAAAAGGGATGGATTCCAAAATTGGAATCCCAAACACATTTGAAAGTATAACCCCGCAAAGGTTATCCAAACGTAGCAGTAATTTTCAAAAAAAAAATTTGTAAGTGTCTGGAATTGAACAGTCAACATTTCAAACATTTGTTATAAATATTTTGTTTCTGTTTTATGTTATCATTGGTATGTTATTATTTTTACAAATATTGCTGTTGTAGCCTAATGGATAATAAATTAGAAATTAGAATTTTCTGAACACTTGTAAACATTTTCTTTATTATCATACTTATAATTGTAAATTAGCTGACGTTTCTAAATAAATAGTTTCATTAGATTAAAAAAAACACCTTGTGGTGCAATTCACGATATTTTGGCGTTTTCTGCAAAAACACGAAGACTTAAAGCTAAAGCTATAAATACCATTCGATAGGTAATTAAAAGTGCACACATGAAGTTATAGCCACTTAAAGTTCTCATTTGTTAAATTTTAATTTTTGTACACCCTGTATAAGATGGCAAGTTTATTATACTTAGGAAATAAAATATGATCTATTGTTACACTTCACTGTAAATTTAGCATTCATAACTTCAGTGCATTTAGTATTCGTTTATCTTTCAATAAAGTTTTTTTCAAGATCGTATGCTAAGCATTAAAATATTAAATAGAGGCAAGCTGTACACATTAAATATACATTTATTTAAGTTGCTCTTGTTTTTTGTTTTACTAAAAATAACTACAAAAGTGTAACGGTTAAAAATATTTTAGAAAATTTAACCATTGTTTTAGCTTAAATTCCAATCTACATCTAGGGTAGATGGGTGGCCACTATCCGACCCTCCAATTATTAAAACATACATAACGGTTTCGTAAAAAGAAATTTGAAATAAAAATTTTAAAACAACAAATAAAGAACAGGGTTGCTTAAAACCATATACTTTATAAATTCTTGCGTTAAAAAACTGTAGAGTGGGAATTTTTTTTTTAATAATAGTAAACTTTTAGAGGTATGACATAATCATAAAATTAAAAATATTAAAATAAAATCAAATTCTACAGCTATTCGTATTCAATCGTCTCAAAAAAACAAAAATTAAAAGTAATGAAAGTATCTGCAAATAATATAATCTTCTACAGAATTACATTCTTTTTCTATGAGAAATGTTTTTTGTTTCTTTTTAAATATAGATTCGTTCGAAACATCTTGCAAGCTTTTTAGAAGAACATTGAATCTTTAGTTTATTATTATTATTATTAACGTACATAGGTGATGTTTCAAAAAGGAAAGTGGGTGGAGTGGAAAACTATACTTGCTAAGATTACGTGTATCATACGTATGATTTGTTTTATGGAAAATAATTTTTTCTTTGTGTTTGAAATTGAGAAGTAATATTTCATATATGTACAAACTGTAAAAAGTAAGTATGCCAGATTCTTTAAATTTACCTCTACAGTTTTCAGTAAATTTTAGGTTCAATATAATTCTCAGTGCGCGTTTTTGAATGGTAAATAAATGTTTTGCATGCGTAGAACCGCCGTAATGAATTATACCATCTTAACAAGCTTTCAAAGTTCGCTTGATATACTGTGCTAACAGTGGAGGTTTCCAGGTTTTGTTTTAAAACTCTCAGAGCTTAACAGGCTGAGTTTAATCGTGATAATAATTGTTCACAATAAGAATACCAATTTAAGTTACCATCGCTTTCAAAACTAATTAAAATTCTCATTATTTTTATGAATTTCATTAAGCACATTTGGAGAATTTTTTGTTTTAAATATAACAATATTGGTGTATGTTTTATTTATTAACAATTTATTTATTTCTATCCATTCTTGGGTAGCATTAAAAACGACATTAACCTTTTGAATTGTTTCAGCATTATTATCTTCAGTTATTAATAGGCTGGTATCGTCCGCGTATGTTGTAATAAATATATTTTGCTCACTAATCATTTTAGGATGTTTATTATTGTATGATGAATAGTAATGGACCTAAAATACTATCTTAGGGAATCTCTATATTTATTGTTTTTGACTCTGATATATTATCTCTGATTTTTGTTCTATGCGTTCTATTACTTAAATATCAATTAATTAATTTATGGTCTAAGCCTCTTATCCCATAGTGATAAAGTTTTTCAAGATAAATTTTTATGACATACGGTATCGAAAAACTTCGATAAGAAAAATTCCTGTCTTACTTCTCGAAGACATTTATGATTTTAGATATATTATCAAAAATGGCTGGGTTCGTTGATTTGTGTTTTATGAAACCATTTTACGCACTATCAATTAAATTTTGTGATAAAAAGTAATTCATTATTCGATTTGCTATCAACTTTTCAATTATTTTCGAGAAGACTGATAACAAAGTTGTTGGTCTATAGTTACAAAAATTACTTTGTTCTCCTTTTTTTAAATGTTGGGATTATAATGTCTAGCTTCAAACATTCAGGAAATATTCTATTTTCGATGCTAATATTTATTAAATGAGTAAGTTTTTTTATGGCTGCCTTGATTAGTTTTGTTGGTATATTTCATCATGACCATATGTTTTGTTTTTCAATGAAGAGATAATATTAAAAATTTCCGATATATTTACTGGTTTTAAAAACATTTGATAAATACGTTTTACACAATATATAAAGTACAAGTCTGTTTAAAACCAAAAATGCATTTCTTAAAACTTTTGAGCGTGTTTTTAAAGGCTAAGATAGTGGATACCCACCCACCATACAAATATTTTTGAACATGAATCAATCTCATTCTTTTGGTTCCTTGGAAAATTATCTCTTATGAATTATTTAAAAACATATAATAACATATTTTTATAAATAAATTGTTTATTAATACAGACAATTATTTTTTTATCTAAATGCATTAATGAGGAAATATGTTAAACAACTTGTGAATTGTATGTATTTGGTGTCTAAATAGTTGAAAACTACTTAAACAACCTTATTAACAGCAAGATGAAAAGATAAAACACAGAAATCCGCTAATTAACACGCTCGAGTGAGTTTAGATTTTACGTTTGAACGTTAGCAAAGTTATGAAACAAACGTCGCAGGAAAAATCGACCGTTTAAAGCGTGCAAAGTTTCAGAAAGCGCCGTTCAACATTTTAATGCGCGCATAAAGGGGGTCGCTCTGTGCGACGTTTGACGATTTCCTTATGTAAACTATTATTACCCGGTTACCTTATAACGTTATTATTTAGTCCATTATCGCGCTTGTTGCCCGACTACGAGTTGACATAACGCTGCACCCTCAATACTCAAAGAGGCATAAACGTCCCCGTTGTGTGCACGGAACGACACCACATAAAGGCTACATCTCACACCAGGTGTGCATTTCCACTCCGCATTACCGTTACAGTTAGCGAAACCGTATAAATTAGTCCTGTGTTACGTATTGCTGAAATTATTAGGTTTATTTTGTTAATTAAGATAATAATCACGTTTATAATTATAATAAGTGTTGTGAATCAAATTTTTCATAAATTACGAATATTGGACGTTCGATGTAACCGACGAGGATGCTTCTAATACATGGGCATCGCATCGCGTGGGGAAAAAAAGTGTCGCAATATAGGGACTAGGGCGACCCTTAAAAAAGACAAAGCAATTTCCAGGATGTACAAGGCACGTAAAGAATGTTAACTAAGACACATTCGAGGATATATATTGAAGTTGAGGGCCGGAATTGCGGACCAGACTTCCTATTAAGTGCGACACAGTCCATCACACCGGGGGCCAATCTTGGACCTCCCTAATTGTCGCATCCATCAGGCCACCGCCACACATAAACACATCAGCACGCACACGCCGCAAAACATAAATCCGCCGCCCTTCTTTAATTCCCAACGCGTATGTTTACCTATGTCCCCAATAATTAATAAATTTACATTAAATAATTCAATTTCTATTAAGCGTTTTCGTTTAACTCATTTCATTTACAAAGAAAACCGACGATCGTCGTTTCTCGGCCCATTCGATCCGTGATTGAAACAAATCGAAATTCCGTCCGAGTTGATGAATTGCGCTTTTAAGTGCACGGATCCGTTGCGGAAGCTCCACTTCCCTTTACGAGTTTTTCGCATTTTTACGTTTTCAACCGTGGCACCGATCTCAATCACTTAGTTTCCCACAAGGAAATACGAATATGAGGCATATCCTTATATTCTACCTAAAGAAAAAAATATATAAGGAATAATAATACAAGAAATAAAAAAATATTTTACTATATCTTCTAAAAATCTGCAAGGTTTTAGTTCTAAATTTTGAAGAATACTTTTGAGAAAAATTTTCTATTAGAAAAGTTCACGATTGAAAAATATTTATTCACAATTCCGGCAATTTCTTACCGGCAATTGCCCCTCCCCGATTAATTATAATCCCGTTAATTAGAAAAGTTTTCGTGTGGCGGGGGCGGTGGTGGGGTGTAGTTTACCCGGCGCGCGCTCTCCATACCCTCCCCCCTCTACCCCACCTCGACTTACGGCGTAATTATTCCTCGTTCGTTTCGGATTTGCCCCGGTGTTCCCGACTAGTCCCTTACCTGATCCCGACTTTATATTATAATTGAATTAAAATGGTACTTGTTTGTGTTTCAATTAAGGGTTAAACAGTGTAATGAACTGAAACACTATCGACTCAGCCCCCGTAGCCGGGCTCTCCGGTTCGCGGGCCTTGATTAATTGCCCCTCCTCGCAACTCCACCACCTCCCCACTCTTCGTTGCTTTCCACCTCCACCTCCCTTTTATTGCCGTTCCCTAATTAATTAACTGTTATTAATTGCCGATTCCGCGTTATTATTGTCCTCTCGAGGAGGCAAACACCTTTGATCGTAACGGGGGTTTAATTAAATCCTCACCACCTTGACGCACACGCGTCTTCTTATTTCTCGTCAAGGGTGAAAGTTCGTGCTATTAACACACTGCATGAATTTAATTACTACATACCTTATTTAATTATTATATTATGTATTTACCTCCACTATATGAAGTAATATAGAAAATTATACTGAACAACATGTTTCCTGCTCGTTTATCCAAGTTCTTAAACTCTAGTTAACAGTTGATGGTTTACTTTATACAATTAACAACCTCAAATGACAATTTCCAATTTAGAAATGACAATGATAAGTTAACACTTTTTCAATGATATTTTTATGTGCCAATTGACAAATATCTAATGAAAACTGACAGATGATAGTTGTTGGTTTGCAAATGCAAGTTACCAGTTTTCAAAAACAATAAAATCTCAAATAACAGATGTAGTTTGTAGATAACAATTCTTAAACAATAGTTGACAGTTTCAAATGGCAATTAATATCTTGCAGATAAAAAAAATGATAAATAACAGTTAATAGATTATAAACGTTATAACAGTTCTCAATTAACAATTATCAGTTTGTAGATAATAATTGATAATTCAGTTACAAGATCTCAATGTCTAATTACCATTCGATACATTAAAAATGGCAAAGTAATGACATTTAACAACTCTCACATAAAATTTTACATCTTGTTAACTATTAATTGTTAAATAGTTAACAGTTCTTAAATGATAGTACAGATGATAATTGATAGTTTTCAAAAGACAGTTAATAGTTTCTAAAAAAAACAGTCAACAATTCCCAAATAGCAGATGACAATTTGCAAATAACAGTTGCCATTTTTTAATCGGCAGTTTGCAGTTCTCAAACAATAGTTTCAAGTGATGATTGATATCTTGTAGGCATCAACAGTGATAATTAACAATTGTCAGCTCAATTGTCAGCTTTCAGACAGTGATAATTAACAATTGTCAGCTTTCAGATAACAGTTGACAGTTTACTAATAACGATTGTTATTTGACAATTATTAAATGGCAATTAATAGCTTGCAGATGACAGAAATGATCAGTGATCAGTTGATTGTTTATAAATGTCACTTGATGACTAAAAGTTCTCAAATGGTAATTTGTAGTTTATAGACCATGGTTGATATTCCAGTTACAAGATCTCAAACTATAGTTAACATTCGACAATTTAAGAATAGTAAACTGCAGCATGGAAATGACTATTAATAATTAAGAGTTTCTAAATGATACTACAGATGATAATTGATAGTTTTCAAATAATAGTTAACACTTTCTTAAAAAACAGTCAACAGTTCTCAAATAGTAGTTAACAATTTGTAAATAACAGTTGCCATTTTTTACCATAAACAGCAGTTTGCAGATAGCAATTCTCAAACAATATTTTCAAATGACGATTGATAGGTAAGACAGTGTTAAATGATAGCTGACAGCTTCCAGTTTACAGTTGACAGTTTACTAATGACATCTTTTAAACAGCAATGAACAGTTCTCAAATAACAGTTGACAAATTTAGTTGGCAGATTGCAGATAAGATTTGTATATCCTCAAATTCTGTTCAATAGTTGACAGTTTACAAAATAATAGTTGACAGTTTACAAAACAGTAGACACTATTTACATTTATGAATTCTCAAATGACAGTTGACAGTTTAGAAATGAAATAATTAGGGGTTCTTAAATGACAATTTGTATGTGGAAATTGACACGAATATAATGACAGCTGATAGATGACAGTTGGCAAATAACGCCTAATAGTTTCAAATGACGATTGACATCTTGCAGGTGATAAGAGTGATAATTAACAGTTGGCAACTTTCAGATAATAGTTGATAGTTTACTAATGACAGCCATTAAACAGCAATTAACATTTCTCAAATAACAATTGAAAATATCTACTATAGTTGACATATTGCAGATACCATTTAAACGTTTTCAAACTCTATTTAGCAGTTGGCAGTTTACAAACAACAGCAGACAGTATTAACATTTATCATCTCTTAAATGACAATTTACAGTTTGGAAATAAAAGTATAAACAGTTCCTAAATGACAGTTTGTATGTGACGATTGACAAGAATATTCGTTAATTGATTATTAAACAAATGCCAAAAATATAATGACAGCTGATAGGTGATAGTGCGCAAATGACATTTAATAGTTTTAAATGACAATTAATATCTTGTAGGTAACAACAGTGATAATTAACAGTTGACAGCTTTCAGACGGCAGTTGACAACTGACAGCCTTTAAACAGCAATTAACCCTTCTCGAATAACAGCTGACGGATTGTAAATGCTACTTAAAAGTTTTTAAACACTAGTCAGCAGCTGATAGTTAAAAAAAAAACAATAGACAGTAATGACAGTTTGTATAAGGTAATTGACAATGTATATTCATTACAGCTGATAGTTTGAAAATGGCATTTAACTGTTGTCAAACAGTTTAACAGTTCTGAGATATTAGATGACAGTTTGCAAGTAACAGTTTCCAAACAATAGTTTGCATATAAATATTTTTAATCAATTTTCACATAACGATTGACATCTTGTAAGAAGTAATAGAAATACTTGATAATTGACAGTTTGAAAATAACAGTTGACAGCTAAACATTATTTATTTATTTGTGTAATTTACGGAAATCTCTTTTTTAAATAAACACTTAACATGTATTCAAAGAATCAAAGCAATTGACAATTATTAAATGTCAAATATTAGTTTACAGATGACAGTTGAAAGATTGTTGATAACAGTTGATAAGTATCTAATAACAGCTGATATTTTACAAATGACAGTTGACTATTATCTAATGGCCATCTATAATTTATATATAGAAAAGTTGAAAATTAGCAATTAGCAAATAACAGTTTAGAATTGATTCTTGGTTAGCTTGCAGATGAAAACTGACAGTAATGACAGATACAAGTTTTAAGATGACAGTTTGAAGGTAAAAATATTCAAACAATTTTCAAATAAAGACTCTTGGTCGGCTTCCAAATGACAGTTTTGCATTCATAGATTACAGTAATAAAAGTTGAAAGCTAACAATTCTCAAATAACAATTGATATTTTTGATTAGAAATAAACCAAGTTTTTTAGTTGTAATCAAAAATTTTTCACCACAGGTTAAGTAAGCAATTAATTAAATAGACAATTGACAGTTTTCAGATAACAATTATCAAATGGCAGTTGAAAGTTTGTATATAATAGTCTATAATTATTTAATAAAAGCTGACAGTTTACAAATGATATTTGACAATTTTCTAATAGCAGTTGATAACTTATAAATAACACTTGACAGTTAATAGTTGCTACGGATGACAGTTTACAATTATCAAATGACAGTTGCAAGTATGTAAATGACCGTTGATAATTATCTAATAACAGTTGACAGTTGATAACTACCTAATGGAAGTTGATAACAGCTCACTATTTGCAAATGACACTCAACAATTCACTCTAAGTCAGCTTGTAGATGGCAGATAATATTAATGACAGTTTTCAATTTGTGGATGACAGTTGACTATATATATAACAAATATATTTGCAGTTCTCAAAATATATGTAGAAGATGATTGGCAGTTTATAAATAACAATACTAAGAGTAATGACATTTAGCAAGGATCAAATAACAAGTTACGGTTTGAAAATGACAATTAACAGTTACCAATTCTTACAATGACCAATTAATAAGTATCTAATGACAGCTGACAGTTTACAGTTGATAGTTGAAAGTTTACAAATAAAAGTTAAAAGTTTCCCAAAAACCAGTTAACAGTTCTAACATAACAAATGACAGTTTGAAAATAACGGTTCACAAATTATAGTTAACGATTTTCAAATGGTGATTTATTTCTTTAAAATGACAACAGTGATAATTAATACTTAACATTTTGCAAATGACAGTTAACAACCAGCCGATCTCAAATGACAAGTAACAGTTTACAGATAACATTAAACAGTTACTAAAAACTGTTTAGAGTTCTCAAATAAAAATTCTTAAATGGCAATTAATAGTCTACCGATGACAATTTACAAATATCAAATGACAGTTGAAAGTTTATAGATAACAGTTTATAATTATTTAGTTAACAGTTCACAAATAACAGTTGACAATTATGTAATGGCAGTTGACAACTTATAATTAACAGTTGACAATTTGCAAATGACAGTTAACAGTTGACTCTTGGTCGGCTTGCAAACGACAGCTGATAGTAATGATAGATTTCAGTTTGTAGATGGCCATTTGTAAATAACAGTTATTAACTAACACTTTTAAAATGCCAATTAACACTTTGAAGATAACAGTTAACAATTATCAAATGACAGTTGAAAGTTTGGAGATAACAGTTCATAATTGTCTAATAACAGCTGACAGTTAACAAATGACAATTGAAAATTTAATGGCGGTTGATTACTTATAAATAACAGGTATGCCATGACAGTTAATAGTTCACTCTTGGTCAGCTTACAGAAAAAAAGTGACAGTAATAATTTGTGATAGTTTTCAAATGCCAATTAATGGTTTGAGGATGACAGTTAATAATTATCAAATTACAATTGAAATTATCTAAATGGCAGTTGATAATTGACAGTTCATAATTACTTAATGTCAGTTAATAACAGCTGACAATTTGTAAATGACAGTTAACAATTCTTAGTCAGCTTGTAGTTGGCACATTATACTAATGACAGTTTTCAACTTGTAGATGATCGTTGACAATAACAAATCCAGTTGACAAATTGCAGATAACAGTTGCAAGTTCTCAAACTATACATAATAATTGACAGTTTATAAATAACAGTAAAGAGTAATGCCATTTAACAATTCTCAAATAACAGTTTACGGTTTGGAAATGACAATTAACAGTTACCAGATCTTAATTGACACTTTGAAAATAGCAATTGACAAGTATCTAATGATAGCTGATAGCTTACAATTGATAGTTGAGAGTTTGTAAATGACAGTTAACAGTACCCTAAAAAAGTTAGTTGTTCTGACAAAACAGATGACAGTAATGAAAAATACAGTTAACATTTGTCAAGCGATAGTTTGCAGATAACAGTTCTCAAATTATAGTTAACAATTTTCAAATGGTGATTTATTTCTTTGAGATAACAACAGTGGGAATTGACACTTGACAGTTTTCAAATAACAGTTGACAACTAACAGTTCTTAAAGAACAATTAGCAGTTTAAAGATGACAGTTAACAATTATAAAATGCCAGTTAAAAGTATGTATATGGTAACAGTTAACATATCATAAATAACAGTAAAGAGTGATGTAATTTAACAATTCTTAAATGACAGTTTGCGGTTTGGAAATGCCAATTAACAGTTACCAGTTCTTAAATGACAGTTTGTAGATAGCAATTGTCAAATATCTAATGACAGCTGACTGCTTACAGTTGATAGTTGCGAGTTTGAAAATTTGATAGTTAACAGTTCTCAAATGATAATTGGCAATTTGCAGATAACAGTTAACAATTATTAAATGATAGATGAAAGCTTGTAAATATTGTTCGAAATTATATAATTACAATTGACGGTTGAAAAATATCTGATGGGAATTGATAACAAATAAATAACTACTGACAATTTGAAAATAACAGTTAACAGTTGATCAAAAGTGAATGTTCACTGGCATTTTCAAATTTTCAGCTTGTAAGCGACAACTAAGAATTATGATACTTTTCAGTTTGTAGACGACAGTTGACAATAGGTTGACATATAGTTGATACAGTTGTAAATTGTAAAACTGTAGTTAACAGGTGGCAAATAATAGTAAAAAGTAATGTCATTTAACAATTCTCAAATAATAATTTGCAAATGACAGTTAACAGTTTTTTAAAACCAGTTAACAATTCTCAAATAACACTTCGCAAATACCATTTTTAAGATAGCAGCTTGCAGTTTTCAAACAACAGTTGTGAATGTTCAAGTGACTATTGATATCTTACAGGTGACAACAGCGATAAGTGACAGTTAGCAGTTTCCAAATGAGAGTTTGCAAAAAGCAATTGTATTGACAGATGATAGTTGAGAGTGTGCCAATGACAGATTACTAAAAAAACATTTAACAATTATCAAATAACAGTTGACAGTTTGCAAATAATAGTTACCAGTTTTCAAACGATAGTTTGCAGATAAAAATACTCAAACAATTCTCAAATAGATATTGATACCTTAAAACGAAAATGGTAATGGACAGTTGATGGTTTGCAATTGACAGATGACAGCTAACAGTCTCAAAAGACAATTGAAAGTTTTGAGATGACTGTTAAGAAATATCGAATGACAGTTGAAAGTTTGTCGATGATAGCTCATAATTATTTAACAGTTCACAAATAAGAATGTATACTTTTTTAAGGGGATTGATAACTTATAAATAACAATTGACTTATTATAAATGACAGTTAAAAATTAACCCTTGGACAGCTTGCAGTCGACAACTAAGAATAATGACAGATTTCATTCCGTAGATGACAATTTACAGGGAAAAGTTGACAGTAACAAACAGATGATAGTCGCAAGTTCTAAAACTACAGTTAACTGTTGTAAGCTGACATTTTATAAATATCAGTAGACAGTAATAACATTAAACAATTCTCAAATGACAGTTTACAGTTTGGAAATGATAACTAACAGTTAACAGGTCGTAAATGATAGATTGCAGTTGCTATTTTACAAGTATCTAATGATGATGACAGTTGGCAGTTGGTTTACAAATAAAAGTTACCATTTTTTAACTGACAGTTTGCAAAATATTCTCAAATAGCTATTGATATCTTACAAGTAAAAGCAGTGATAACTAACAGTTAACAGTTTGCAAATGTCAGTTGACAACTAACAGTTCCTATAATTATCAAATGTCAATTGAAAGCTCATAATTATCCTATAACAGTTGACAGTTCACAAATGAGAATTGATACTTTTAAAATGAGAGTTGATAACTTATAAATAACAGTTGATAACTTGTAAATGGCAGTTAATAGTTGACCCTTGGACACCTTGCAGAAGATACCTCAGAATAATGAGGAATTTCAGTTTGTAGATGATAATTTTTAGAAAAAATTTGACAAATAACAGCTGATAGAAAACAGATTATAGTTAAGAATTTAGAAATGACAGGTAATTGTTCCTGAAAAACATTCAGCAGTTCTCAAATAACAGATGACAGTTTGCAAACAGTTTACACTTAACTCTTGGGCAGCTTTCAGACGAGAGCTGAGAATAATAACCAGATTTCAGTTAGTAGATGACAGTTTGCAGAGACTAGTTGACAATAACAAATATAGTATAGTCACTATAGAGAGACTACAGATGACAGTTACAAGTTCTAAAACTACAGTTAACAGTTAATATTTTAAAAATATCAGTTGACAGTAATAACATTCAATAAAGGTCAAATGACAGTTTACAGTTTGGAAATGATAATTAGAAGTTAAAACAGGTCCTAAATTACCAGTACTAATTGTTAAGTATCTAATGACAGTTGGCAGCTTACATAAAATATATACATATAATAGTTTGCAAATCACATTTAGAAAAAACAATTTACAGTTTTTAAATAACAAATGAAATTTTTCAAATAATCTCAAACGAAAGTTTCCAGATAATAATATTTGCTTACTTTCAGATATCTACAGTGTTAATTATCAATTGACAGTTTGCAAATAGTTCTCAAATGACAATTGGCAGTTTTCAGATAACAGTTGACAATTACATAATTATTATTAGAGACAGTTGAATGTATGAATATGACAATTGGTAATAATCTAATATTAGGTAACAGTTTCCAAATGACAGTTGACAATTTGCAAATGATAGACGACAGCTGACAGTAATGACAGATTTCAATTTGTAAACGATTGTTTGGAGGAAGCATTTGACAATAACAAATATAATTGACAGATTACAGATGACAGTTATAAGTTCTGAAACTACAGTTAACAGATAGCATTTTAAAAATGTGATTAGATAGTAAAAACATTTAAAAATTACAGTTTAGAGTTTGGAAATGACAATTAAGAGTTAGAAGGTCCTAAATGACAACAGTTTGCAAAAAGAGTTTGAACATTTTCAAACGACAATTTGCAGATAAAAGTTCCTAAATAATAGTTAGCAATTTTTAAATGACGATTAACATCTACAGATGGAAACAGGAATATTTGGTCGTTAACAGTTTGTAGATGACAATTGACAGTTCTTACATGATACTAATAAGTTCTTAGATGATAAAAATTTAACTGCAGATAATCCTGATTGATTTCTTTTAAATAGCAAGGGCTTTAATTATCAATTAAGAGTTTGCAATTAGTTCTCAAATGATAATTGACAGTTTGTAGATGACAGTAATCAATTATTAAATGACAGTTGAATGTTTGTAGATTGCACATGATAATAATCCTATATTAAATAACATAACAGTTAACAATTATCTAATTGCAGTTGATAACAATTTGCAAAGGATATTTAACAGTCGACACTTAGAAGCTTGCAGACGACAGGTGACCGTAATGACAGATTTCAGTTTCTAGACCAGATAAGAGCTGATAGTAATGATTTCAGTTTATAAACAATTGTTGACAG
Source organism: Ontholestes murinus (assembly GCA_963969525.1). Taxonomy (NCBI): domain Eukaryota; kingdom Metazoa; phylum Arthropoda; class Insecta; order Coleoptera; family Staphylinidae; genus Ontholestes; species Ontholestes murinus. Next base: position 73,056,084 of record OZ018391.1, read on the forward strand.
TTTACAAACAACAATAGATAGTAAAGACAATTGGAAATACTAAAATTTAGAGTTTAGAAAAGACAATTAATAGTTTACAGCTCTAGCATGAAACATTAAAAAAAAAAAACAGTAAAAAATTCTCAAATGACAGATGACAGTTTACAAATAACAGTTATCATTTTTTTTTCAAACGAAAGTTTGACAATTACAAGTAATATTGACAGTTTAGAGATAACAGTTAAAAATTCTCAAACTAAATTTAATAAATTTAAAAAAAAACAATAGTAGAGAGTAATGACAATTAAATATCCTCAAATTACAGTTTACAGTTTACAAATGACAATAAATAGTTATCAGGTCTTAAATGACAGTTTGTATATGGTAATTAGTAAGTATCTAATGACACTTGACAGCTGTTAATTTACAAATGACAAATCATTTATTGAAACAAATATTTCTCTGGCTAATACCTCGACAGATATTGAATTAAATAAAAGTAATTTGCTTCTTCTCAAATGACAATTGACAGTTTGCAGATGACAGTTAATAATTTGAAACATACCGTAATGTATTTCTACATAAACTCTTAATTTCGAGCCGTGGAATAATTAAATTATTACATAAATATTATCTTCTGTGCAATTTTAAATTGTAAAACCGTTGCTTATATGTTGATGATTTAAGGGTAGGATAGTGGCCACCCACCCACCCTACATATACAAATAAAATTTAAACTAGAACACTGTTTTAATTTATTTAACATCAAAACTAAAAGTACTGTTGATTTCCCGGAAACTAAACCAGTGAATTTAGTTGAAATTTAAATATATATGTAGGGTGGGTGGGTGGTTGGCCACTATCCTACCCACCATTTCGTAAAACATACCACCAAGTTTTAATTAATAATTTTTTAATTTTAAGTGTAGTAATATTTTTTTGTTGTAGTATAAATATTCTTCCTTATGTAATTTCTAATTGTAAAACCGTCGATAAAGCGTTGATAATTGGAGGGTAGGTTAGTGGCCACCCGCACTCTACATATAGAAATAAATTAGGAATAAAAGACTCTTCTTATTTATTTGAAATTATCATCACAAAATATTCTGTTGTGTTTTTTGGAAATTAATTGCATTGCTATTAACTAAATTAAAAATGTTATGTAGGGTGGGTGGGTGCTCTCTGTCCCACCCATCAATCAATAAAACATACCGTTAATTTTTCTGAATAAATTGTAATTTCAAGCTGTGGAATAATTAATTTATTACATAAATATGATCCTCTTTGCAATTTTAAATTGTAAAACCGTCGCTTATATATTGATGATTGGAGGGTAGGATAGTGGCCACCCACCCTCCCTACATATGCAAATAAAATTAAAACTAGAACACTGTTCTAAAGTATTTAACATCAACACTAAAAATACTGTTGGTTTTCTGGAAACTAAAGCAGTGGAATTGGCTGAAATTTCAATGTATATGTAGGGTGGGTGGGTGGCCACTATCCTACCCTCCAATCTGTAAAACATACCACCAAGTTTTAATTTATAATTTTTTTAATTTTAAGTGTAGTCCTATTATTTGTTGTAGTATAAATATTCTTCCTTAAGTAAATTCTAATTGTAAAACCGTCGATAAAGCGTTGATAATTGGAGGGTAGGATAGTAGCCACCCCCCACCCTATATATACAAATAAATTTAGAGTAGAAGGCTCTTGTTATTTATTTGAAATTATCATCACAAAATATTTTGTTGTGGTTTTTGGAAATTAATGCATTGCTATTAACTAAATTAAAAATGTTATGTAGGGTAGGTGGGTGCTCTCTGTCCCACCCATCAATCAATAAAACATACCGTTAATTTTTCTGAATAAATTGTAATTTCGAGCTGTGGAATAATTAATTTATTACATAAATATAAACCTCTTTGCAATTTTAGATTATAAAACCGTTGCTTATATAATGATGATTGGAGGGTAGGATAGTGGCCACCCACCCACCCTACATGTACAAATAAAATTTAAATTAGAACACTGTTTTAAAATATTTAACATCAACACTAAAAGTACTGTTAATTTCCCGGCAACTATAGCAGTGAATTTGGCTGAAATTTAAATGTATATGTAGGGTGGGTGGGTGGCCACTATCCTACCCTCCAATCCGTAAAACATACTACCAAGTGTTCATTAATAATTTGTTTAATTTTAAGTCAAGTAATATTTTTTGTTGTAGTATAAATATTCTTCCTTATGTAATTTCCAATTGTAAAACCGTCGATAAAGCATTGATAATTGGAGGGTAGGCTAGTGGCCACCCCCCACTCTACATATACAAATAAATTTAGAGTAGAAGGCTCTTGTTATTTATTTGAAATTATCGTCACAAAATATTCTGTTGTGGTTTTTGGAAATGAATTGCATTCCTATTAACTAAATTAACAATATTATATAGGGTAAGTGGGTGCTCTCTGTCCCACCCATCAATCAATAAAACATATCGTTAGTTTCTTCTGAATAAATTGTAATTTCGAGTTGTGGAATAATTAAATTATTACATAAATATAATCATCTGTGCAAATGTACATTGTAAAACCGTAGCTTATATATTGGTGGTTGGAGGGTAGGATAGTGAGCACCCACCCACCCTACATATATAAATAAAATTTAAACTAGAACACTGTTTTAAAGTATGTAACATCAACACTAAAAGTACTGTTGATTTCCCGGAAACTAAAGCAGTGAATTTGGCTGAAATTTAAATGTATATGTAGGGTGGGTGGGTGGCCACTATTCCACCCTCCAATCCGTAAAACATACTACCAAGTGTTCATTAATATTTTTTTTAATTTTAAGTGAAGTAATATTTTTTGTTGTGATATAAATATTCTTTCTTATGTAGTTTGTAATTGTAAAACCGTCGATGAATCGTTGAAAATTGAAGGGTAGGATAGTGGCCACCCACCCACCCTACATATACAAATAAACTTAGAGTAGAAAACTATTTTTATTTATTTGAAATTATCATCACAAAATATTCTGTTGTGGTTTTTGGAAATTAATGCATTGCTATTAACTAAATTAAAAATGTTATATAGGGTAAGTGGGTGCTCTCTGTCCCACCCATCAATCAATAAAACATACCGTTAGTTTTTTCTGAATAAATTGTAATTTCGAACTGTGGAATAATTAATTTATTACATAAATATTATCCACTGTGCAATTTTAAATTGTAAAACCGTTGCTTATATATTGAAGATTGGAAGGTAGGATAGTGGCCACCCACCCACCCTACATATACAAATAAAATATAAACTACAACACTGTTCTAAAGTATTTAACAACAACACTAAAAATACTGTTGGTTTTCTGGAAACTAAAGCATTGGAATTGGCTGAAATTTCAATGTGTATGTAGGGTGGGTGGGTGGCTACTATCCTACCCTCCAATCTGTAAAACATACCCCCAAGTTTTAATTTATAATTTTTTTAATTTTAAGTGTAGTCATATTTTTTTGTTGTAGTATAAATATTCTTCCTAAAGTAATTTATAATTGTAAAACCGTCGATAAAGCGTTGATAATTGGAGGGTAAGATAGTGGCCACCCACCCTACATATACAAATAAGCTTAGAGTAGAAAACTCTTTTCATTTATTTGTAATTATCATTACAAAATATTCTGTTGTGGTTTTTGGGAAGTAATGCATTGCCATTAACTAAATTAAAAATATTATGCCGGGTAAACGTACTCTTTATACCACCCACCAATCAAGAAAATATACCGTTAGTTTTTTCTGAATAAATTGTAATTTCGAGCTGTGGAATAATTAAATTATTACATAAATATAATCATCGGTGCAAATGTACATTGTAAAACCGTAGCTTATATATTGGTTGTTGGAGGGTGGAATAGTGGCCACCCACCCACCCTACATATACAAATAAAATTTAAACTAGAACACTGTTTTAAAGTATTTAACATCAACACTAAAATAGTGTTGGTTGTCCAGAAGTTATAGCAGTGAAATTGGCTGAAATTTTAATGTATATGTAGGGTGGGTGGGTGGCCACTATCCTACCCTCCAATTAGTGAAACATACTACCAAGTGTTCATTAATAATTTTTAAAATTTTAAGTGAAGTAATATTTTTTGTTGTAGTATAAATATTCTCCCTTATGTAATTTCTAATTGTAAAACCGTCGATAAAGCATTGATAATTGGAGGGTAAGATAGTGGCCACCCACCCTACATATACAAATAAGCTTAGAGTAGAAAACTCTTTTCATTTATTTGTAATTATCATTACAAAATATACTGTTGTGGTTTTTGGGAAGTAATGCATTGCCATTAACTAAATTAAAAATATTATGTAAGGTAAACGTACTCTTTATACCACCCACCAATCAAGAAAATATACCGTTAGTTTTTTCTGAATAAATTGTAATTTCGAGCTGTGGAATAATTAAATTATTACATAAATATAATCATCTGTGCAATTATAAATTGTAAAACCGTGGCTTATATATTGGTGGTTGGAGGGTGGGATAGGGGCCACCCACCCACCCTACATATACAAATAAAATTTAAACTAGAACACTGTTTTAAAGTATTTAACATCAATACTATAAATACTGTTGGTTTTCTGGAAACTAAAGCGGTGAAATTGGCTGAAATTTAAAGGTATATGTAGGGTGGGTGGGTGGCCACTATCCTACCCTCCAATTAGTAAAACATACTACCAAGTGTTCATAATTTTTTTTTTTAATTTTAAGTGAAGTAATATTTTTTGTTGTAGTATAAATATTCTCCCTTATGTAATTTCTAATTGTAAAACCGTCGATAAAGCATTGATAATTGAAGGGTAGGCTAGTGGCCACCCCCCACCCTACATATACAAATACATTTAGAGTGGAAGGCTCTTGCATTTTATTTGAAATTATCATCACAAAATATTCTGTTGCGGTTTTTGGAAATTAACGCATTGCTATTAACTAAATTAAAAATGTTATGTAGGGTAGGTGGGTGCTCTGTCCCACCCATCAATCAATGAAACTTACCGTTAGTTTTTTCTGAATAAATTGTAATTTCGAGCTGTGGAATAATTAAATTATTACATAAATATAATCATCTGTGCAAATATAAATTGTAAAACCGTGGCTTATATATTAGTGGTTGGAGGGTGGGATAGTGGCCACCCACCCACCCTACATATACAAATAAAATATAAACTAGAACACTGTTTTAAAGTATTTAACATCAACACTAAAAATACTTTTGGTTTTCTGGAAACTAGAGCAGTGGAATTGGCTAAAATTTTTATGTATATGTAGGGTGGGTGGGTGGCCACTATCCTACCCTCCAATCCGCAAAACATACTACCAAGTGTTCATTAATATTTTTTTTAAATTTTAAATGAAGTAATATTTTTTGTTGTAGTATAAATATTCTTCCTTAAGTAATGTCTAATTGTAAAAGCGTTGATAATTGTAGGGTAGGATAGTGGCAACCCACCCATCCTACATATAGAAATAAATTAAGAGTAAAAGACACTTCTTATTTATTTGAAATTATCATCACAAAATATTATGTGGTGGTTTTTGGAAATCAATTGCATTGCTATTAACTAAATTAAAAATATTATGTAGGGTAAGTGGGTGTTCTCTATCCCACCCACCAATCAATAAAACATACCGTTATGTCTTTCTGAATAAATTTTAATTTCGAGCTGTGGAATAATTAATTTATTACATAAATATGATCCTCTTTGCAATTTTAAATTGTAAAACCGTCGCTTATATATTGATGATTGGAGAGTAGGATAGTGGCCACCCACCCACCCTACATATACAAATGAAATTTAAACTAGAACACTGTTTTAAAGTATTTAACATCAATACTATAAATACTGTTGGTTTTCTGGAAACTAAAGCAGTGGAATTGGCTAAAATTTGAATGTATATGTAGGGTGGGTGGGTGGCCACTATCACACCCTACAATCCTTAAAACATACTACCAAGTGTTTATTCATAATTATAAATAGTATACATATTCTTCCTTATTTATTTTCTAATTGTAAAATCGACAAAACAGTTTGCAAATTTTCAAACGAAAATTTGCAGACAAAAGTTCCTAAACAATAGTTAACAATATTTAAATGACGATTGACATCTACAGATGGAAACAGGGATATTTGGCCGTTAATAGTTTGTAGATGACAATTGACAGTTCTTACATGACACTGATAAGTTCTTAGATGATAAAATTTAACTGTATTTTACATGAGTTGATAAATTAATGTTGCGACTGAATGAAATTACACGGGTATTAGATTATGGCAAATGTATATCCGAAGTGTTTCGGAAGCGGAACGGTTTTGTAGGAATTTAAGGTACATCGGGCACGGTCTGAACTTGCGACAATAAATCGCGAACACAAATCTCGCAGATTAGAAGGTGTATTAGGCGCATTAATTTCACGCCCGCATTGTTCGCCGCGACGCGCACCTAACTGTAGAAAGCGACAGAGAGAAAAAAAAGAAAATGCGGGCGGCAAACGAAGAAAATGGGTCGCTAATGTTGCTCCCCTTCGCCGCTCTTTTTTTTTATTGTCGACGGCCTGAAAGCGGATAGGGAGTAAATTATCTGTGGGATTCCATTAAGTCCTTCTATGCGGTGTGTTTGTGTGCGTTTGTGTGTTGAGTGAGTGATCTACTAGCCGGATGACAAGGAGCTCTCAACTCTCAAGAGATGCTCGCCCCGATACCGGAGACGACGCCCGTCGGCGGCGTCGGCGTCGGCGTCCTCGTCGGACACCTCGCGGGCGTCCCTAATGCATCCCATTCTGACGCCGACAGATACAAATCGCGCCCTTTGTCCCTCGGAAAACTGCCGTCAGGAATATTAACGCGTCGATATTTCAACCAAAAAATGGGGTAACAAATGAACACCGCTATTAATTGTCTCTTCTTCCTCTCTTTTTTTTTATCACAACCCTAAGGGAATTAATTAATAATGGAAACGATACGAATATTAAGTTAAAGACTCAATTAGTAAGTGTGAATTAATTATTTTTTTAACAATTGGTGTAAATCTTTATTTCTTACGCCATTATGTTATTAAATTAATAAACAAAATAGATTATGATTTTTTTTTGATTTAAACTATTTAAGAAAGTAAATGTATAATAAATAAGCTAAAGCCATCCCTCGTCATGTTCGGAAAAGTAAAGGCAGAATTTATTAAATAAACATCCCTTCCTTCATAATAAATTTACGTATAAATCTACAATCCATTATCTGAATATAAAAGCGTAAGCTCGTCGAGTTCTTTCATGTAAACTGTTAGCATCATGTTTCCGGTTTTATAAAGAAGTTGTGATTCGTCATAAAGTGCACGTCTGGCCCGGGCGTAGCTCAACTGTCCGACGGGCCGTGAAATTAAGTGCTAGCCGGGGGCCGGTGCACCCATCCTCCGCCCTTCCACCGACGTGTTTATCGTGGAATTTTCGGAATCCAGCGACCTCCGGTTTGCTGCTTCTTCCGTTCACGCACCAACGGCCCCCTTCCATAAACACCGGAACGGTTATGGAAATTAGAAAAGTTCGCCGATTTTAATGTGATGCCGTGTTTAGTTTCGTGCTGCTCGAGCGCTAACTTTAAAAATCTTTTTTTTTTCTGTGTGTTTGCAATTCATACTACCCCGGTTCCGCGGCGTAAAAAGAGTAAAAAGTTCTTGTTTATGAAGCGCCCGCCGTAGCCTCCTCTAATTATTACGTGCACGCCTCGATAATTTTTCACGGGAAACGAAAAGGTAATATGGAGCGCGAGCAGAACAAATTTTCAAATGTTTATTGACAATTTTCACGTGTAGATACGAAATGAAAAAAAAAATGGGGAGTTTTCATACGTGTCTCGGCGCATTAGTTACTCCATTATTATTCATACGGGTCGTTAGGGGAGCCCCCCTTTTATCGACCCTTTCTAATGGCCTCTTAAACATTACAAATTGGTCTTTGGCTGCACTTAATGTCCCGTGTACCGGTTGCTCTTTATTTATTTTTTTCCACATAGAGGGGAACTTAATGTCCCTCATAACCTTTCGAGTGTTGGCATAAATTTCAACTTATAAATTTAATTCTTTATCTAAAATTCTGCTTCTATTTAAAATATCGCAAGAAAAAATATTACAATAAATTATTCATCTGCCTGATGAAGCCACTGTGTGGCGAAACATGTTGCAGTGTTCAACAATAAATGTGAAACCCTCCCAACTGTGTTGTTTTATTTCAATTACAATAAATGATTAAAATTATATTCTATCTGTAAAATACTAATAGTTTATTTGTTGAGAGAAGCAAAACTCCTGCTATGTTCTATTTCTTTATAAATTTGAAGATTTAGTTTCATAAAGAGGGGTGCAGAACAAGTAATTATGAAAGTGCATTTATGGTGGATGCGCCGGGAACTCTAATTACTTTTAGTTTGATAATGATCAATACTGTAGTTTAAGCGTAATATAAAAAATAAAGTGATGGATAGAGTACAAATGATTAATTTTTTTAGTAGGAAACCAAACTGGGATTTAGGATTAATAATTCATTTAATAATAGATTTAATAAGTTTCCATATTACTTAAGTTTTTTTAATGTTTTAAAATTAATCCGTCCTCAAGTTTTTTGTTTATTTAAATTCTATCGTTATTTAAATTAGTATTAATTCATGATGCTTGTTTTTCTTTTTGTTGAATGACCTTCAATCAGCAAGAAACCAAAAATGATTTCCTATTTTCATTTGATAATCTTAAATTACCTTTGATAATGACTCCAAATTACCTTGAATAATTGTTGAATGATCTTAAATGCTTACCGAATGACCTTCGACGTACATTCATGTTTTTTAATGACCTTAAATTATATTAAATAGGTCGCCATTTTGTGGATGTATATAGTAATAAATTATTTTCGTAATATTCCAAAAAGTTAATTACAAATTTAAAAAAAACGAACATATAAACAGCGTTTTGATAATAATTTTATGTGACCTCGAAGGATCATTGGATTATGAAAAATAATCTGAAACGATTTTTGAATGACCTTAGATAATAATCGGATGACCTACAATAGTGTTGAATGATAATTAGACGCACACGGACGATTAGTAAACAACCTTGAATTATTTTAAATAGATGTTTTTGGTGGCCATGAAATGTTGCTGTATAAAAATCAATCACTTTCAACAATTGTTGAATGACCTTTCATCAGCAGACAACATTAACTGGATTTAAAGGTTGATCAGATGAACTTAAAGAACCATTTACCTAAATTACTTTAAATAACCTTGAATAATGGCTGAATGAATTGTTTGATGACCTAGAACAATCTCAAATGATCGTTAAATTATCGTTGGAGTTAACTTTGATGGTCTTTATTGACTATTCGAAAAAACATAAAAATTACTTAACGGTCTTGAATATTTTGTAATCTTGTAATATCGTTGGATGACCTTAAATTATTCTTGCATGACCTTCAATTACCTCAATCTTTAAACGATCTGTAACTATGATCAGATGACCTCAAATGATCACGAATAATCATTTGAGGAAACTGAATGATTATCAAATGACCTTGAATTTAATTTAATTGACCTGTGTTTAGTGACATTGATAGATCATTTATACTATTAAACGAATTAACTTAAAATATCGGTAAATAAATACTTTAAATAGGCTTTAATGATCTTAAAGGATAATCTCAAACAATAATCAGATGACCTTAATTGATTATTTTATGACCTTGAATAATTTATTCTTTTAAACTTAACTACAAAGCCATATAAACAGTCCTTTGATAATAAATTTATCTATTTTAATAACCTCAAAAGATCATTAAATAAAGGTAAATGACCTACATAGATTTTTGAATTACCTTAAATGATAATCTTTAGACCTTAAATGAACTTAAAATTTGATAAACTTAAAGGATCATTAGATGAAGATAGAAGACCTAACACGATTTTTGAATTACATCATTTAAGGTAATTCAAAAATCGTGTTAGGTCATCTTTCTTCATTTAATGATCCTTTAAGGTTATCAAATTTGGAGTTCATCTAAGGTCATCAAAAGATTATTATTTAAGGTCATTCAAAAATCGATTTAGGTCATTTAACTTCATATAATGATCCCTTAAGATTATCAAAATAGATAAAAGTCGGTTGACCTTGAATGATATTTAAATTTGGTAATCATAAAGGTTCATTAGATGACAATTTTTGAATAACCCTAAATGATGATCGGTTCATCTAGATGACCTAAATCGATTATTAATTTACTTATTTTGGCAACCTTAGAGGATGAAAGTAAATGACCTAAAACGTTTTTTAATGACCTGAAATGATAATCTGTTGACCTTAGATGAACTCAAAATTAATAACCCTAAAGAATCATTAGATGGAGACAGATGACCTAACACGATTTTTGAATGATCTTAAATAATAATCATTAATTGGTTTAAGACTTTGAATTATTTATTTATTTACTATACTCTAGTGATTTTATAAATACAATATTTCAATAAGTTAATTACAAAATTTAAAAGAAACAGTACTTTGATAATTAATATACTTATTTTGTTAACCTTAAAGGATGAAGATAAATGACCCAAGACGATTTTTGAATGATCCTAAATGATAATCATTTGGCCTTAAATGAACTCCAAATTTGATAACCTTAAAGGATCATTAGATGAATATAGAAGACCTAAAACGACCTTAAATGAGGAAGGAGCACTAGATGAAGATAGATGACCCAACACCTTTGAATGACCTTAAATGATAATTGGTTGACCTTAAATGATCTCTAAATTTGGAAATGTTGAGGAATTATTAGAGGAAAATAGATGACATAAAACGATTTTTGAGTTGCCTTAAATGATAATCGGGTAAACTTAATTGATCTTTCAATTTGGTAACCATAAAGGATCATTAGAGGAAATTAGATGATCTAAAACAATTTTTGAATGAACTTGAATAAGAATCGGTTAGCCTTAAATGATTTCCAATTTTGGTAATATTAAAAGATGAAGATAGATGACCTAAAATATTTTTGAATGACCTTAAATGATAATCGGTTTATCTTATATGATCTCGAATGCATGATTATTAAACGACATTAAATCATATTAAATAAACGTATCTTTGGTGACCTTGAAATATTACTATTTTAAAGTGATTAGATGAAGATAGATGATATAAATAGATTTTTGAATGACCTTAAATAATAATCATTGATTGGTTTATGACCTTGATTATTTATTTTATAAATATACTTTTTTAATAAGTTAATTACAAAATTTAAAAGAAACAGTATTATTTTGGTTACCTTAAAGGATGAAGGTAAATGACTTAAAACGATTTTAGACTGACCTTAAATGATAATAATTTCATCTTAAATAAATTCCAAATTTTAAAACCTTAAAGGATCATTAGATGAGGATAGATGACCTAAAATGATTTTTAAATGATAATTGGTTGATCTTAAATGATCCAAATTTTGCTAACCATGAAGCATCATTAGATCAAGATGACCTAAAGCGATTTTTGAATGACCTTAAATGATTTCGTTTATTTCGTTTCATCTTATATGATTTCGTATGGATGATTATTTAATGACCTACAATGATATTAAATAAATATCTTGTTGGTGATCGTAAATGAACTGGAAAATGGATAACCTTAAAGAATCATTAAATGAAGATAGATGACCCACAACGATTTTTAAATAACCTTAAATGATAATCGGATGACCTTAAATAAACTCCAAATTTGATAATCTTAAGGATCATTAGATGAAGATAGATGACCTACAACGATTTTTGAATGACCTTGAATGATAATCGGTTGACCTTAATTGATCTCTAATTTTGCTAACCTTAAATGATCATTAGGTGAAGATAAATGATGTTTTACAGTTAATAAAGTCCTTTAATGAGCAGATACCTTCAAATAATTTCAAATGTCCTTCAGATGATAACCTTGAATAATCGTTGAATAACGTTGAGCAATTGTTTGATGACCTAAAATAATTAATATGTTTTTGGTGACCTTGAAATATTACTGTAGTAAAATAAATCATCTTGATTGTTAGATTATTTTTAATCAGCAGTTAACATTAAATGATTTTGAATATTCATCGGATGATGCCTGTTAAATAATCGCTACATTACTCTAAATAACCTTGAATAATCGCTGAAGAACTCGAACAATTGAGATGAAAAATAAACTTAAGTGATCGTTCAATTATCTTAAATACTAGTTGAAGATATTAAATCAATTAAGGTTTAAACTTATTATTTCAATTATTGGCAAATGACCTTGAGTGATTACGCATGACCATTTGAAGAACTTGTTTCAATGACTATAAATTTGATCAAATACACTTGTCTCTGAGGTTGAAAAATCATTGTATGAAGGCAAATGACCTTGAACGAATGAACGCTTAATAACGACTCCAAATAAACTTAAGGATAATCGAATGAACTAAAATGATCGCAAGTAACCACTCAAGGAACTTAATGACTTCAAAAGGTCTTGAATGACTATTCGAGAGTTTGGAATGATTATTTTATTTGCATTCAATTTATTAAATTTTGGTGACTATGAAAGGTTGTTGGATGAAGTTGTATCACTTTAAAATAGTGGTGCTTGTCCTTCAAATATTAAATAACTTTAAATAATCTTTTAATGACATAAAATTATTATCGGATGACCTCAATGATTAAGAATGAAGAAATTTTTAATGACCTTGAATTACATTAAATATTATTGCTTTAAATGACTTTGCAAGATCGTTGTGTGAAGGTAAAATACTTTAAACGAATAGACTTGAATGATCTGAATGATTAAGAATGAAGAATTATTTAACGATCTTTAATTGAATGACATTGTAAGATCGTTGTATAAAAGTAAAGGACCTAAAACCAATGAACTTAAATGATCTAGATGATTAAGAATGAGGAATTGTTTAATGACCTTTAATTATATTAAATACTATTGCTTTGCACGACTTTGTAAGATCGTTGTATGAAGGTAAAGGACCTTAAACAAATGAACTTGAATGACCTGAATGATTAAGAGTAAAGAAATATTTAATGATCTTTAATTATATTGAATAGTATTGTTTTGAATAAATTTGCAAGATCTATTGTATGAAGGTAAATGGCCTTAAACGAATGAACTTGAATGATCTGAATGATTAAGAATGAGGAATTATTTAATGACTTTGAATTATATTGAATATTATTGTTTTAAATGATTTTGCAAGATCGTTGTATAAAGATAAATGACTTTAAACGAATGAACTTGAATGACCTGAATGAATAAGAATGAGGAATTATTTAATTATCTTTAATTATATTAAATATTGTTATTTTGAATGACTTTGTAACATGGTTGTATGAAGATAAAGGACCTTAAACGAATGAAATTGAATGACCTGACTGATTAAGAATAATGAAATATTTAATGATCTCTAATTACATTGAATGGTATTGATTTGAATGACTTTACAAGATCGTGTTATGAAGGTAAAGGACTTTAAATCAATTAACTTGAATGATCTGAATGATTAAAAATGAGGAATTTTTAATGACCTTGAATTATATTGAATAGTATTGCTTTGAATGACTTTGTAAGATCGTTGTATGAAGGTACATGACCTTAAACAATTGTCTTGAATGACCTTAATGATTAAGAATGAAGAACTATTTAATGACCTTGAATTATATTCCGTTGAATGACTTTGTAAGATCTTTCTATGACGATAAAAGATAAATTAATAAACTTAAAAGATTGTTGAATAATGACCTGTTCGACCATTAGCTTGAGTGAATTTAAAGTATAATCAATGATCATTTCAAGAATTTAATAGATTTTTCTACGCGCATGAATTATTTATTTATCTATTTTTAATACTTTAGTATTTCTGATCTCGAATGAACTTCAATTATATTAATTAAATCTTTTTAGTGACTTTGAATGATCGCCGTTTGAAAGTAAATGACCTTCTACAGTTATTAGGTGTCATTTACTGATTAATCTTCAGATATCTTTAAATGATTTTGAATAATCGTTGAATGACTTTAATGACCTAAAATAATTTTGAATAATCGTTATCTTAAATAAGAGTTGGAGATCTTAAATAAACTAAAACGACCTTTAATGGCCGCCTTATGTTTTTAAATGGCCTTGTATGACTGTTAGAGAAACTAAATTCTAAATGATATTAAATTTTGGTCCCTTAAAAGATCGTTGAATAAAGGTAAAAGGTCGTAAGTTAATATTGCAATCAGCGGGTTTTGATGACTACAAATAAACTTAAAAAATATTTGGATGACCTTACGTAATTATTAATGACCTTTAGAAGAATTTTAATGATGACCGTAAATGTTTAAATACAGCTGTCTTTGGCGACTTTGGAAAATCGTTGTGTTAAGGTAAATGACCTAAAAGGGACGAACTTATAGGATAAATAATCCGTGATGATGCTAAAGGATAATTTTAAATAATAATCGGGTGACCTTAATTGATATTTTTATGACCTTGACGTTTTTATTTATTTTGAACACATTGGTATTTTTATATACATAATATTTCAAAAACCTAATTAAAAATAAGAGAAAAACGTACATATAAACAATATATTGATAATAAATATATTGAATAGATCTATTTTGGTGACCTTGAATGATTTTTTTGATAAAAGTAAATGATCTATATGAACGATTGTTGAATGACCTTAAATGATAATCAGATAACCTTAAATAATCATGAATAATCATTCGACGCATATGAATAAATGTTAAACTTAGGCTTAAGAAATATTAAACCGGTTGTATTTACATATGTATCTTTATACATTTAAATTAACAATAACAATAATTATTTAATGACCTTGCAGGATCTTTGGATGAAGGTGAATAACACAAACCAGTTGTTGAATGACCTTAAATGATAATCGGATTACATCAAAGATTACGAATGACCATTAGACCCACATGATTATTTAATGACCTTAATCAATTGGATGACCTTAAATGAATTCAAAAGACTATACTAAAAATTTAATTGATTATTTTATGACCCTGAATTATTTATATAATTATTTTTAATACTTTCGCATTATTCTATACTTTTAAAACATACATAAAAGAAGCATATTAATAATAAATATATTAAATAGATCCATTTTGGTGACGATGAATAATCACTTGATAAAAGTAAATGACCTAAATGAACGATGGTTGAATGACCTTAATTGATAATTGTGGATAACCTTAAATAATCTTAAATAACCATTAGACGCATATGCATAGTTATTTAATGACCTTGAATTATAATTAACATCTTTCTAATGGCCTAAAAAGTTTGATGTATTAAAGTAAATGACCTCGTAAAATTGTTAAATGACCTTACAATTAGCAGATATCAATACATGATTATGAAGGTTCATCAGATAAACTGAGATGACCGTAAATAACTTGTAAGTAGTCGTTCTATGACTTTGATCAATTGTTTTATGACCTAAAATAATCTTTAATAATCATTTAATTACTTTAAATAATCGGTGGAATAACTTTAAAAAACTGTTAGATAATTTCTGTAGGAACATGTTTGAGTAAGTGAAGAGTGAATATCATTCGACATTTAAAATACCTTTTAATTCACTGACCGTTAGATAAACTAAAATAACTGTTTTATGACTTTAAATGGTCTTGAGTGATCATTTAAAAAACTAGATGATGTTGAATTATATTAAATTTTGGGTAACTTGATAGATCGTTGCATAAAGGTAGATAAATGACCTTAAGTAATCTTTCAATGACCTATAATTATAACCGAATGACATTAAGTGATTGCGCATGACCATTTGAGGAAATTAAATTATTATTCAATGACTTTAAGTGATTACGCAATGACTATTTGATCAAACTAAATCATTATTCAATGGCCTTAAATTTTATTGGTGACTTTGAAAAATCGTTGTATAAATGACCTTAAACGGATGAACGTAAATGATCGCTAAATAATGATTTCAAATAAACTTAAATAAATTAATTATCTTAAAGGACAATCAAATGATCTATAATGGTCTAGAATGACTATTCGAGGGACATGGATAACTATTTTATTTGAGTTTAATCAAATTTTGGTGACCTTGCAAGTTTGTTGGATGAAGGTAAATTACAATAAATTATTGTAGAATGACCCTCAGTTAACGGGTATTAAATAACCTCAGTTAATCTTTTAATGATCCAAAATTATACTCGGATGACCTCAAATGAAATTAAATTAAAAGTCAACACTCAACAATATTCCAAAATGAAATTAGGAAAATCGAAAATTGCATTCATTGATTTGATTTTTTGATTAATCACAAGTCTCAAAATCACAAGATGCATATAGGATGAGTGTTATTCAAATTTTACATAAAAACAATTGATAATTTTCATCTAGAAACAAAAATACATCACTCCATACTGAAATTAGGAAAAGTAAAAATTGCATTCAGAGGTTTGGAAAATTGTTTAAAATTAATCACAAGTGCAATTGACCTCAAAATCACAAGGTGCATTTAGAAAGAGTGTTATTTAAGTTCTACATAAAAACAATTGATAATTTTCATCTGGAAACAAAAATACAACACTCCATAATGAAATTAGGAAAAATAGAAATTGCATTCAGAGGTTTGGAAAATTGTTAAAAATTAATCACAAGTGTAATTGACCTCAAAATCACAAGATGCATTTGGAAAGAGTGTTATTCAAATTTTGGCATAAAAACACTTGATAATTTTTATCTGGAAACAAAAATGCAACACTCTATAATGAAATTAGGAAAAGTAAATATTGCATTCATAAGTTTGGAAAATTGTTAAAAATTAATCACAAGTGCAATTGATCTTAAAATCACAAGATACATTTATAAAGAGTGTTACTCAAATTTTACATAAAAACAATTGATAATTTTCATCTGGAAACAAAAATACAACACTTCATAATGAAATTAGGAAAAGTAAAAATTGCATTCAGAGGTTTGGAAAATTGTTTAAAATTAATCACAAGTGCAATTGACCTCAAAATCACAAGATGCATTTAGAAAGTGTTTTTCAAATTTTACATAAAAATAATTGATGATTTTCATTTGGAAGCAAAAATACAACACTCAAAAATTATTGTTTCAGAAACATTTTTGATCAAATTTTAAAATTATTATTCAATTCAATGATTGCCAAGTCATCTTCACACTTATGCAGAGATGTACTAGAACTTTTTTAAAGATTATTAACCATTACATTTAAATATTATTATTATTAGATTTCATCAACTAAATCATTTTTTATCAATTGCATAGAATTACAATTTAAAATTCGTTGTTTAATTTCGTTAATTTCATTGCGTTTTAAAATTCAGATTGAACAATTTACTCCCATCCGTGATAAAGAGCTGGGGGTCGTGAAATGAACTCCTGCCCAAGTTGAATAGTGGATCAATGTAAGTGGAGCCCGTTTAATTTTCCGCCATAATGAATACATTAGTAAGACGGATGAGCGTCCTGTCCCCGTGATCCCTTGGAAAACTTTAAAGTTGCACTCAATTAAGGGCGACCGGGTAATCGTCTGGAAGGTGTTAAATTATAAACAATAATTATGAATTTCCTGGCGGCGCAATTTAAGCGATTCATCACGCTTTTGTAATTCCGCCGCTTCTGAACAATCCGCCGGGAAAATGTCGAGTTAGTCCAATTAACTCTTGGCGCAATTAAAAATATTAATCTGAAACGTGGCCGTCCGCCGCACTAAACACTCGAACTGGAGGAAACTTAATTACAAAGCCCACCCACAAAAAATAAATACCTCTCGAAATTGCAAAGGAAACTATTTTATATGATTACGCGGTTGTATTTCATATTTCAAATTGAAATCACCGCGCTCGTCTCTTTCGTCCCCGTGTGTTTGTTTGTTTGTTGCCTGTATCGAGGTGAACAATTTATAGCGTAAACGCGAAATTGTCATCAGCAAAAATACGGCCCTACGTGTTCATTCCGCGGCGAATTATTTACTTTTTTACGCGACCCGCATAAAACAAAACACGCCGCCACCGGGAGCACGTAAAAGCCGGATAATTCATTTTAATCACTTCTGTTTTTTTTTCGTGTCGCACCAAACAAAAAAAAAATAATAATAATTCCCGGGACGAGATGAATACTAAACCGAGGCGAGGTGTGTGTTATTTACAAACAAATCAAATTAGCAAATAAGCGCAAATGGAAATTGTTTATAGCCAGTTAATGGTGTTCGTTGTTAGTATTGTAATAACGAGAGTAGGCAAATAGAAATAAATGTATTTTAAAGTGAAATAACGAGGAAAACCCATTTTTTTGCTGCTATGGTGATTAATTGAATAATATACATATATTCCAGCGTGAACGCAATGAAGAGCAAAAGGGTTATGTCAATATCAAATCTATAACTAATAAAATAATAATTCAGAATCTATAACATCGTCTTTTAGTCATGTTTCACTAAACATTAATATATCAAAGCTACCAACAAAAACATTATTATAGAAATTGTTAGTTTTAATAAAAAGATCAGATCATTTTGATAATAAACATTCATTTCTTGTATAATCTGCCGGGATCTATTCAGTTTTTTGTTGCAATTTGAATATCACCTTGATGTCCGCCTCTCCGTCATCTCTGCGCTCTTTAAATTCAGTTCTGATTGCATTTTCCTCTTCAATTTGTAGTGGAGTTTGGTCACATTTAACAGCAATATTCTTAAATTTATTAGTAACTTTTAAATACCCAGAGAGCCTCAAAGAATATTTTTTGCGACATTCTGGCAATTAAATATAACTTTGATTCTCATGCATTTGCGGTTGGTCTTAGTTCCTAGACGGATTATTTGTTTTAGAGGTTGAATTTCATTACATATGGGTCCTAGCATATTTTTGACAAC
The DNA here is from genome assembly GCA_963969525.1 of Ontholestes murinus. NCBI lineage: Eukaryota > Metazoa > Arthropoda > Insecta > Coleoptera > Staphylinidae > Ontholestes > Ontholestes murinus. The sequence goes on from OZ018391.1 coordinate 73,075,069, forward strand.
ATCGTCACCATCACCTTGTAACGTTCCCGGCCCTCAACTTTTGCGGGGCTGGGCGTGGGTTCAGTAAATGAAAAATCCGTTTTATAGAGTTGAACAAAGTGTATTAACAAATAACGAAAACAATATATAAACAATAACTTATGCTAGTAAAACTGAACAATGAAAATATTCCGAAACAAAACAAAATGAATTCGACAATGTCCATAACTAAACGTGGGCGCCACTCAGTAATAACGTACTGAGACGTATACGGGAACACAATAAATGTTTTTGTAGCTCTTCAGTATTGTAATAATTAAAGAAAAACTTATCTGCTTCAAAGTCGGCATGCACTCACTCAGCGTCTCTTGTTCCGACGGAGTCTAAGTGCGTTGTGCGGGACAGCGGGACGGAAACAACGTACGGTAGGACGGCAAGGCGACGAAAAATGGCTTCTTCGGGAATAATTACCGGGCTCCCAGAAAGCGCTCACGGCTCAAAACTTCGGCAAGGACCTCGATCAATTAGCAGCACTTAATCTGTGCATGCTATCGGTAAATACCAAGCAAAATCGGCCAATCTGACTCCCGATTTAAATAACCAAAAACTCTGCCGCTCTTTGCGCGACCAAAACTCTCGCTGCTCTCCCTAACCTGAACAAAAACCGTCGCCCACGCCGCGTCGCGTTTTTCGTTTTTTTCCACGCCGCCCTCGATCAAAACAATCTTATCACGGCCCGCCGTGAATATCCACGGCCTACCATATTTCCCTATTGCCTCAATTAATTGCGCGCGAAATATAAATTGGAACGGCATGGAAATATGACCGTTACAATATATATATATATACATATACATACATACACACACTACAACATTCCCGGTATATTTGAAAATAGCACTGCTACACTACCCCTCTCCCTCATAAATAAAAATCTTAGGAAGATTTTTATCTTTTTCTCTAGATTATCTCTCGTTTAAGTTAAGTGGCCCGAAATAAGGTTTTAAGTCTTTGATGTGCCATTTACCGACATCAACACCGTCTTCGTCACACAATTGATAAACAACTGCAGAAATTACTTTCTTCACTGAACATAGTATATATTTAGGTGCTAGCTTGGCGGAAAATTTATCAACAGCGCTCGATAATACTTTATTTGATTTCCATACGAGATCGCCCTCTTCGAAGCGAATGTCGCGCTTTCTAAGATTGTAAGTCTTGGCATTCCGAGCATATGCCTTGTCTAACCGCGTTTTTATAGTCTGAAAGATGTTGGATATTTCCGAAAGTTTTTCTGCGTAGCTCTTACGTGAAGCCGTTGATATTTCGACATCACCCTCATCCAGAAACGTTCCGTAATAGTCTCCAAGAATTGGTACCGTACGACCGAATACAAGGGTATTGGGCGAAAATCCCGTAATTTCGTGTACCGCGGATCGAATCGCGTAACCAATGCGATAAATTTCCTCGTCCCACTTGTCATGGTTTGCATCATTTTTTATGTATGATCGTATGATCGTACCGATAACTCGATTTACCCTTTCTGTAAAATTCACCTGAGGATGATACTTCGCATTGTACCATAACTTTTGTATCCCGTACTGTTTAATCAAGTTTCGAAATTGAGAACTAGTGAATTGGGTGCCGTTATCTACCATAATTATCTGTGGGACACCGAACAATAAGAAAACTCGATTCTCCAAATATTTCGTAATCTCATTAGACGTTGCTTTTCTCAACGGTTCAACTAACACAAATTTCGAAAACCAATCTGTTATAACCAGCAAAAACGTATTCCCTTTTTTCGAACGCGGTAAGGGCCCTACAAGGTCAAGCGAGATAACTTGAAAAGGGAAACTAACCTCCTTTTGCTTTCCCATTAACCCAGCGCAGGGAGTGTTAGGCGACTTTTGCGAACCGCATACTCTACAAGCGTTTACGTATTTATACACATCGCTTTTCATTTTTGGCCAATAGTACTGTTCGCGAACCCGTCTAAGAGTTTTGAAGTGTCCAAAATGTCCGGCAGTAGGGCTATCATGTGCGGATTCAAGTATAAGGGGTCGTTCTTCGCGGGGAATGATTTGTTTCCATTCATAATTATTCAACGGAAATTTAGATTTATTTTCAAAAAATTTAAACAGTTTACCGTCATTGATACGAAACCTTGTGTATTTCTCCGGATTATTTTTGACTTCTGATAATAATTTAATATACCACTGATCCGTTGAATTATTTTCAACCGCGTTGACGATAGGCATACGCGAGAGCGCGTCCGGTACCGCATGGAGTTTTCCTTTTCTGTGCTCTAGAGTCATGTCAAATTGCGATAATTTCATGGCCCACCGAGCTAAACGGCCTACAGGGTCTTGCATTTTAGTCAGCCATAACAAAGAGTAGTGATCAGTCACTGCTCTAAAACGCGTACCCTCGATATATGGACGGAATTTTTCTACGGCGAAAATAAGTGCTAGACATTCGCGCTCGGTTACGGAATAATTTCTCTCTGCCTTACTTAATGTTCTGCTAGCATATGCTATAACATGCTCGCCGCTGTCTGACATTATTTGTGATAGTACAGCCCCCACACCGACGTTAGACGCATCTGATTGAACAATGAATTCTTTAGAGAAATCGGGTGCTGTTAGTACTGGTGCGGAAACTAAGGCGTTTTTAATTTTAACAAAAGATGACTGTGCGTCTTCTGACCACTGAATCTGATTATTTTTTCTCTTCCCATGCAATAACTCATTAATAGGTGCAACCAGAGTAGAAAAATCTTTTATGAACCTTCGGTACCACGAGCACATACCCATAAAACGTTTTATCTCAGTCGCGGTTCGTGGGACCGGATAGTTCAGTACCGACGATATTTTGTCAGGGTCTGTATGTAACCCTTGCTCATCAACAACGTACCCCAAATATTTAAGCGATTTTTTACAAAACTCACACTTCTCGACATTAACGCTAAGAGAAGCCTTACTAAGTCGTTCGTATACTTCATCCAACGTCTTAAGGTGTTCCTCAAAACTTTTATTAACGACAATTATGTCGTCTAAATAGACAAAAACATTAGGCTCCATTTCAGGACCAAAAATCTCATCCATAAGACGTTGTTGAGTCTGGGCCGCGTTATTTAAACCAAATGGCATTACGTCGAACTCAAATAGACCGCGGCCTAATATAGAAAAAGCAGTCTTTTCTTTAGAAGATGCTTCGAGTGGCACTTGCCAAAACGCACTCTTTAAGTCGATACTACTTATAAATCGCGCATCACGCAACCTATCTAATATGTTATCTAAACGGGGAAGAGGATAAGCATCGCGTTTCGTCACCGCGTTTAATTTCCGCCCATCGAAACAAAACCTATATTCGCCCGATTTTTTCTTGACTAAAAGCACGGGAGATGACCACGGCGACTTACTTGGTTTAATAACTTTTAATTGAAGCATATTGTCAATCTCGGAATTTAAGTGTTGTTGCATCGCCGGAGATAACGGAAAAGGTCTTACTTTAAACGGTTTCGAGTCACCTGTATCGATAAAGTGTTCAACGAGGGATGTGCGACCCAACCCGTTAGAAGAAAGATTTACAAATTTTTGTATCCTCTCATCGAGCTTTGCGGCATCAATCGGTGTAAGTAACGCACGATTACTGACACCACACACATTTGGTTTCGTGTTTTGACTCAAATCAATGTCAACTTTATCTGAAAACCAATTATCGGTAGTAAAATCAACACGAACCTTATATTTTTTTAGAAAATCCATTCCAAAAATTAAATTCACTTCCAATGATGGTACTACCAGACATTCAATGTGATATTTAACATTTGCAGTCTCAAAAGAAATGTCTGCGCTTCCAATCACTTCTTGTGAAACTCCATCTGCTGTTTTTACTGAGGAAATTCTATTTGGCTGTATATGAATTTTGTTCTCCTTAAGAAATTTGTAGAATTCCGAACCAATTACCGATCGGTTCGCCCCGGTGTCTATTAGCGCGCTAAGTTTTTTGTTAAAGATAGTTACTTCAATATGAGGTCTATCATCCCCATCTCTATAATAAAATAAATTGTTAATTGCTAATCGCGGAACGCAAATTTGTTTCACCCTTTCTAGCCACGATTGCCAGCCCGGGCTGTTTTTATTTTCGGTCTTAACGATAGTCCTAAGGGAAGATCGACCGTTGTCCTCCCTTTGTTCTAGTTTTTTGAACACTTAGGACATTGAAGTTTATTAACCCCTTTTTTGCCACAACCATAACAAAACTGAAATTTTCTGCTTAATTTGCAACTACTGAAAGTGTGACCTACTTTATCACAATTCCAGCAGGTGTCGTTTTTACTCGATACTATATTTTCATTGCGGGACGAAACTGGTGGTTTATTGGAAGTAGTTAATTTAGTTTCAACAATGTTTATTTTGTTTGATAACTCTAACAGCGCGGCCTTGATATGATCCATATCATTAACATTATTGACGGCAGATACTTGAGGTGATGCTGGTTTTAGGTAAGTAGCATTGCTATTTTCAATCTTTCTACATAGCGATATCAATTGCGAGATGGTATTAATATCAACGAGGCTTAATTGTGAGACGTAAAGTGGTAAAAGATGTTTACGAATTAACTTAACTCTTAATTCCTCGTGAGGTAATTCAGACAACCGCGAAAACAAATTTTCCATAGCAGCAACAAATATTACAGCCCGTTCATTTTTTTCTTGGAATCTATTACGCAACTGATCCCATATAAATTCATCGAAATCATCCGGTAAAAAATCGCGCTTTAAACATTTAACTAAATCATCCCAATTATCTAATCTATTCCTAACAGATCTAAACCACAGAATGGCAGTGCCCGAAAAAAGATCTATAGCACTACGGAAAAGTTCATCTTTAGAGATGCCCCTTGCTATACGTAGTTCGTCTACCCTCTCTAAAAATATTAATAATTCATCAGCACTTGCATTGCCGTCGAATTTTAATCCCCATTTATAAACCGGAACTATAAATTTATTTGTGTTACTATTAATATTTTTCTGCGATACCGCTACTTCATCATCATCATCACTAGTATCGCTTCCAGGGGGGTCAAATCTCGCACTTTCGCCCTCTAAAAACGTACTAGACATTGCTTTGGTGAGACTCTTTATCGCACGCGATAGCTTAGCTTCGATTAACTCGCATTTACTCAGTAATTCATTTTTTAAGTTTGAAAATTCTGCGATATCTGAACTTTCATATCGGTGTATACGTTCCCTAACATGAGTTAGCCGCGATAGTATTTTTCTCTCGGAAATTTTCGCGTCCTTACCCGGAAACGATGCAATATTTTTTTCCAATTCCGATAATGATTCTAAAATCTCGGTACGATCTTGCGTTGTCATTACCGTGTGAATGCCAGTAAGCATCGGCTTGCCGTCCTTAATAAATTTTCTTAAAATAAATTTTAAATCCGACACGTCAATATTTTCTGTGAATGGAAATCCGCGAACTTTCAATTCATAAATTATTTCTGACTTGCGTAGATAATTTATATTCATGTTTGAAGAGCTACTTACAATAATTAGATAATATAATTTAAAATACTAAAATTATTTTAGAACGGGATTTGACATTTACTCGTAATAATTAACAACTCCAAATCACTTAAATGCCCCAACACGTTAGGCGCCAGTGTAACGTTCCCGGCCCTCAACTTTTGCGGGGCTGGGCGTGGGTTCAGTAAATGAAAAATCCGTTTTATAGAGTTGAACAAAGTGTATTAACAAATAACGAAAACAATATATAAACAATAACTTATGCTAGTAAAACTGAACAATGAAAATATTCCGAAACAAAACAAAATGAATTCGACAATGTCCATAACTAAACGTGGGCGCCACTCAGTAATAACGTACTGAGACGTATACGGGAACACAATAAATGTTTTTGTAGCTCTTCAGTATTGTAATAATTAAAGAAAAACTTATCTGCTTCAAAGTCGGCATGCACTCACTCAGCGTCTCTTGTTCCGACGGAGTCTAAGTGCGTTGTGCGGGACAGCGGGACGGAAACAACGTACGGTAGGACGGCAAGGCGACGAAAAATGGCTTCTTCGGGAATAATTACCGGGCTCCCAGAAAGCGCTCACGGCTCAAAACTTCGGCAAGGACCTCGATCAATTAGCAGCACTTAATCTGTGCATGCTATCGGTAAATACCAAGCAAAATCGGCCAATCTGACTCCCGATTTAAATAACCAAAAACTCTGCCGCTCTTTGCGCGACCAAAACTCTCGCTGCTCTCCCTAACCTGAACAAAAACCGTCGCCCACGCCGCGTCGCGTTTTTCGTTTTTTTCCACGCCGCCCTCGATCAAAACAATCTTATCACGGCCCGCCGTGAATATCCACGGCCTACCATATTTCCCTATTGCCTCAATTAATTGCGCGCGAAATATAAATTGGAACGGCATGGAAATATGACCGTTACAATATATATATATATACATATACATACATACACACACTACAACATTCCCGGTATATTTGAAAATAGCACTGCTACAACCTTCATAATAAATAAATAAAATCATGTTGTTTGCCCTCTTTCCTCTTAGTATCAATTTTATTTTCAGATATTTGCTTATCAAATTTAGATCAGACGTAAGCTGACATTTTCATCCTCTAAAACAATAAAATATAAAATTTATTAAGTTCGATGAGGACAAAATTTTAGAATAGGTTAAGCTAATGCATTAATAAATATAATATCATCACGTCGTCAACTTTTAATTAGCATAATTTATACATAAATGTACAATTTTACTATAAATCTGCTACTCATCCGCACTTCTCTATCCACTTTTCTGCCTCAGTCTCATCAGAATCTTTACTTCGGCCCCATCTTCTACAATCATACAATCATCCACCCAATCATCATCTATCACCTTACATACCTCTGCCAGATGTCGCCACGTATTCTAGCTATCCTTATTTCTTTCTTACTACCTCTCACCTCCATCCCGCAACTCGCCCTTCCCAAGCTAACTCTCTCTTTTCTATACATCCTTGCAACTCTTGTCTCTTCAACTCCTTTACCTCCTCATGCACTCATTCCGCTACATTTACCCTGTGATCCAGCCACTCCTTTATAATCCCCTCTGACAACCTCACTCACTCATACATTCTCCTTTCTGTTCTTCATCTACTCTCTCCTGCGACCATGCATCCCTTCCATACCTCATTCATCTATCTCTTCTCGTCGACACAGCTTCCTCTCATATCTAGCCACTCTTCTAATATAAGGTCTTTTATTAACCGTTTCCTATCTTTAAATTTATATAAAAAAAGTGTGTCTGAGATATCAGCGAAATGTTTAATTCATTTAAAAGGCCTACCGATGCCATTGTGTATAGAAATTTTCAATTTTCCTATAATTCTGGATCATAAATCAGGATGAATTTGACCGATGGTATGGATTGTGTTGACCTTGAAGGCCGCTGCGGTTTGTAGCTTATTTGCAACGACCTGCGATTAAGGAAATCCTACAAAAAGAGTCTAACGGGGTCAAATCGCTCAAATTTTGTAACCACGTGAGATGACCATGCCCTGAAATCGATCCTGCAGAATTTACAATATAGCATGAGCTGCGTGGCATGTGACACCATCCTGTTAAAACCACATGTCGTTGGTATCCATGTCATTCAATTCAGGCGTAAAGAAGATGGCCGTTGATGGTGGTGACTGGCCAACGTCGTTCTCAAAGAAATATGGACCACTTCGATTGGTTCCCTTAGTAGAACGATTTTGTCGACTGTAAAATGGCCGAAGCCCGCGGAATGTTACTGAACAGAACACCGATTTTGATTATTTTATCATTTGCACGTGTTGTTGAATGCTAAATTTGCTCATGGTGATTTGGCGAAACAAAGTAAATAAATGACAGCAAATTCGATAGATGTAGCTTTAACAATACGGCCGTTACCAACTTTCAAAATTCGAAAGTTTCTATTGAAAAATCCTTTAGTTACACTCCACAAGCTCTTCTTATTCGTTTCTTCATTTCCTGAAGCAATACGAACATCGAAGTCAATTTCTTCACCCCAACATCTGCTCGAGGAACCTCCTAATCGGATTACCGCCCCTCCCAAATCATCAAGATCATTTTTACGCACGCATAGCACAGGTTACACTATAATCCATTCTCCGTCCCAATTTTTTCTTACCACCTCCAATGCTTTGCTCGCCTACCCTTGCACCCACCTTACATACTCCTTAAACATTAACCCCAGATACTTAAATCATTTCACCCCCTCGATCACCCTCTTCCTTCCATTTTTCTCCTAATCACGACCCCTTTCCGCTCTCCCGCTTATCCTCTTCTTAATAAGTCTTCCAATGGGGCTGTCTCATGTCTCACCCTTTTTGACGTTCTGTATCTCCCTGAAACCTTCCTCCATGCACTGTTACCACTCTCTATGTTTCCTCGTATACTCTTCTTACGAACACAAATATCCTCCTTTTTAGACACAATCTCTCACTTGACATTGAGTTATACGCTGCTTTCCGGTCCAGAAAAACCGCAAACGTGCTCCCTTCTTCTTATCACTTTGGTAAATTTTCGTAATAACACTTTCAAATATTTATTTTGCTCGAAACAATTGTTTCGACACACTGTGTCTTCTTCAGGCGAAGAAATGATACAAAAAATACCATTTAAAACTATGTATACTAATTTTGCGGTGATTTGGCCTGATCGGTGTTGGAATAAATTCAGTAATGGTAAGTTGGACAGGTCCGTTTGATCCATTTCCTGCTATATGTAATATTCTTCTTTCATCTCTTCCATCACCCGTTTTATGATCTTGGTCAGAGTAAAGATCTGCTCCCTCGTTCCTCTCCCATTCCTGAAACCTTCCTGCGTCTCTGACATCAATTATCATACCTCCACCTCCTCCTTCACTATTGTCATCCCTAACATGCATCCGGTGTCCATCACCAACTCTTTCATTGACCTCCGCCACTTTCAATTTTGATTCCTTTCATCCCTTTCACCTATCTCCTGACACAACCCCTCACCGATCCTTCTTTCGACATTACGAATTTTATATTCCATTTCCAAACTGCTTCCGTAAATTCGTTTGGTATCTCCCATTCCTCTTCCATCGCCCACTCCTGCACCATTCTGGCCTTTTTCATTAATCCCTCCCCTAGTTCTTCTAACCTCGTATATAAGTCTCCCCCCACCACACACCTTCTTCCTTCGTCGGACTTTTTTTCTATTTCCACGTATATCACTCCTAGTGTTATCCTCGACCTACTCTGTCCGTATCTCACCCACTCCACGACTCATTCGCCCTTCATAATCTCCACCTCCTTTGTTTTCTGCCCTTCTGAATCAATATATGAAAATACATATCAATCATCACGTAAGAAGTAGGGAAACACTTCTATTGAAATTGGTTATTTCAAGAAAGGAAGTACAATACTAGGAACACTTTATCATACCTCTGCAAAATTCTACATCAATGACTTGCTAACCTGTTGCCCCTGATCGAGATTCATAACATTGATGCCAAATGCAGAGAAGAAGCAAGAAGAATTACATTCGAACAGCACAAGAATCAACTGAAGAAATTAAACCAACTCGGTATGTACGGTACACCAAGTCAAGCTCTCCCTTTTATCGCATTTTTGTTGCCTCCTTTATTTTCTACCTAAAATACCCCTGGAACGCCCTCGTACTTCTTCCAATTCCTTTTCCATAATCTAGGTTTCCACTTACCCCACTTTATCTTTTTTCCACCTACTCTCCTAAGACTTTCTACAGTTCTCCCCCTTTAGTTTTATTTTCTATCCCTACCATATTCCAAACTTTTGTTAATACATCTTTCCTCTTGCTGTCCTTCCCGCTTCTCTCTGTCTCCCCTTTTTTGTCAATAATCGTTGTTTGCTTCCTCAATCTATTTATTATTCTCTATTCTCCCATTCCTTCATTACCTTATACTCTTTTAAACTTCATTCTGTTTTCTTTCATCATGTCGTTATATATATATATATAAATTCTCTTTCCTGTTTCCTCCTTCCCAACTGTCGCCTTATAAACACTACCATTCCCTCACTCACCCATCTTCTTTTCAAACACTATATCAATCTCTCTTGATAGTGAGTCATACGCCGTTTTCCAGTCTTTCAGTCCAGAAAAACCGCATAAACATTCCTTTCTTTTATCATTTTTTCCACTCTCCTTCTATTCCTAAAATTTCCCTGCGTCTCTGGCACCAATTGTCTTTCCTCCTTCTCGTCTCTCCATATTTAAATCAAAATTCCCCTGAAACTTTTCTTTCCGTTACATCATGTTTCCTTACACATCTCCGCTTTCAAACCATTAGGCTCCGCTGAGTTTCCTCTTTTCAATTTCACAAAGGCTTGCTACACTTTCTCTTCTAATAAGTCTACCACAGCTTCCCTTCCTTCTCCCCTCCCTACTTCCGCTACCTTTCCTACATTTCTCTGCCCATTCCTCTAGCATTCCTCCGCTTGCCATTTCTTTTCCCCACTCTTTAGTGGCTACTTTTAAAATTGCTGTCGCTGTTGAGATGGAGTGAGAAAACTTCATAGGGCTTTTTTTCCGTCTTCTCGGAAAAAATTACATCCTGGATGTTGGTTAGCACACCTCTCTGGGTGATTGTAACATTATAAAGTAGTTTATTCAACTCTTCATCGTTACGAATGACCAATTGCAATCGACGGGGAATGATACGAGTTTTCTTGTTATCCCTGGCGGCATTTCATCTCCAACTTGTTAAGGGCTAAGTATAACATAATGGCCGAAAAGTAAACTGGAGAGCCGGCACCGATGCGATCAGCATAAGTTTCCTTCCTAAACATTCTGTGGATACGGCCAATAGGGAATAAAGCCAGATCTAGATATATTAATATTTATTTAAGAAGTACAAATAAATATGTTAGATATATTGATAGTCAGCGTAACTAACTGAATGCGAATAGTAGAAATAGTATTCTATGCATTTCCGCCACGTATTTACACGTTCTAATTTCCTTCGGACATTCTGTCGTACCTTTTTCTAATATCAGTCTCTCATCCCATCTTTCAACTTTATACTCTCTCTTCGCCCTCCTCACCTCTCGTTTCGCCCCTCTGTCGCAACTCATAATAGCCTGTATTAACCCTTACATTGACTCCCATTATTTTCAGTGGCCAATGGTATGAGCCCCCCGCATCATCTACATCCATCCCTTTCACCTCCCTTCGTCACAACCCCTTACCGTCATGTAATCTATCAACGATACTCCTTTCGGCTCTAAGTACGTTTTCCTCCCTTTCTAAACTCCTTAGTACATCCATTTAGTATCTCCCATACTTCTTCACTTCTGCATCCTCCTGCCTTATACGTTCACATATTTATCATGTGACTTAATTTCTTCACCGCTTTCCCTCTTCATTAATCCATTCTCCCAAATTTTCCTAACCTCGCATTGACAGAAAAATGGTCAAAACAATAGTACGTCTGAAGACAGAACACTGCAAGCTCAACAAACGTATAAGCATAATAGGCCTGGTGGAAGAAGCACCATGAAGATTCTGCCTAGAGAAAGAAGAGGATCACTGCGAGGGTCTAGCAAGGATTAGTTATCAAAAGCTGGGCACTACAAACCCAAGAGCGACTAGGACTAATCAAAGAGGCAAAGCTAGAGCTTTATCTGAGATAAACAGGGATCCACAATAGATCTGAAAAGATCGCGGTGGAATAGGTGCCACCCATATAACATCTATCTATCTATCTATATACCGATGACACTACTATATCACTTAAATAAAAGTCGATTTTCAGTACAAAAAATAAACTACGGCCTATTATTGAGCAGGCCTGATGTTGAAGAAGGCTTACTAATTCACATATCAACTATTGCATACTAGTATATGGTCATTCTGTAATTTACAAGATATATTCAGAGCTCAAAGAAAAGCAATTCTTATATTAGCTGGCCTTCAATACTGGGATGATTATTGGTAGCAATAATGTTATGACAGTACCATGCCTTTTCAAAGTGGAATATCTTCTGTGCATCAGGACAAATATGGAGGATTATTTATTTAACAATGCTTTTCATTCTTATAATACTCGCCCAGTGGATGATTTACGAATCTCTCAGTTTCGCCAAAATCCTGGACGAGGTACTTTTGCATAAAGTTTTTTAATTCTTTACCAAGCAAAGTCAAAAACTTAAATGTTCAACAATTGAAGAGTTGGTGCAAAAGTTACCTTCAATTGAGTAGAAGGTACTCAATTAAAAAGTACATTGAAGATTTTACGAACTAAAACTCCTAAAATAAGATTATTCCAAAAAATAAAATGTATAAAAAATGAAGCCAGATATAAACTTGAACTCAAAAACTATCTTAGTCAAAATTACGATGTTACCGACTCGAGTATTTTTAGAAATTGCATATAAATAGTTTTTTATATAATATAATTTAATACATAAGTTTTTCTTGGAAAATCTTTTGTATTCTTACCCACGCACAAGATTTATCATTTATGAGCTTATGTTTTAAACTTGTAAAACTCCTTCCCCTTGATATTTTACATTAATAAACTTCATATTATTATTATTATTATTATTATGCTTTATTCATCATCTTATAATATTTTGTTCTTGGCAATACCTGTCATAATCAATTTTATTTATTTATACACCAAATTTTAAAATGGCAGTTAGAACTCATTAAAACAAACAACTTTTCTTAGTTCCAATTTGTGATTTGGAGCTCTAGTGCGGAGTTATTGGAGTTCTTTTGTTTTTTTTTTAAATCGCTAAAACTCTTATTTGAAGGACTGTTTAAAAAAATGTTTCAAAAGTAGCTTTCGGCTCTCTAAAAAATTTGTATTTACAGTTTTTTATTGTTTCAAATAACAAAATGGCGACCGATCAAAAGTTTCAAAACAAAATATTTTAATAACCACTCCATCGATGTTTGGAAGCAAAACATTTATAAATGCTTTATGCTTTTTACTACAAAATTTGTCCTCAACATTTTTCAATCTATCCAAAAAAAGTCTTTATGCTTGAAACTTTTCTTCCCATTACATGCTCTTTCCTTCCACATCTCCACCTTCAATCTATCAGGCTACATTTTCTCTTTTCAACTTCTCAAAAGCTTTTTACACTTTCTCTTCTGTAAAGTCTACCAACGCTCCCCTTCCTCCTCCTCTATCTACTCACTCTCTCTTTCCTAGATTTCTCTGCCCACTCTTCTAGCAACACCTCCTCCAGCCTCTATCTTTCTCCACTTTAGTGGCTATTTTTAAAACTGCGTCTTCTTTGTCCGCTATTTAGTCGCTACTTTTGAAATTGCTGTTACTGTTGAGATGGAATAAGAAACCCTCTTAGGGCTTCTTTTCTGTCTTCTTAAGAAACAGTACAGCCTGGATGTTGGTAGCTTACCTCCCTGAGCGATCGTAACGCCAGAAAGTGGGTTGCTCCACTCTTCGTCGATATGGATAGTCAGTTAAAAGTGACGGAGAATGATACGAGTTTTCTTACTACCCCTTGTTATCTCTGACGATGTCTCATCTCCAACATTTCTGCAGCTAAGTATTCCACGACGGCCGAGAAGTAAACTCGAACGCCGGCACCGACGCGCTCGGCATAAATTTCTCAACAATCTCTAGACACGCTGAACAGTGAATTGAAGGTAGTTCCAGACATATTAATAATAATTTTTAAGATATACACACATATAGATATAGTGATCGTCAGCGTAACCAACTTAGGAAGGACGAATTTGAATGTGGCGCCATTTTGTCGTATGATATTTGGCCGACGTGATTGTTTCATTTTTGTTATTTGCTATCCTTCCCATTAGCAGTCTGATAGTTTTTGTGTAGTGAGCATTGAAGTTTGATGTTTATTTTCGCCATTGAACAGATGAAAACTAAGCAACGTATCCTAATGATAAAAAGTTATTACAAAAACAGTGAAAGACCCACGTCAACCGTTCGTGAATTGCGTGTGATACTCGGACGAAACGCTGCTATAACCGAATCTTCAATTCGGAAATTTATCCGGACCACAAATGTTAAGAAATACACAAGATTTGAAGCCTCCAGATCATAGAAAGAGACATCGATTTGCTTAGTGGGTCTTGGCTCGACAAGCGGAGAACAATATCGATTTTACGCAATTTTACGCCTTGAAACTTTTTTTGTGGGGATTTGTAAAATCAAAAGTGTACGTGAACAAACCACAATTAAAACACCAATTGAAGAATGAAATTCAATAGGTTATTAACGGCATCCCACCAGATGTTTGTGAACGCGGCATCCAGAACATCAATGAACGCATTGCTCGTTACCGCGCGACCTTGGGTGGTCATATGTAGGATATAATATAACTTTCTTCAGACATCCTGTCGTACCTTTCCTTCGCTTCTCATAATCTTCTCTCATCCCATCTTTCGCTTTTGTACACATTCTTCGCCCTCTTCACCTCCGCGTTCACTCCTCTTCACAATGGCCTTTTTTAACTCTTACATTGATCCCCGCCACTTTTAGTGGCCAATGGTCTGTGTCCCTCCGTCACAACTTCTCACCGCCATGTAATCTATCACCGATCCTTCGTTTGGTCCTACGTACGTTATCTTCCCTTTCCAAACTGCTTTCTTACATCCATTTAGTATCTCCCATAGTTCTTCCATTGCCCACTTCTGCATTCTCCTGACCTATGCGTTTACATATTTATCATTATTTATGATCTCTTTCAATCTTCATTAATCCATTCCCCTAATTCTCCTAACCTTGCATTGAAGTTTTTTCAGAATATATACCTTCTTCTGCCGTAGGTCTTCTATTTTATCTCCTATCTTATATCCCTCCAATTCCTATTCACGTACACCACACCTACTGTTGCGCCCTGCCTTCCTTGTCCTTTGTCCGAAACACATCTACTACACATGTTTTTCACCTTTCACCTCCTTTTTATCTTTCATGTTTTCCTGTTATTATTTATCCTTACAATCATCGCCCTTCGCTCTCCCTTTCATCTTACCTTGGGAACTTCCTTCACTTCACTTCTTCCAATTCCTCCGCCAAAATTTAGGTTTTCACTAACCCTATTATGCCTTTGCTTTCCACCTGTTCCCCTAAAGACTTTCTCATGTGCTTCTCCTTTAATTAAAATTTTATCCCCACTACGTTCCAAATTCTTATTGTTAACACCTCTAACCTCCAGTTACCCTTTAAGCTTTTCTCTGCTTCAACTTCTTCATCTTCCTCTAATTATTATTCTATCAACTCGTTGTTGTTTCTGCATCATCTCCATGCCTTTCCATCTATTATTAGCTTCTAATAGCCTACTCACGCCATGTATAGCTTGACCTATTTCTTCCTTGATCTCTCCATTATGTTCTTTTGTACTTTTTTCTCTCTTTTTGACATGTCGTCATCTATATAAACTGTCTCTCCTATCCCCACTCTTTAGCTTTAGTATCCTTCACATTTCTGCGAACGTTCTTAGTTTTTTCTTTCTTTTTTCCAGCACCCTTCTCTCTTTCTTGCCATATCCTTCTTTCCTCCCCCTTTTAGTCGCAAACTGAAAAAAAATGTTTCGTCCTAATAGAATGTTTTTAGAAAATTTTAAATTATTTCTTCCAAATTTGTAAACCTTTTTACTTTTCTTTGAAACATTTTTGCATCATTATTTTTTAAATATTAGATTGATTTTTGTGAAGTGTTAAGTTGTTTTAAACTTTAAATGATTTTTGCTTATTTTATCTTTGTACTATTTCCTCACCATCTTCTTCTCTGTTTTTTCCCTTCTACACGTTCCTTATCAAAGCTTTTGCATCCCCGCCTATTCTACCTCCTTTTGCCAAAACCCACTATGGCCTCCTCCAACTATACCATTCATCTGACCTCCTCCCACTTAAGCTCCTTCAGTAGTTTGTCTCATCCCTCTCAACCCCTTTCTGCCGCTCTCAAGCCTCTCCTCATCTTGCACCTTTCCCTTCCTTTCTTTGCCCTCCTCACGTCCGTCTTTAGCCTTCTACACTTTTCATCAATCTTTGCTTCATATTGTATATAGCCTTCTATAACTCTTCCATTAATTCTGCCTTATTCCACAATTAAGTTCCTTCAGTTTCACTCCTACGTCCCTCATCGCCTTTTACCCGCCCTCCAGTCTCTCTTATGCCTGCTCTTTTCCTTTTCCCAACCTCTATTTCTATCTTCTGTGGCTAATGGTTCAAACTCCTCCATCATTCATCTCCATCTCTTTTACCTCCCTCCTGTCACTATCCCCCACAACCATGCAATTTATCACAGAACCACCCTTCGATTATACATCGCTTCGTAAAGTCCTTCCATACATACATTTAGAATCTCCCATACTTCTTTCATCGCCCACTTCTTCAACATCCTGCCCTATGCGTTCACATATTTATCATGTGACTTAATTTTCATCTCTTTCTCTTCTCATTAATCCTTTTCTTTAATTTTCATAACCTGGCATGGACGTATTTCCATGCCACACACCCTCTTCCTTCGTCGGCCTTATATTCTATTGAGTATACCTTGTCCCATTCCTTCCTCGCTCTCTCTTATGCTTTTCTGCATCTCTCTCTCTCTCTCTCGCTATTTGCCATGTCGTCATCTATATAAACTCTCTTTTGTTTTTTTTTTAAATTACTTCTTAAGCATTACCCAAATCTTATTTTCTCTCTTTCCCAACTTTATCACTGTTATTTTAAATACCTAATCCTTCCTGAAGCTCATCTTTACTTTTCACGTTTACTTCCACCACCACTTTCAAAAATTTCACTACTACCCCATTGTTCCGGAAGTCTTTCCCTCTTATTACCACATTGTTCGTTCTCTCCTTTCTCTCTATTTACTCCTGTAACATCTTTATCTTTGCTCTTAAAACCTCTAACTCGTTTCTCTACATCTCTTGAAATTTATAATTCTAAAGGCTTTCATTATTTGGTACATTACGATAATTCAAATGCATTACTCCTTGAAGTAGATTAAGAGTACGCTAGGCAATGAATAATTTATTGAGGTAGGTCAAGAGAACGCTAAGACAATATGTAGATATTTAATATTGTAATTCTAAAATCGATAATTTAATTACTCTTGTTGATCGTATAACCCTTATGGGTTAAATATAATTTAAAAAAAATTAATGCGTTAATTGTAATGTAATAATTTTTAAATTGACTTACATAATCGTTTATTTTTTTTTGTAAATAGATTTATATCACTGTTTCATTAATAAAGTATTTATTTAATATCACTAGCTAAGTCGGTCGTGAGTGATTTATGTGTTCAAACATTGATTAATACTAATGAAAAACCGCCGACACATCGAATGAGCGTAGATCGGGACGTGCGTCATTTGTTTAAAATGTTGTTGTTGAGGTATTAGTATTAGAGCAGGGCCGTCCGGGAGGCCAGATAAGTTCGATATTAATCTGCGCAATAAATCAGTTCGAATTACGTTCGGCGTTGTTATCAGTAAAAGCGGGGGCAGTGACGGAGGCGGCATTAGGAGGTAATAGATTACCGTTAGCGCAATCAGTAATAAATAGATAATGTAACGCAGGTACGTCGTGATTGACCGGTCCTGTTATGATTTACGGCCGCGGACGGCGGCGGTGTTGTTGTTGGTCAATCCCCGCCGCCGCCGCCGCCCCCGCCCCCCGAACCTCGCTCGGTCGCCCGATGGCTTCCATTATTATTAATGAGGACGAATGCTCGGATGGATATTAACTTCTGCGGATGATTTTAATATCAGCACGTGTGGAGACACGCCGCCCCCCGCCTATCGATCCGTGGCGCGCTTTTGTGGATCGCGGCGTGTAATTAACGTGGCGACACGTGAGACGGTGGTCACGTGGATTCGGGGGTGGCTTGAAGCATGCAGCTAATTGAAATTACAAGCAATTTCAGCGGAATAAACAGAAAACCCGCAGGGGTAATTCACGTAATTGCATTCCGCAATTTATTTACTTTTTTTTTTGCCTTTCGTCATTTCAATCTACTCTAATATCCGTCGAGCCGAGGAGAAGACATGTACGTTTTAATTGTGCCGGTCCCAGCGATAAATATTAATTGATTTTCGCCCGCCCGTTCCACTTTCTGGGAATGGCGAGGGCGGGCGAAAATAATTAATTACTCTTGTGTGCGTCGGCCGGCTACATTTTTTGCATCCATCACGGTCGGTGGCGGCGCGGAAATTGCGGCCGGCTTTTAGAAGAGGGAACGAACGGGGGGTGGCGGCGGAAAAATGCGGGCGGCAGCGTTTTGTAAACAACGCCCCTATTTTTTTTTGTCGCCGTGATTATTAATCTTTAATATAATTTTTTTTAATGGAAATTCTGAATATTCCCCATCCGGAAATATTGAGTGTTTAAGGATAGACATTTTTCTTCATTGTTTATGATGCTTTTACTCAAAAAACAATCGACAAATTGTAGCTAAAAAGAAATAATAGACACAGTCTATATTTACTTTTGGATCAAACAAAATTACAAGTCGTTGTTAAATAAAAAAA
The DNA here is from genome assembly GCA_963969525.1 of Ontholestes murinus. Classification (NCBI taxonomy): domain Eukaryota; kingdom Metazoa; phylum Arthropoda; class Insecta; order Coleoptera; family Staphylinidae; genus Ontholestes; species Ontholestes murinus. The sequence continues at coordinate 73,093,605 of OZ018391.1, forward strand.
CTTAATTGACCTCAGAATACGTAAATATGTTCAAATACAACAAGTTTTTTGACAAATTCAAAAATAATCAACGTATTACAGCTTAAAAATGTATTAAAGTCCTTCACGTTGTAGAAAATTAATTAACAATTATTACAGTCTAAAAAAAATAATAGCTGTAGTCTAATTTCTTTTTGTATGTAACGAAAATTATTACTCGTTAATTAAAAAATTCTCAAACAATTTCCGTTTACTGAACTGACCTCAAAATACGCAAATAGATTCACAAGTGACATATTTTTGATACATTGAAAAGTTATTGACGTACTACAACTCAAAATAAATAATAGTCACAGCCTAAACTTCATGCCAGATTAAGCAAAAATTACAACTCTTTCCTTTAAATTTTTTTAAAAATAATTTCCGCTAACTAAATTAACCTCAAAATAAACAAATACATTCAGAAGTACCGTTTCTTTTGATATTTTAAAAAACAATCGACGTACTACAACTGAAATAAATTATAACCATAGTCAAAACTTTTTTTTCGATGGAACGAAAATTACAACTCATTAATTAAGAAAATTATAAAACAATTTTGGCTTACAAAAATGACCTCAAAATTGGTATATACTTTAAGCATAAATATGGTTTTGATATATTTAAAAACAATCGACATAATATAGTTGAAAAGTTTTTTCACCTTAGTTAAAACTTGCTTAGAGCTGAAAAGAAAATTGCAACTCGTTAATTAAAAAATTCTAAAAAAAATTATCCTTACTAACCTGACCTCAGAATACGTAAAATTGATACAGAAGTAACATGATTTTAATATACTCAAAAACAATTGATGTAGTACAATTTAACAAATTAATAGCCATATGGTGAACTTCTTTTTAGATGAAACGAAAATTATAACTTCTTCATTTAAAAAATTATAAAACATTTTGGGCTTAATAATTTGGCCTCAGATTTCTTAAGTACATTCAAAACTATTGTATTTTTGATATATTACAAAACAACCGACATTTTACAGCTGAATTTTTTTTAACCATAGTTAAAACTAGCTTCTAAGTGAAACGAAAACTACAACTCGTTAATTAAAAATTTAAAAAAAAAAATGTCTCACAAAATTGAGCTTAAAATACAAAAATACATTCAGAAGTAAGGTTTTTTTAATATACTTAAAAACATTTGATATACTACAACTAAGAACGTATTAGGCATACGCTAAACTTCCTTTTAGATGAAACGAAAATAACAACTTATTAATTAAACAAATTATAAAACAATTTGCGCTTACAAAATTGACCTCAAAATTCATAAATGCATACAACAGTGATGTGTTTTGATGTATATATTAGGAACTCTCAACATACTACAACTAAAAAAATTTTAACCATAGTTAAAACTAGCTTCCAAGTGAAACAAAAATTACAACTCCTTAATTAAAAAATTCTAAAAAAGTTCTCCTCATTAAATCTACTTTAGAATACATGCATACATTTAGAAGTAATATACTCAAAAACAATTGACGCAGTGCAGCCAAAATAATAATAGTCATAGGCTAAACTATTTCTTTGATTAAACAAAACTTACAACTCATTAATTAAAATATTATAAAATAATATTCAATCACTGAATTGGCCTCAGATTTTTACAATCTAAATAATAAAATCAACGTACTGTGGCTAAAAAAATAATAACCATAGTCTAAACTTTTAGATAAAACGAAAATTACAACTCCTTAATTAAAAAATTCTGAAACAATTTTCACTCACTGCTTTGACCTCAGATATAGAAAATATATTCAGAAGTTACGTGGATGTAATATATTCAAAAACAATCGGCCTACTCTAGTTTAAAAAAATATTAACCATAGTTAAAACTTGCTTCCAGATGAAACGAAAATTACAACTACTTAAGTAAAAAATTCTAAAACAATGTATGCTTACTTAATTGATTATTATTTCTTTAGAACTATTATTTCTTCCTATTCTTTCAATATTCTGTTTTATATGTACGTATATTACTTCTTGACTTTAGCTTTCCCTGCATCTTCTAAGCATGTTATAGAAGAGGTTTTGATTTTCTCGACTCCAAGCTTTTTCCAATTTCGTTTTCCTTGCTGATGTGGCCAATGTTTATACTATTTCCCTTTTTTCTTTATATCTTTCATGGATGTTGTTGTTTTTCTTTCTTAAATATGTTTGAAATGCATTCAATTCTTTTATAATTTCTATTGCTTTTTGTAAGTATTTTTGTATATTCCATTCGTCTTTTGCGTTGTATCTAGCATTTTTATTTTTTAGGAAATTATACATTTATTCATCTTCTATGCATTTGTTGCTTTCTTCTAGTTTCCTTATTTTGGTTTACTTTTTCTTCTTCTCCTATCTTTTTGTTTTCGGTGGTTAATGTTGGTCTTTTATTTTTTCGGGCTCTGTTTTCCTTGTTTTCTTAATTTTATGAATAATTTATAATCAGATTGGATGTTAGACGTTTTATATAGGCGATGTGATTTCTTCTTCTCGATAATTAAATAATAAGGGTGGAATTAAATCATTTCGGGTATTTGTTTGGCTTGATTTGGAATAAATTTAACAATCAAGTCAAGTAAAACAAATCATAAAATTTTTCACAAAAATTTTCAACATTATGGATATCGAAAATTTTTATTTTTTTAGTGTAGTGGTCACTTCTGTTTTTTTTTTTTTTTAATCCAACAAGAGATATGTTGATGCCTGTTTCTTATACAAAATTACCAACAACTTATTATCCAGCTCACACCTTAATCCTATTGTCTTTCGTGCATTTAATATTGTTTGTTTTACTTCGTTTGATTTAGGTTGTATTTTAACTTGCAACGCCAGTAAATAAAATCTTCGAAACTTCGATCAGTTTACCATTCTCACTTACAGAACATCTAATTGTTATTTTTCACCGGTTCCAGAATGTCTAGATTAGGAAATAACACCTCGATTTCACTCGAGTGCAACTTCTTGTATGTCTTCAAAAAAAAACTAACGAAAGAACAAATATTTGTTTTCGAATAAAAAGTCTATACTGTCATTATATTTTATTGTATTGAGCTTTTAACGTGTTTCATCCTTAATAAATAAATAAATAAATGCTCGTCTTCTTCATATTTTCTCTCTATATCATTGTTTCATTTGTATACTTCTTTAGTAGCTGCTTTGCTTGTTTATTTTAATTGTTTCCAGAATGTTTCTTTATTTCTCATCGTATTATCTTCATGTGACCCGTATACTATGATTATTTCACGTTCTCTTAGGTTTAGAGATGGTATTGAAAGTCGTTTCCATGTACAATGCCGCTACTTGTTTCTTTTGATCTAATTTGGATTTTATGTTATTTAGTAGTTCAAATATTTCTGAATGTTGATGAAAGGCATCCTGCTTATTGTATATAACTTTATATCTATTTAGATTATCTAAGATTTGAATTTGAATAATTAGTAGAAAAATAACCCTAACAGATTATGGGAAATAATAAACAACCAACTGAAAAAAACATCAAAAAGCGACAAATATGAGAAAAAAAGTTAGTAGAAAAAAAATGGCAAGAAAACTTACAAGTGTAGTTTTTTGCCATTTATTTTTCTACTAACTTTTTTTCTCATATTTGTCGCTTTTTGATGTTTTTTTCAGTTCGTTGTTTATTATTTCCCATAATCTGTTAGGGTTATTTCTATTTTTTTGTAGTTTATTCTTATAATATTGTGTTTTGATTTTTTTATTGTTGCTGCTGTTCTTTTGTATTTGATGTATTCTTATTTTATTATTTTATTTGTTTTGTAATTGGTTTCTTTGTTTTATTTGTTTGATTATAATTTCATTAATTTATGGACATTTAGTGTTTCTCTTATTTTTACTTACCTATTCATTACTTTCTATTATGTGTTTTTGAAAGTTTCACAAAAATTATTTATATTATTTATGCGAATGTTATTTATTTCATTTGTATTTAATCTTAGTGATCTCAAAGAATTTATATATTTTGGTTTTATTATTTGAATTTGATTTTTGTTATTATTGCATTATGATCGAATCTGTTTGATTTCGCTCTTCGAAATGTTCATTTTGTTTTTCACTGTGTTTTAATAATTTCTTCAGTTTGTGTTTTATTGTCTTTTTCAATTATATCGAAATTTTCATTCATGTATTTTACAGTATTTTTAATTCCTCTTATCGTTTTCAGAATTTCTTAGTTCATTATATCCTCATCGTTTTCGCTATATTTTAGTAGTTAATTTGGGTAAAAACAAAATACATATTTCACGCCGATAGGTCCGTAAAGATGGATATAAAAATATCGATTAGAGTTATGTTTTGTCCAAATAAAGATTATTTTATATATGATATAAGGATGAAGAGTTGGGCAAATAAAATGATGGCAATGAACATAGAAATGTTTCACCACGTGTTAATTGTGAATTTAATTTAATTTAACTTTGTGGAGTTAATTAGAAATTTTCAATCTATAGTCTGAAACCAATTACCCCAACAGGTTTTTAGTCCTAAAATAAACTAGACAAATTCCCACTATTACATGAAAAAAACAAGATTTCCCTAATACTAATAACAAAAGAATATCAGATTTGATTTCTCCTTCTGTTTTACTTATCAACCTAAACCCATTAAGAGATGAATTTATAACGTTTAAAGAATCCGTTATGGATGATATTAATGCATTTAAGAAATTGTCAGAGAAACCTTTATGTACCTGCAAAATACAACGATTGTCTGATTAGAAACATCATCGCATCTATTACCGAAAAACTTAACATAGAATAGAAGAAGGATGTGATGGTTAAAGGAATTTTTGGAATATTTTTCACTCCTCAGGTATAGAAGGCGTTCATTGATGGAAATAACAGAGGCAGAGTCATATAGGAGTTGGTTAGAGGGATTATGCAGAGGATCATTAGAATGGCGGATTTTGGTAAGGATTATTAAGGAGGATCGCTCGCTAACTTGGATATTGTGGAGAGTAGGATTGCAGGAGTGCAAGAAAAGGACATTACAATAGTCGAGTATAGGGCGGCAAATCATTTTATAGATTATAACAGCCTATTTGGTGGAAATTCCCTTATTTTTGTAAGTTAAATTTCTGAATAATTTGACCCGGTGATGATTTTCATTTTGTTTAGAGCTGTGAGATTTTTAAAATTAACTTTTTGATCTATGGTAATGCCTAGGTATTTTATGGATGTTGAAGGGGAAACAGTTGTGTGGCAAATATGAATATTGTGAGTAGGATTATTTTTACGGTGATGGGGAATTAGAAGCTGGGATTTATGTGGATTTTAATTCACCATTTGCAAAACCAATGTTGTAGGGAGGGATTGAAGGACTTTAGATATAGAGGGTGCATGAGAAATTGAAGGAGGTATTTAGAGGGATCAAAGTAGAGAGGATCCGGGTTATAGATATCAAAGCAGAAGATGTTGTAGAGTAGATGAGATAGAGGGGATCCTTGGGGTAGACCTTTACAGGAGTTGCTGATTTTGACTTAAATGCATCTGTTGGAAAGGAATTGCTTGATAATGAATATAATATGTGTCGGAATCTTAAGGAGGTAGCATTTGTATAACAGACTTTGATGCCACACAGAATCAAAGGCTTTTTGTATATCCAGTAGTAAGACGGCTGATGAATGTCCTTGATGTTTGAGGTAAGGATGGTAAGTAGAAGGGTAGTGGATCGTTTTGGGAGGAAGCCAAATTGGTAGTTTGGGATGCAGTCATATTGAATGTATTATCCTTTTATTATTACAGTTTTCGCATTGTACTACAAATTCTAACTTTTGTGCTTACTGAGGAAATACGAGCTTCGTATCCAATTGATGAATATATTGTCAATATAGGGGCTTGCAGTGTTAGTGTCTGTTCCATGTTCATTGAATATTAATATTAAATAGAAACCGTAACTTTTTAATAATTCAATTACATCCAGGCTGCTTCATTATCAATTAAAATAATTGTATTAAAGTCGGCAGCAATGATAGTAAATTTGTTTTCAATAAGTATATTCCTTAATATGCTTTAAAACAAACTAAAAAAGTCATATACACTAGCATTTAATGGTTTACATTTACCATATATATAGCTACTGCAATCATATTTATAGGGTTTACTAATGTTACCAATATTAGTTGACTGAATTTTTCGCAGGCTAAGATATAATTCTTCAATTTTGTGGACTTGGGTTAATCTTAATTTTTCTAGTAATTCCGTTAAACAAATGAAGTATTAGTTGTTTTCTTTCATTTCTTCGCTAAGTGTGTACTGCATCTTCAAATGAACTGTACGATTTGATAAATATTTGTTTGTTGGATGTAGCGAATTTTATTAATCCTGCTTCTTCTAAAGGATAAAAAATTATTAATGTAGAAAATTTGTGCCCCAACTCCGGTTTTAATAAGTCTTTGGTATAGTCAGTTAGCAGATATTATAGGAAGAATAACTGTTGAGAGGTTCATATATATTTTGCATTTAATGTTGTTGAAGATATTTTTCTTTAGGTAGTTGTCGATGTTATCCTCGTTCAAGGATGGTTCTAATTTGCATACATGTATTAGTTTCTACTATTTTCGTAAAATATAACTGATCATAACAAATAACAGTTTATGCATATGTAATATAATTTTAATTAGTTTGGAATTTAATTAATTACGTATAACGATTTCTTCAATTGCTGCATAAGCATACCTAATTACAACAATAGTAGAAAGTTCCTAAGTCGTTTCCAAAATAAGCCTACACCAGCAATATACAAAAATCACAGAATTAAACTTGAAATAATAGTAATAAAGACTATGAATGTAATTAAACAGAAATTGAATCAAATGGTAGCAAGGAAAAGACAAGATTAGAAAAAATTTACCCTTGAAGATTAAAGCATTAGGAAAATTTCCACAAATTAGATACAAACTAAAGATCATGATTATATATAATATTATATAAACTTAATTTAAATTGTATAGTGTTCAATTAAGAAATATAAAACCTTAAATAATCTTCTGCCACTGTTTATCAAATGCCGCTTTTGCCAGCAAATTTGTTGTTTTTATAAGTAATTTATTTTATAGATTAATAAAGCTTACTGTTGTAAATTTATAAAATGTCTTGTATTTTATAATTATTTGTTAACTAATTCACTTTAAATTTTTTAATCAATTATAATTTTAATTATTGAATTACTTTAAAATCTATTTGTTGTTTAATTTTAATCTTTATAATATTATAAGAGGCCTTTTAAAATCACATGTTTCTTTTCCTTTCATTCTGTGTATGCTAAGGATACAAATAATTTGTTTCTTATTGTTCTGCCTTAAAATTATTCGTTAAATTAAATTCAAACTTATTCGATAATTTTTCTCGCCTTAAATAACTGTGTTAAAGTACCGGTTGAACTTTTGTCTAAAAAAGCAACAAGAACTCTATGGTTTTTAGTTTCGCTGCTAAATTTTAATTTTGTTGTCCTTATTACTGTGGCTTCAATAGGAAAATTTTAAGATATTTTTGCAATTATTTGGTTAAAACAGAACAATAGAAATAAGATGAACAAACGAAATCAAACTGCCCATGCACTGTCTATTATTAAGCACCTGTTACATTAAAACATACAAGGTATTGTATTGACTAAGAAGAGTCATTTAAATTTAATTTGCAACGCATTACTTCGTTTAAAAATACTCATCTATATGAACACGAAATTTCACTCTGGATTGGTTGACTTTGCATTATCTTGTATGTAAACATGCACAGGTTTAAACAATCTTTTATTCCACCTTGAATTTACAACATCACAAGGCAGAGTGTTATTGAATAAAATTCTGTTGAATTAATTTCGGCGCAGTGGGTTAGATTATTTCATGATACTAACTGACTGCGCCGATTCTAGCTATCTGTATATATAAAATTATAACTTAATATAATTTCTTTATTAGAAAAACAAATTTTTATACTAATTTCTAGTAACCGATAACGTTATTTGCAAATATAAATATGTAGAATAATGTTAAAGGGAACAGGGTTTATAAACCAGATGAACTAATACCATCCATTTGTATTGTATTCATATTTATTGTTATTATGTATTATGTTTTATCCAAATAAAGATTATTGTATATATGATATAGGAATTAAGGTTTGTTAATAATATGATTGCAATTAACATAAAAATATTTCACCAGGGGTTAAGTGAGAATTTAATACATCGTAAAATGGTGGCTATAACTAAATAGTTTAACGTTTTGTAAGTGGCCCCTTACTCAATTAAATTTAATCTATTGTATTAAATTTAAATGAAAATTTTAGAATATATCTCTGTGTATAACGATTTAAATTTGTTATTAATTAAATATTGAAAAGTATCACAAACAAAAACAACATAAATACTTTAAACGTAGTTTATTTATAATTGCTAATTAAAAACAGCGGACGTAATGAACGCGATCGTTATTTTTCAATCGGCGAGTACCGGAAAACAAAGCATTTTTCACGCTAATTGTTGCATTTAATTAAAATCGAGTGCAGTTTTTCCCCGCCGATTACTAGGCGCGCCGAAATTAATAATATAAGTGCATTACGGGGTTTCGAATGTACCGTGCGTCTGCTCTAATTACGCAAACAAAATGGCTGCCGCGTGCGTGTTTTGTTTGTGTCCGAGCGTGAGTGTATCACAATAAATATCGGTTAGGCCGCCTTGAATTGGCGTAATGGATGTCGTCATTTTTTCTGTTTACCGATGTATGTGAGGACCATAAGTTTCACTTTGTCGACTCTCTATTAGGCGCGTCTATCATCGAAACCATGACTTATTGTCGTTCGACCGTACGCCCTCCGATATTAAAATATTGCCGTGTTAATGTGACAAATAAGGTCCTTTGTTTATCTAGGTGGGCTAAATTAAAAATGATGTTATTTTTTTAAGGGGATGAAATAATACTTATTGACTCGATAGAGCAACTCAATTAGTTATCGCACTGTCTCCGATGCAATCAAAAAGAAAACTACTCAATCAGCGAGGCGAAATTACACCTCCCAAGTCAATTCTCCATTGCGTCCTCTGGGAATTTACGCGGATACCCTCAATCGTCTCAATAAATAATTAACTGTACCGACAAATAGAAGCAAAAAAGAAACTATTGGTGAGAATATAAACAGGTTTTTGATTAATATTAATTGTTTAAAATTTATTGCGATAAAATAAATTATTCTTATATTTTCTTTGCATGACCAGACGTTTAGGGAAGTCGTATGTCTTGGCGGGGAACTTTTATCGCTTGACGTATGCAACGTAAAACATCCTTTTTAATCTGTGAATTTTATACGGTCAGCCGTTTAGCATAAAAGTGCCGTTTTACAAGATGTTCCCCGAGTTACGAGGAATCCGGTCTGAAATATTCAAAGCGCCGGCACTCGTCAACTTTTACCGCCGCACAAAGTGTTACTTATTGTCGGGCGGCGGCTTTTAATTAATTTCCGCCCCTATTTCCGGTGTACACGTCCTGAATTGAGACAGGAACGTACTCTTAAAACAAGCTAAAGTGATCGGTAATGGTGTGGAACGACCACAATTATTTCACACTAATATAAAAATAAAAATACAAGTATATTTCCCTGATACGATTTTCTAGCGGATTAATATCCTTTATTAAAACGATTTTACTTACTTTAAACTAAAATTTATAATATTACGCAAAGTGTTTTACTTAATACGTGTGTTTATTTCACTAATATCGAAGACGGAACGTACGTGTCGAGGGCGGTATTAATTAAGAACAAATGGTGGATGCGCCGGGCTCGCCTTATTCATCTCGGCCGTTATTATAAATACGAACGACTATATCAGTTAATGGCACGCCGTGTATCAACTGAGTGCCGCACGTATGCAAAACCGCCGGCTCCCTTATTAATTAGACGAATTAATTAGGGCGGAACGCCCGAGCTCGGCCCGAGGACGATTACCGGGCGCCTCTCACTAAATACCCCACTATAATACCCTGCCATTAGTTCAAAAACTTCAATTCCTCAGTGGAAATATACAAACAAACATAAAAGAAATAATTAATTTTTGAAAAAATCCCCTTTAACAATAATAAAATATATTAAAATCCGTCAGATTCACTGTTTTAACCACAGATAATATTAATTATTTGTGGTTAAAACATAGTGAATTTTTCAATTTAGTGTAAGTATGTATTACCACGTAGTAACGGACGCAACCATTCTCTTTATTAATTGTTTTTGTTATTTTTTACCTAACAACGTTAGTATTAGTCCCTTAAAAATGTAGATTTCTTCGGAAATTCAATAGTAGTAGTTTTAAAAAATTAATCAAGTAACCATGGTGGAAATAAGAAATGCATATTTGGAATAAATGGGCAGTCTTAATTTTAAAATTCAGTCTGATAAAATACGTTAAAAAATTTATTGAATATCCACCTACGTCACAAGAAGAGTTTGGACTTTTGAAAAAAAAACATCAAGTAATTGGAGGGTAGAATAGATACTATGTACCCACCCTACATACGCAAAAAAATTAAATTATTTTACTAGTTTCCATATTCAAAATTAATTATTAAATCAATACCTACATCACAAGAAGAGTTCGGACTTTTGAAAAAAAAATCATTAAGTAATTTAAGGGTAGAATGGACACTATGTACCCACCTTACATATGCAAAAAAATTTAAATTATTTTACTACTTCCCATATTCAAAATTAATTTCTAAATCAATTTATCTGAATTGATATCTCTTAAAATCTCTCTAAAACGTTTAGATTAATCTCTCTAAATTGTTTTTTTTAATCTCTTTAGATACTCAGATCTCTAAAAATTTATTATCTAAATTCCTGTTTCACTCTACTTATTTAATCTTCACTTTTAATCTAGATCTCTTCCTTAGGTTATTAATGTATGTTTTTTTCTATTATCTACATCTCTCACGTTCTCTCTCTCTCTTAGATTAGATTTTCATCTAACTCTCCCTAGAGTATATATAAAGAATTTATGATAAATGACTTCCCAGAATTGAGAAGACTGTTTATGTGTTATGTCCATATAAAAGAAAAAATAACTCTGTATCGTTGTTTTTTTAAATATTTATATAGTTGCTTCTTTATAAACTATAATTCTCTAGTGTAATTAACAAATTAATTTCCTCTAGATTTCACATTTTAGGTGGTTTTTAGTATCTAAATCTTTTATGGTTTCAATTTTTAAAATCTCTTTTCTACATCTCTACCTTTAAATCTTTAACATCAGTCTAAATCTACAAATAAATCTATTGCCTTTTCTCCGAATTTCCATCTGTTTCTAAACTTTCTGAATCTCCGGATGACTCTCTCTAGATTTTTGTTTTTTTTTTAATTATTACTATTATTATTAAACTGTCTTTATTAATGCAAAAATTCTACATTGTTTTCTCTAAATTGTTCTTTTTTATTTTCTAATTCCATCCACCATTCTAGTTTTCATATTTAAAATTGATATTTTCTTTTATACATACTCTATTTTTTTTTCTCAGATCTCCGGATTATAATATAATTCAAATAATTATTTTCTCTATAAATTTTACTTTTAGACCTTCGAATCACCCTCTTAAAATTATTCGTTGTTTAATTCTTTCTAGAACTCCACATACACTCCCTAAATTATTCTCTCTCTCTTCTAGATCTAGAAAGTAAAAGAGAAAACTGGACACAACTGTATAGTTTTCTCTTTCACTTTCTAGATCTATTTTTTTCAGTTTCAATTCTTAAAATTAAATCTTTTGTAGATCTCATTTTTAAGATCATAATCTCTGTTGCTCTTTAGATATCTCTGTCCCTCTGTAGATCTATTAATTGCATTCCTCAAAATTAATTTTTCTAGATCTCGTTTCTAGTTTTCAATTGTTTTTCATTTTTTGACAATGATTCTTGAAAGGATGGTTCGATTAAAAAAATTCTTTTAGAAACGTGCTATACTCATAAAATATAACCTGATGGAATGAAAAAATTAAATTCGATTTTCAATTGTTTTTCGTTTTTTTGAACATAATTCTTGAAAGAATGGTCGGATTTGAAAAATTATTTTAGGAACGTACTATACTCGTTGAATTAAAGTGGATGCAGTAAAAAAATGAGATTTTCAATTGTTTTTCATATTTTAGACAATAGTCAATATTTTGGACTAATGGTTTCTCATTTTTTAACAATAAGTCTTGAACGGATGATTGGATTCGAAAAATTCATTTAAAAACGTGTTATACTCATCGAGTAGAATTGGATGCAATAAAAAAGTAAAAATCGATTTTCAATTGTTTTTTCATTTTTTGGCAATAATTCTTGAAAGAATAGTCGGATTTGAAAAATTATTTTAGAAACATTCTATACTTATCAAATCCGATTAAAAAAATCTTCTAGAAACGAATTGTACGCAACGAATAGCAATGGATGGGACAAAAAAAGTAAAATCGATTTTCAATTGTTTTTCATTTTTTGACAATAAATCTCGAAAGGATGGTCTAATTGCAAAAATTCATTTCAAAACGTGCTATACTCGTCGAATAGAATTGAATGCGGTAAAAATAAAATTCGATTTTCAATTGTTTTTTTTTCATTTTTTGGCAATAATTTCCAACAGAATTTTCGAATTTGCAAATTTCTTTTAGAAACGTTCTATACTCGTTCAATAGAAGTGGATGCAGTAAAAAAATACATTTTGATTTTCAATTGTTTTTCATATTTTGGACAATAACCACTGTAAATATAATCGGATTGAAAAAATTCTTCGAGAAACGTATTGCATTCATCGAATAGAAATGGATAGCATAAAAAGTAAAATTCGATTTTCAATTGTTTTTCATTTTATTAAAATCATTCTTGTAAGGATAATCGTATTCGAAAAATTCATTTAAAATCGTGCTATACTCGTCGAGTAGAATTGGATGCAATAAAAAGTAAAAATCGATTTTCAATTGTTTTTTTCATCTTTGGCAATAATTCTTGAAAGATTGGTCGGATTTAAAAAATTCCTTCAGAAACGTTCTATCCTAATCAAATAGAAGTGGATGCATGAAAAAAAAATATTATTTTCAATTGTTTTTCATATTTTGCAGAATAACCTTTGTAAATATAATCGGATTGAAAAAATTCTTCGAGAAACGTATCGCACTCATCGAATAGAATGGATAGCATAAAAAGTAAAATTCGATATTCAATTGGTTTTTCATTTTTCTACAATAATTCTTGAACGGATGATCGGATTCGAAAAATTCATTTAAAAATTTGCTTTATATGTCGAATAGAATTGAAAGCAGTAAAAAAGTAAAAATCGATTTTCAATTGTTTTTTCATTCTTTGGAAATAATTCCTGAAACAATGGTCGGATTTGAAAAAATCTTTTAGATACGTTCTATACTTATGAAATAGAAGTGGATGCAGTAAAAAAATAAACTTTGAATTTCAATTGTTGAAAACTATGAGATTTTCGCAAAAAGAAAAAAATTGCACGCAAACAGTTTAAACAATTTATTAGCAAGAGAGTGAGAAGCGAGACAATTGAAAGTTTCTTTTTAAATAATAAATAAAAAATATTTTTCAAAAAAGCTAATTAAATTTTATTTTAAATAGTCATTTGTAAAATTTCTATAAAATGTAGGAAATTAAAAAAAAAAACTTAAATTTTACAAAGATAAAACCTATTGACTATTGAAAACCGTTAAAATAATCAATTTAAATTTGTTTAAAATAGTCTAGATTGTACAAAAAAAAGAAAGAATTTTCTAATTTTCATATTAAACAATTAAAAAAGTTTAAAATTAGCTTTAATATAGTTTTTGCTCTTAATTGAACAGTTCTTAACAAAACAAAAATTAAGAATATATTTCTCGTCGTAATCGTAAAAATAATTGTTATTTTTCAAAAGATATTTAAATTAATTGAAAATAGCAAAAATTAAAAAAAAAACACATAAGCACGTATATCCAGCCTCAGTAAATTATACCCTCCATTTATCTAGCGTACTCTTGACCTACCCTAATAAACTATGCGTTAACCTAGCGCCAATTTCCTCGCTTAAACTCCAGCGTACTCTTGACCTACCCCAACGTGTAATTTATTTGCGCGGGTTAGGAGTACGATTGGTCATTGCACTGTTTATTATGGTAGGTCACGAGTACGCTAGAAAATTTTATGATCAAGAATATTTTAAGTTAATAAGTTATTACAACAGATGAAATTTCAAAGCGCTAAAACAATTGAACTTAAAAAATTGATAATCGAACGAAAAAATATTCAATCAAATTATTAATTAACGCCAAAAAAAAAGTGTTTAAATTGAACGAAATTCTAAAAAACATTTGGAGTTATTAGATATAAAAAATAATTGCTTGAATAAAATATGACGAGGGGATTTAGAAAAAGAAAGCAAAAGTTTTAAACAAATTAAACATCACTCCAGAAAATAATTGAAATCGTTAGAAATAAAGGAACAATTAAAAGTTGGTTAAATCAATTGTACATTGAACGAAATTTGATGAACAAAATCAATTGAAAATTATTATAAATAGTTACAATAAAAGCTTGATATTATTAGAAACTTATATAAAGAAAACAGTTCACATTGCCTATCAATTAAAGTTTGACGGACGAAAACAATGATAATTAGTAAAAATAGTTGAAATTTGCCATTAACAATCAATAATACCACTTGAATATTAACGGTAAAATCAAAAATTATTTTAAAAACAGTTGCATTTAATCAAATTTGTTAATAAAAATTAAATTGACAATAAAGAAACAACAGCAAATGTAATATAAGAAAACAATTGAAATTTATCAAAAAAAAACACTTTATATTGAAGAAAAATATAATAAAACAATTGAAACTAGAAAATAATTGAAAAGGTTAAAAACACTACAAAATTTAAATGTTACAGAATCGTTACAAAATCACAAATAATTATTTGTGATTACAACAAATTGTTGTATGTGTGATGTGGCCATCATAGTACTTTCCCTTTATTTTTATGAGGTTTACGCAAAAAGGCTATTCTTAATAATTTGTTCACTTTTGAAATATCTACAATTTGTTATATAAATTTCATATAACTCCAATAGTTTATTAGCAATTGGCAAAAAATATCAAAATTTTCTATTTTTTTTTTCTCAAAAGTTAAGAATTTTATGAAAAATATGTTATTTTTTTCATTTCCTTTAATTTTTATTTGAAAAAATTTGTAGTATTTTTTATATATGTAAACATCCACTACCAGTTTATGAATACAGCCCCCACAGACATTTTCATGCAAGAAAACAATACTTCCCCTACATAAACTATATAGGAAAAGTAAAAATATAATCAACTCCTAATAAATAATAACTTAATTCCATCACATTAAACAATTGATTTTTTTAGCGCAATAAATTCTAGTGCAGCGACCTCAGCGTTCTCTTGACCTACCTCAATACACTATACATTAACCTAGCGTACTCCTGACCTTTCTTAATAAACCATTTGTTGTGGTAGGTCAAGAGTACGCTGATTTGTTCGATGATTTTATACGTAAAATCGCGTAGGCTAGATTAATGCATAAATATAATTCTTTAAATCTATCTAAAAGACTAATAAATTTGATAAATTTGATTAAATACTAAACTAATTCTTAACTCGAAAAATTAAAAAATTCAGGAAGAAAATGCTAAAATTGTTTAGAAAACGAAATCTGGAAAAGAAATAAAGAAAAATCGACAAAAAATCTAAAGCCCTCGAATCCCCAATCTTAAAATCCCTTATTACCTGATTATATATAAACTTGTCAGTTTCTTTTATAATTCACTTCTGATGATGCCTTAAAAAGCGAAACTAGTTCGAGTAAATATAAAAAAATTGTTAAATAATTTAATTTAAACCTTTATTAGTAACACATCGAAGAAAATTCATAAAACCTAAATGAAACATTGCAGGTAAAATTTTAAAATCTTAAAAATAATTTGTTGGTTTATTCTAGAAATATCAAATTCAAATCAGTTCATAAAATACTGACACAGTAATATGGTATCAAATCACCTTAATTAAAAAAAGAAAATTCTAGATATCCTGACTAACTTTTGAAATATGAAAACCAATCCTGGGAAATCCCCAGTTTTTTCTTTTTCAATTTAAATTAAAAAAAAATACTAAAAAATTCTAAAACCATCTAAAAAAAATTATGAAATCCGAACGAAACACATTGCTGGTAAATTTTAGAGCACTAGAAAAATAACTTTCTCAGTTTAGACAAAAAATGTTAGTATTATAGAAAGAAAATACTAAAAAATTCTCGTAAAAATCCACGAAATCTAAAATTAAAATTACTGAAACTCTTAGAACTTGGTGAAAAATTCTAAAATTACTTTCAATTTTCAAACAAAAACATTTAGAAATGTAGGAAAAAAAATAATAACAGAAAATTCTAGAAGAAAAATTGTTGGAAAATTTGGAAAAGAAGTTCCCGGAAAATCCAAAAAGTTTCTTGAATTGAATAAATCTCTAAAACTACTAAATCCATTAAAGAAAATTCATGAAATCTTAAAATAAAAAATGCTAATAAATTTTAGTACTATCGAAAAATTAAAAAAAAAATGTATACTATAGGGGCTACAAATCAAATTTTCTAACTTCAACTGTTTTACATTGTTTCTATCAGCAAAAAGTCGTATTTTAAAAATTCTTCACCAATTAAAATTGCTATAAAGCAAAATAACATTTAGAAATGTTTTACGATAACTTTTCTTTGAATAAATAAAATTGAAAATGATAAAAACAAATGAATCGGGTATAAATTCAAAATTCAAACATTTGTATTATAATGCTTTTGTCATATCTTTTCAGCAATTAATTTAATTTAAAACTTTCTTATATTAACAAATTACCATTAGTAAACTTAATAAATAAATGAGTTGAAAATATTAAAAATAATTGTAATTATTTTTTAATTTATTAATTTTATTCACTCTTGATATGATGAAGAAAATTGAAGAGATTCTTTACCAATTGATTGTTCCAGCGTAATATTTACAAATTCGGACTTTGATTGTTTCGCATTGTTTTTGCGATAATCCATCGACAAAAGGTCGGATTTGAAAAACTCTTGCACAGGCCAATTGTGATTACAAATTAAAACAGTACAAGTCAAAATACGAAAGAAACAAGAAAATCAAATACAAATGAATACTTACAAAACTTGAACATTACGTCAAAAATAAATTGAAAGTTTTGATAATTGATAACATTCAAAATCAGTTGAAACTGCCAAAAAAAAACAAATAATAAAAGCAATTTGAAAAAAATAAGAACGAAAACAATTCTATCTTTTTGAATTGTTTTCGTTCTTATTTTTTTCAAATGGCTTTTATTATTTGTTTTGTTTTTTTGGCAGTTTCAACTGTTAAAAGCATAAAAATAAATTAGTTAAGAAAACTGATTATTTAAAAAACGTATAATTCCAAGAAAGTGCTTCAATAATTTATTAAAACAGTAGAAATTTTGTCAAACTAAAACACTGTTGAAAATTTAAAAAAAAAGGTAATATTTAATAATAATATTTATTACCTTTTTTATGTATATATATATGTAACAAAAAATGAGATTTAATAAAAACTAAAAATTTAGAAACTACAAAAAATAATATTTTCGCTGAAAAACAGCTAAAATTTTATAAAATCATTAAAATAGTAAAAAGTAGTTTATCTAAATTGTTTATTTATGCAAAATAAAACAAAACAGTAAGAAAATGCGTTTAAATTTGTTTTAAAATAATTGGAAATTAACATAAACAAAAAGTTGTCAACAAAAAAACGATAGGAAGAAAAATATTGGCAATTAAAAAACAAAGAGCAATCGACAATCAATTAAATTGTAATGAATGAAAACAATTGAAAATTGATAAAAGTACTTAAAATTGACAAAAAAATATATTAAAAGCTTGTAAAAGACATAGTTGTCATTTCCTAAAAACAATTGACTATCAAATAAAGTGTGCTGAACGTAAACTGTTGAAGATTATTAAAAATAGTTAAAATTAGAAGAAGAAAAATATATTTGAAACTTGTAAAACAGTTGACAGTCCTTGAAAACAATTAACGGTCAATTAAATCCTAACGAATAAAAACTATTGAAAATTGATAAAAATAGTTAAAATTACAAAAAACCAATTGGTAATTTTTTAAAGCAATTGACAATCAATTAAATATTGATGAAAGAAAACAGTTGACATTTTTAAAATTAGTTACAATTACTAAAAAAGCAAAGATATTTATTTTTCACACATAACTTAGAGTCAAGACAGGGCAGAAAGACCGATGGTCGATAGCCCAAACGGACAGACTAACACATTATATATCATTTGTAAATGTTTTAATTTTGTAAATATCTATGTTCGAATAAAGATGTTATTCTCTCTCTCTCTTACTAAAAAAATATACGTATTAGAAACTTGCAAAAAAATAGTTGGCAATCCCTAAAAACAATTGATGATCAATTAAATCCTGACGAATGAACACTATTGAATATTGATCAAAATAGTTAAAATTACTAAAAAATGTATTAGGAACTTGTAAAAAAAAACAAGTGACAGCCCGTAAAAACAATTGACGATCAATTAAAGCTCGACGAACGAAAACAATTGAAAATTATTAAAAAATAGTTAACATCACCAAAAAAATTGTTAATTTGTAAAAAATGTATTAAAATTTTGTAAACAAAAACAATTGAAAATGATAAAAATAGTTAAATGTGCTTAAAAAAAGTTATATTAGAAATTTGTAAAAAAGAAATAATTGACAATCTCTAAAAACAATGGACTATCAATTAAATCTTGCCGAATGAAACCAAGTGAAAATTAGAAAAAGCAATTTAAATTATTGGAGAGCTTTCCAAAAGTAAAAATTTTAGAAAAATAAATAAAAATTGACATTTGTTAAAATTAAAAAAATTATATATATTTTTTAACAGTCGCATTAAATTTGTTTAAAAAAATTGAATTGAAAATGAATAAAATCAGTTAAATATTAGCGAAAACAATATATAAAAGAAAACAATTGAAAATTATTATTAAAAAAACCTTAATATTGAAAAACAGTGCTGAAACAATTGTATGTCTCTATAGAAAACAATTGAAAACGTTAAAAATGATATAGTGTTTATGAAAGAACGTTTCTCTTTTTCAAAACGTAATAAACAATTGATAAAATCAGTTAAATCAGCTAAATAAATAAACAAAGAAGTAAACAAATTAATTAATTAATTAATTAATTAAATAAATAAATAAAGTAATTGTCTGTTTAAACAATTGAAAAAGGATAAAAGCATTTGGTCACTGCTAAAAAATGATGAACGCAAATAATTGAAAATTATAACAAAAAACAGGTGAATGCCATTTCAGGTAACAATTTTTTTAAATTTTGAAACAAAAAATAATTGACAACAAATTAAATCGGTTGATGAAAAAAAATATCCTTATGATTAAGATATATTTCTGAAAAGTTAATTAATGTATGATAAATCAAGAAATTATAGAGAACGTTAAAAATTTTAAAACTATCAAGTAAAATTCTGCCAATCTAAAAAAAAAGGAAATGACTGGAAAATACTAGATTTTTCAAGCGAAATTAAAGAAAATTTAGTGGATAATTCTAACTGTTTAGAAGAGCAAATACTACAAAATTTTACGAACCGTCGCCGTAATCTAGATCTTTTTTATTTTGTCCTCTAAATCGATTTGTGTATTTAAAGATATGTATAATATTTCCTAATTATTCATTCCTCAAATTTCTCTCCCTCTCTTTATATACTTTATCTAGATATGAAGATGATTTTCTCTAGAATTCCCTGCTTCTAAATTTCTCTAAATTATTCCCTCTTTCTTGATTTTCCATATATCTTTAAATCAAACTTTCCAAATTGTTCTTTTTAAAATGCTCATTCTTATTTTCTAAATCTTCTTTAACCGTTTCCATTTTAAAATTGATAATTCTTACATTCTTTTCTACATATTTTCTTTCTTTCTAGATCTCTATATCAATATCTCTAAATCTTCAAATCACCCTCTTTAAGTTGATTAGTTTCTTTAACTTTCCTTTTACATCTTTAGACAACTATGACCAGATTATTCACCCCCTATATATTTCTGACTGCCTCTATTTTTTATTACCTAGATCTATTTTTCTAGTTTCTCTCTCTAATTTTTTTACTTCTCTAAATTACTCGCTCTAATTTGTATACCCTCCAACGTCTTATCTTTAATCTTTAGATTTATTAGTTTCTACTATATAATCTTCTACTGTAGTTCTTTCGTTAGATTTTTGTTTATTTAGATCTCGAAGTTCATCTCTGAATTATTCTGTTTATAAATCTTTCTCTTTAATTTCTCTAAATTATTCTCCCTCCCTTAATTTTTCCATATATCTTCAAATCAATTTGTTCAGATTATTTTCTCTGAAATGCACTTTCTTATTTTCTAAATTTACTTTTAAAGTTTCCATTCTTAATTTTTACTTATGTTGTTTTTAAGGATCATAATTCTCTTCTTTGAATACTTCTTCGTTCCTCTATCTCTGTAGAATTTTCGAGCACATCTTTCTAAATTGTTCTTTGTAAGACTTCATTTTCAAAATTAATTTTTCTTGCTGTTGCAAGTTTTTAAGTAAGTCAGCTTAATTTTTGTCTATGTCTACTATTTATATTTTTTTATGTTGAGCTAATTTTATGATTTTAAATGTAAATATTTGAAAAAAAATAACATTTTAAAAACCTTCCGTTCAAACATGTAACTTTACGTTTCGTGCACGTTTAAAATCCAGTAACTTATCATACTTCACCGGCTAAATACAGTGCACATCTACTTGGAAGTAAATATGTGCAAGTTTCTCTGTTGTGCCGGAACTGCACGTCGTACTCGCGACAGGAAATTGTAAGTTGCTGAAGGAAAGGGACGTTCCGACGTCGCGGGCTGCCCCCCTGCCTCATATACCAACGCCGCCTCTCGCCACGTCACCGTCGCCCCTCTTATCTATCGATTCCATCTGTTGTGTTATGCATGTTCGGGCGGAAGTCGAGATTTCCTAGCTTTTCTGCGAGCGCCGAGGCCCGGAGATGAAATATGCGGCCCCCGGCGGCGGCGGCGGCGGCGGCCGACTTTTATTTATCTGAGGCCCTCGCCTGTTTTATTATGCGCCCTTTATAAGCTCACTGGAAAACGATATAACAATGAATGTCGCCGTTTACCTCGCGGGTGGAAAGTTTTCGCTTGGAATTTCAGGACATGTGTCGCTGGTATGAAACATTGTGTTGTTGCAAAGAGGAAGAGAGAGAGAGAGAAAAAGGGGTTGGAATTTTCAGTCAGCGCAATTTTAATACAATTAGTTCTGAATTTATTTTGAAATTTTACAAATAATTATACTAAAGTTTAATTGATTCTAATTATATTTGACTCATTAATATACAAACTAGAACCTTTTGATAGACTTATTTCCTTATGAAGAGAAATATTTTTAATAAAAATCTATTAAATAAAACACAAATATGCTCCTTTGTATATAAGATGTAAAGTTATACACACAAAGAAAGAAAGGGCAATTAAACAATAACTAAGAATAGAAGGATACATTCTCGCTTTGTATAGAACTTTTAAAGTGATAAAACTATAAAGACAAATATACCAAATGTTAACGTTAAAATATACAATATACACATACGTATTTTTTAAATAATATAATAAATGCATTAAATATTAGATTTCAACTGTCGTCTTACGATTCTCGTCAACTGGCATGCATGAGCATTAACGACATTTTGGCGGAGAATCCGCTGAATAACTCGATTACAAGTTTGCAACTCAATCATTTACATGAATACAGATAAATTGGGTTAATTTCGGGGTGCACCGAACGACGACGCTAATAAAACCCGCAAACGCACACCTAATTAATCCGCGAAACTGAACGCCAGTAATTGCCGGACGACGCCTTTATCCCCCTTTCAAGACCGAGGCACGTGCACCCGCAGTGAAATATGTATAATAATAAACGGGACGTAATTAACAGATAAAACGCGGCAATAAAAGTTTAATCATGCCGGCAGTAAACAGTTTTAATAATGCCGGACGGTTATGGTGGATGCGCCGGGACGACGATAAAATATTAATTTCGGAGATTGGCGGCGGTAATTGATATCGCGGGGTCCGGACTAATTAATCCCGATACATGATCGTCGTCATTATTCTATCGCTGGCTCGTCGTCTATCATCTATCATCTATTAGCTAAACTCTGCGCGCTCGCGTCCGTGTTAAATCTCGTTGCGGCCGAGATTTAATCGAGTTATAAATGGAAACGGTTATTATTTACAGCGAGGGACGTAAATACCTTCTGTCTCGTTGTTAACCCAACGGCTTTTATTAATTATCAGGGGTTAACGTTCCGTCGACGTGATATCATATTAAATATTGGTTTTCCTTTAATTTCTAATTTTTAAATTTAATTGCTTTCGCAAATTTTAAACGCCTATAAGTAGGGGAGGACCGCAATAATAAATTGCGGCCGTGGTGTGATTAATGGCGGCAATAAGGGACTTATAGATAAGAAATTCGATTGTCTCCGTCGTCATCCGAACCGTAACTCGCCCTTCCTGCAGAATAAGCACCTGGCAAGTGCCCAAAAAAATGCACCGGGGCGCGACATCTTTATGGGCCTTAATTAAAAATTTATTTTGTTTCCAGCACGCCCCTCTGCTCGGTCCAATATTTCCTGTATAATTGCCCAATTTAGTGTTAAACGTGCGCCCACCGCAACCATATGTAACCGATTAATTATTGGTTGGGAGGGCGGACGCTATTGTAAAATACACATAATAATAACGCATTAATACGTATTAGAAATATATAGAATTTTACGAAATTGTATTTGCAGTTTTGTACGTATAAACAATTACAAATAAAACGTGTAAATTATTGGATATTGATTCAACAAATTAATTATTTCAATAGGTGATATTGAAACACGCATATATCAAATATTTGTTGCATGTTTCAATAACAAAATAAATATATTTTTTGTAAATAAAATTTCTAGATACCCAAGTGAATAAAGGGCAAATTAGAGATTGGTCACGAGTAGATAGATCTAACGAACCACCTTAAGAAAACGCTGAAATAATATAAGAAAACATAATTTTTTCTTCAATACATTTTATGAATAAAACTACTCTATTAGAGAAAATAAGTCATAATGATGGTTGCGACCGTTACTATGTGGTAATTCATAATGAACATTGAATAAAACACTTACAATGTCTTTAACCACTAAAATTTATTATAATATATAAATATATTACAATGTGTACGACTTAAGTTTCGACTTTTGACGGTCATTATCACTCGAAACTTAAGTCGTACACATTGTAATATATTTATATATTATAATAAATTTTAGAGGTTAAAAACATAGTAAGTGTTTTATTCAGTGTTCAAAAATTTAAGTATTAAACAATATCACTTTTTCGCAAGACATAAAAGCAATAAATGTGCAAAATTTAACACAATTAGAACATCTTGTTGTTGAATGTATGCAACATAGTTTTAATTTAAGAATGTTTGTATATGTAAGGTAAGTGGATAGCCACTATAACACCCTCTATTTAATTCAACATAAACATCGGTTAATTAATTGAACCCATACATAAATCAGTATTTTATTCAGTAAATATTTGCGCGTATATAAAGTTTTTTTTTTAAATTTCTACAATTATTAATTAATTCCTTGTTTATGTTGAAATAACTGGAGGATGGGATAGTGGCCACCCACCCACCCTACATATACATTTAAACTTAAACAAAACTATTGTTTTTGTAATAGATTTTTGCACCAGAGTGAACACTTTTTCTTGTTTTGTTGTTATAAAATAAACCTTAATTAATTATTAATCCATCTAGCGTACTCTTGACCTACCTCAATAAATTATTCTCTATCCTATCATATTCTTGACATATACCAATATTTGTTTCATCATCCTACTCTTAACCTTTTCCAATGAGTTATTATTTATCAAGAATACACTAGGTTATTCTTGATTTCTATCAATAGTTTTTTCTACCTTTTTCAGTAAATTATTAATTACTTTAGCGTACTGTTGACCTGCCTCAATACACTATTCAATGCCTTAGAATTTTTCCAAACTATACCAATAGGTTTTCCATTGTTTCAATGTAATTTGACCATCGTCTTAATTTATCTCCATTTCCTTTAAAAATCCTAAAATTTATTTTCAATTTATTATTCTCTCATTCTATATACAGGGTGAGTTTTTTTAAACGATTAAATGGTGAAATAAGTCTGGTTTTTTACTTTTTTTCAAAATATCTAGTTCCCCTTGACTTTTTTGTAAACCTTAAAGTGCAATTTTATACGTCTCTTAAAACTACACATCTTTTCCGTTTTTTTATCTTTTAGAATTTCCTATATCCCCATTGAGAACATCTAAAAAAACTCACGCTGTATATAATTAATATTTGACATTTAACAACTGACATCTGATATTTGATATATAATGTGGAAATTGACATTGTCGTTTAATATTTCTGACAGATGACATTAAATTTGCTATTTAACATTGCATTTGATAGTCGTTTCTTATATTTGACAACATCTAAATTTTAATAAATAATATTTGGCATTTGACATTTGACAGTCTACAATCGCCAGCTGGCGTTTAACATTTCATATTAAATTTTGACATTTTGACAATAATTTCTTACAGCTAACGCTTAATATTCGCTATTTGAAATTTGACAATCTTGATGTGTTACTTAAACCTGCAATTGGTCATCTATAGTTAACAACTGATATCAGTCAATTGACATTTGACAACTGACTTCTAACGTTTAACATTTGACATTTACCATTCGATATTTGACAATTTTTTTCTGGTATTTAACATGGAATATAAGCATTGAATTTGACATTTAATGTCTGACAGATGATAAGTGAAATTTGCTATTTGACATTGCAATTTCAAACTCGTCTCATCTCATATTTGACACTTATATTTTACACCTGACATCTGTCGTTTGACATTTGACAATTGACATCGAGCTTTTGATATTTAATATTGGACACGTAATGTGGGAACTGACATTTCAAATTTTATTTCTGACAGCTAATATTTAATATTTGCTATTTGATATTTGCAATTTGACAATCGTCATCAGTTATTTGATATCTACAATTTGTCATTCTCATATCTGTCATTTAACAATTGACAACTGATAGATTTATATTTGACATTTACAAATTGATATTTGGTAACCCTTATCTGGTATTTAACATCTGATATTTGACTAGCTATATAAGCATTGACATTTGACATTTAATTTTTGACATACAATTTGCAGTATGACATTTGCAATTTTATAGTCGTCTTCTCATATTTGACAATCATATTTTCAACATAACACCTGTCATTTGACGTTTGGCAAGAAACGTCTGAATTTTAATAAATAATATTTGACATCTGACATTTGACTGTTGACAACAGTCATCCGACGTTTGACTTTTGACCTTTGACATGCAAAGTGTGAATTGACCTACGACATTTGATTTCTCACAGCAAATATTTAACATTTGCTATTTGACATTTGCAATTTGACAATTGTCAATTTTTATTTGACACCTAAAATTTGTCATTTATATTTATCACCTGTTATCTGTCATTTGATATTTGATAACTGATACCTGACGTTTAATATCTGATATTAGAGATGTAATGTGGAAATTGACATATGCCATTTGATTTATGACAGTTAATTTAACAATAGTCATCATTTATTTGACACCTGCAATTTGTCATTTATATTTAATTCCTGCCATCTGTCATTTGACATCTAACATTTCATATTTGACATTAATCCTTTCATATTTGACAACCCTTATCTGGCATTTAACATCTGATAATCTACATGTAATAGAGGCATTAACATTTGAAATTTAATTTCTGACAGATGACACAAAAAATCTGATATTTGACACGATATGACAATCCTCATTAGTTAATTGACACTTGCAATTTGTCATTTATCTTTAACACCTGACATCTGTCATTTGACATTAGACAACTGACATCTGGCATTTATTTCTTGACATTTATCATTAGATATTTAACAACCGTTATCTGGCATTTATTTGTCATTTATATTTCATTTCTGACATCCGTCATTTCACATTTGACAACTGACATCTGGCGTTTGATATCTGATATTAGACATGTTATGTGTAAACTGACATTTGACATTTGATTTCTTGCAATTATTAGTCATTTAAATGTAATTCCTGACATCTGCCATTTGACAACTGACATCAAACACTTGACAACCCCTATCTCGCATTTAACATTTAATATTTGACGTGTAATGTAGGCATTGACAATTGTCATTTAATATTTCTGACAGATGACATTTAATATTTCTTATTTGACATTTGCAAATTGACAATGGTTATTTCCACCTTCAATTTGTCATTTATCTTTAACACCTGACATCTGTCATTTGACATTAGACAACTGACCTCTGTCATTTGACATTTCACAACTGACATCTGGCGTTTATTACTTGACATTTATCATTAGATATTTAACAACCGTTATCTAGCATTTATTTGTCATTTATATTAAATTCCTGACATCTGTCTTTTCAAATTTGACAACTGACATCTGGTGTTTGATATCTGATATTTGATATATAATACAGACATTGACAGATGACATTGTATTTCTTATAGATAACATTTAATATTTCTCATGTTTGAAATGTATAGTTTACACCTAACATCTGTCATTTGACGTTTGATAACCAGCATGTTAATTTTAATAATTAATATTTGCCATCTGACATTTGATAGTTGACAACCGTCATCTCGCATTTTACATTTGATATTGGACATAAAATCTGGCAATTGACATTTGACACTTGAAATTTGTATTTAATTCCTCACATCTGTCACTTGGCATTTGACGCATGACATCCAGTATTATATATTTGACATTTACCATTTTTTATTTAACAACCCTTATCTGGCATTTAACATCGGATATTTGACATATAATATATACATTGCCACTTGACATTTAATTTCTAAGAGATGAAATATAACATTTGTTATTTAACATTTGCAATTTGACAATCGTCTTCTCATATTTGACATTTATACTTTACACCTGATATTTATCATTTGACATTTGACAATCAACATCTGAATTTAAATAAATAATATTTGGCATCTGACATATGACAGTTGACAACAGCCATCCGGCGTTTGACATTTGATATTGGACATGCAAACTGAGAATTAACCTTTTACAGTTAATTTCTGACAGCTAATATTTGCTATTTCATATTTGCAATTTGACAATCGTCATCTATTGTTTGACACTTGCAATTTAGATTTAACACCTAACAACTTTCAATTGACGTTTGACAACTGTCTTCTGGCGTTTGACATTTGACTTCTTACAACTTAGTTTAGTATTTGCTATTTGACATTTGCAATTTGACAACCGTCATCTATTATTTGACACCTGCAGTTTATATTTAATACATGCATCTGCAATTTGACATTTGAAAACTGACAACATTTCATATTTGACATTTACCATTTGATTTTTGACAATCTCTATCTGGCATTAAAAATCTGATATTTGACATTTAATGTGGGCATTGACATTTGTCATTTAAAATTTCTGACATATGACATAAAAAATTTGCTATTTGAAATTACAATTTGATAGTCTACATCTTATATTTGACATTTATATTTAACACCTGACATCTGCCATTTGACGTTTGACAACCAACATCTGAATTTTAATAATTAGTATTTGACATCTGAGAGTTGACAACCGCCATCTGGCGTTTGACATTTAGTATTGAATTTGTAAAGTGGGAATAAACATTTGGCATTTAATTTCTGACAGCTAAAATTCGATATTTGTTATCTGATATTTGTAATTTGCCATTTATAGTTCACACCTGACATCTGTCATTTGACATTTGATATTTGACAACGGACATCTGGCGTTTATTACTTGACATTTATCATTAGATATTTGACAACCGTTATCTAACATTTAACATATGATATTTGACAAGTAATATAGGCATTGACATTTGACATTTAATTTCAGACGGAGGGCATATAAAATTTGCTATTTGACATTTGCAATTTGACAATCGTCATCGGTTATTTGACACCTGCAATTTGTCATTTATATTTAATTCCTGACATGTAACATTTGATAACTGACATCTAACATCTAATAGTTAACATTTACCATTTTGACATAAAATATACTAGTTGACATTTGCTATTTGACAATCGTTTTCCCATATTTGACATTTATATTTTACACCTGAAATCTGTCATTTAACGTTTTAGAACCAACATCTAAAATGTAATAATTAATATTTGGCATTCAGCATTCGACATTTGACATTTGACAGCAGCTATACATCTTTCGATGTCTGATATTGGACACGCAATAAAGGAATTGACTTTTGGCATTTGATTTCTTACAGCTAACAATTAATATTTTCTATTTGACATATAAAATTTTCTATTTGACAATCGTCTTCTCATATTTGACATTTATATTCTACATCTAACATCTGTCATTTAAGGCTTGACTAGCAACATCTGAATTTTAATAATTAATATTTGACATCTGACTTTTGACAGTTGACAACAGCCATCCGGCGTTTGACATCAGATATTGGACATGTAATGTAGGAATTGACATTTGACATTTGATTTCTAACAGCTAACATTTAATAGTTGCTATTTGATATCGTCATCTGTTCTTTGACATCTGACATCTGTCATTTTACACTTGACAACTGATATATAACATTTAAAATTTGACATTTATTATTTAATATTTGACAACCTCTATCTGGCATTTAACATCTGATGTTTGACTTGTGATAAAGTCATTGACATTTGACATTTAATTTCTGACAGATGACATATAAAATTTGCTATTTGAAATTCGTCTTTTCATATTTGACATTTATATTTTACATCTAAGATCTGTCATTTGTTTTGATTTTAAAATCGTCATCAGTTATTTGACACCTGTAATTTGTCATTTATATTTAATTCCTGACATCTGTCATTTGACATTTGAAAACTGAAATCTAACATTTAATATTTGACATTTACCATTTGATATTTGACAACCCTTATGTGGAATTTAACATCTGAAATTTGAAATGTAATTTCAAATCTCAATGATTTGACATTAAATTTCTGACAAATGACATAAAATTTGATATTGAACACGTAATGACAATCGTCATCAGTTATTTGAAACTTACAATTTGTCATTTATATTTAACACTTGACATCTGTCATTTGACATTTGACAACTGACATCTGGCGTTGATATCTGATATTTAAAATTTAGTATTGGACATTTACCATTTGATATTTAACAACTCTTATCTATTATTCAACATCTGGTATTTGACATGTAATATAGGCGTTGACATTTGACATTTAATTTCTGACAGATGACATATGAAATTTGCTATTTGACATTTATATTTTACACCTGCAATAATTAATATTTGAAATCTAATATTTGACAACTGATATCGGATATTGGATTGTGTAATGTGGGAACTGACATTTGACATTTTGAGTTTGATATTTGCAATTTTACAATCATCATCTGTTATTTGCCACCTGTAATTTGTTATTTATATTTAACACCTGACATCTGTCATTTGACATTTGACAATTGACATGTGGCTTTTGATATCTGATATTGGACATGTAATATTAGAACTGAAATTTGATTTTGATATTTGCAATTTGACAATCATCATCTGTTATTTGACATTTTAAAACTGACATATGACTTTAGATTTTTCATATTGGGCATGTAATGTGGGAACTGACATTTGACATTTAAATTCTTACAGTTAACATTAACTATTTGCTATTTAATATTTGTAATTCAATTTGACATTTGTCATATCTTATTTGACACCGGCAATTTGTCCTTTTTATGTAATTCCTGACATCTGTCATTTGACATTTGACAACTGACATATAAATAATATTTATTATTTGACATTTACCATTTCATATTTGACAACCGTTATCTAACATTTAACATCTGATTTCTGGGAACTGACATGTGGCATTTGTTTTCTTACAGCTAACGTTTAATGTTTGCTGTTTTTAATTTGCAATTTGACAATCGTCATCGATTATCTAATATTAAATAGTTAATATTTGACATTTGCAAATTGGCAATCGGTTTCTTATATTTAGCATTTATATTTTAAACTTGACATTTGAGATTTGGCAGTTGACAGCAGTTATACATCGTTTAATGTCTGATATTGGACACGCAGTGTAGGAATTGACATTTGATTTCTTACAGGTAGAATGTAATATTTCCTATTTGACATTTTCAATTTGACAATCGTCATTTATTGGAGTTATATTTAGCACTTGCATATATCAATTGACATTTGACAACTAATATATAACATTTAATATTTGGCATTTACCATTACATGTCAAATATCAGATGTTAAATGCCATTTGACATTTAATTCCTGACAGTTGACATATAAAATTTTCTATTTGACATTTGCCATTTGACAATCGCCTTTTCATATTTGAGATTTATAATTTAAACCTGACATCTGTCATTTAACATTTGGCAACCAGCATCTGAATTTGAATAATGAATATTTGACATCTGATATTTGACAGTTGACAACCACAATCTGTCGTTTGACATTTGATATTAGACATGTAACGTTGGGAATTGATATTTGACATTTAATTTCTGACAGCTAACATTTAATCTTAGCTGATTGATATTTGCAATTTGTAAATCGGTATCTGTTATTTGACAGCTGCAATTTGTCATTTATATTTAACACCTGCCATTTGACAAGTGACATCTGGTCTTTGATATCTGATATTGGACATGTAATGTGGGAATT
Organism: Ontholestes murinus; assembly: GCA_963969525.1. Taxonomy (NCBI): domain Eukaryota; kingdom Metazoa; phylum Arthropoda; class Insecta; order Coleoptera; family Staphylinidae; genus Ontholestes; species Ontholestes murinus. The sequence continues at coordinate 73,124,647 of OZ018391.1, forward strand.
GACATTTGATTTCTTACAGCTAACGTTTAATATTTGCTATTTGACATTTGCAATTTGATAATAGTCATTTATTATTTGACACCTGCTATTTATATTTAACCCTTGCATCTGTAAATTAACATTTGATAACTGCTATCTAACATTTACCATTTGATATTTGGCATTTAACATCTGATATTTTACATGTAATATAGACATTGACATTTGAAATTTAATTAAGAGATGCCATAAAATTTGCTAATTGACATTTGGAATATGACTTCTTCTCATATTTGGCATTTATATTTTACACCTAACATCTGGCATTTAACGTTTGACAACCAACACCTGAATTTTAATAATTAATATTTGACAATCTGACATTTGACAATATTTAATATTTGACATCTGACATTTGAGAATAGCCATCCGGCTTTTGACATTTCAAATTGAACATGAAACGTGGGAATTAATCTTTGACATGTAATTTGTGACAGCTAACATTTGTTACTTGACATTTGCAGTTTGATAATCGTCATCTATTATTTGACACCTGCAATTTATATTTAAATATATTTAAACTGACATATAAACATTAATATTCGACATTTACCATTTGATATTTAACAACTCTTATCTGACATTTAACAACTGATTTTTGAGGCATTTTTAGCGTTTGACATTTGACATTTCTGACAGATGACATATAAAATTTGCTATTTGATATTTCCAATTTGACATATTAGACATTTATATTTTACACCTGACATCTGTTTAACAAACAACATCTGAATTTTAATAATTGTTATTTGACATTTGACAGTTGACAACCGCCACCTGGCTTTTGATATCTAGATATCTATAGGACATATAATGTACTGTATTTAACTCGGATCATTATAGACTATTGCTTAAAATTATTCATCTTCCAATTAGTTTGGCCAACTGAAAGCAAAACTCATTTTCACCGCTAAAATCATCATTGTTAAAATCCCGAAATCATTTTTTACTTTAATTTTATTATTTAAATACTTCAGCTGTTATTTACTATCCTTGCATAGCTAATACATCATTTTGAAATTTATTTCTGTGGATCTGATAAAATAATTGGTAAGAAATTCCAAATAGATTTTAAATGTTTTTTCAAATGTAACTTGTTAACCTCTTAATTTATTGGGCACATAGTGAAAATAATAGTAGAGTCATTATTTGTGTTAAGTATTAAGTTTAGAAATATCAAAAATTCAGTACAGTATGGCGAATGTAATTAAAGAAAATGCCTTTCGACATTCTGGTGGCGGCGCGCCTAATTTATCATCATTATCTGTTGTAGTTATTTATAAATATTGCTGCGACGGGGAGAGATTGTGCGGCGGTCGGGGCCATTAAAATAAATTTAGTGCCGCCCCGTATAAGCCCTCGAAGGGTCCCTCCTTAAATATATCTATAAGAAGAGAGCGAGCGGCGTCCGGGCGAAGAAGGAGAAGAGCGCATCACAAAAAAAAACCGGGGAGAAGCGAACGATATAAGTGAAACAATATTGTCCAGATCCTATACAAGGATGAAATATCAGGATCCGCATTCCGTTTCACGGCTCATATCCCCCGGAGGCGGTCGAGAGGATCGACTATGAAAAGACGCCGAAAATAAATATGAAAAGGGAATAAGGGCGCAATATAAAGGAGGAGCGACGGGCCGTGGCCGGACAATAATTAACATTCGGATGATGGACGAGACGTGTTCTTTTTTTTAGTTTATTGTGGAATATTGATAAATATTTAATGAAAACAATAAACTATTATAAATTAATAATTTTAGTACAAGTAGAAGTAAAATTAACATTTTTGATATAATATATAATCGCACTTAATTACATTTCTTGTTTGTCATGAATTGTTTATGTCACTATAAAAACGTACTGAGTAACTCTACTGATAAAAAATTAACCTTACGTTAAGGGCGTCGTTAGATGGCAGCACCTGGATCGTCTATTCCCGAATTATAAAAGGCAACCCTTGTAGTGAAATGTAACTTTACACAAACGCTAAAGTTCTTTCATGAATATATTTTCCATTTTTAACTTGATTCCTTTTTTTTCTATCGGAAATTCCGAATCTAAATAACGTACGGAATTAGTGAAACTAGGAGAGCAATAAAAAATCGGAGCGCCCATTAACTCTAGTGTAGATGTAGAAGCTCTACACGGTAGTGGCAGTAAAGAATAATTAAACATCAAATAGGGAGCGGTTTCCTGAAAGTTTAATTGAAGGCCCTATAAAGGGGCCTTCGATGGCCGCGGTCTCGGTAATAAATGAATAATGAGCGCCCACTATAATTACTAGTTAGTGGAGGAAAACTTTCCGCGGATAATGTACCAATTTTGTAAAATACAATTTCATTACAACTTCAACAAGTTCCACCGCGTTCCGCAAACTTTTAGTTGCACTAATGTCTTCTGGTGTTCTCTACTTAAAGTATTTAAATATAGAACTATATTAAAAATAAATAGTAAATAATTAAATAGCCTAGCTGATAGAGCATCCAAATTCAGCAGATTTTTAAAATTTACAAACAGCGAAAAAATTCAATTAAATATAAAAATTAATTTTTAATAGACAAAGAACGTGTTGGATAGAATAATAAGTAAAGTTATTATTATACGTTCCTTTTTTTTCTGAAGACATCAGCGAATATTCGTTCTCAACTTTCGAAATCTTTCGCAATCTCAGGGTTGAGGGTCCAGTTTTCCAGCGGCACGTGCAGATGATTGCTCAATATGGGCACCATCGCCGCCGCCATCGCCACCCCCTCTCCCTCTACTTTTAGATGCAGCCTCGGTATCGAATCGAGGGGGTAGTTTTTGGATTTTTTCTTGCGCGACAGTAGTGCCGGATGGCCCCAAACTCGAAACTGCCGGGGGCCAGACACTCCGAAACTTTATTTGGGGGAGGAAACGGGGAACGGCAGCGCTACACAACTACCGACGCCACCGCCGCCACCATCACCACCGGCAGCCGAACAAGTTTCCACTGTTATGGTGGAAACATCCTCCCCCCTCATGATACACGTGCATGGGGAATTTCTGCGTGATTACGCCACGCCGGAATTTATCAAGTTGGCGGTTGCTCTGCGTATTCACTTGTTTACCTTTGTATTAAATTTAAATCCTTAAAAAATACATTAGAAAATTCAACCAGATTAGAATCATATAAAAATTTCGCTTCCACATTTTTAAAACTCTCATTAAAATTTGTAGTAAGTTTTAAAATCGTTTCTATAACATTTTAAGAATTTCTCTACTACGATTATGGACCTTCTCAGCATAATTTCTTTTTGATAGAGTTGGAGTACTTCAGTAATTTCTCTTCCAGATTCCAGATAATAGTTTTTCTATTAGATTTTTTTTCTTTAAGTGTTCTAGATTTGATAGCAATTTTTGTTTTCAATATTTCTTGAAATAACTAAATTTTAGTATAGAGTCATATAATTATGGCTTCAGTTTCCTTGTATATGTAGGATGGGTGGGTGGCCACTATCCTACTCTCCAGTTTTAAATTATAATCAAAGGGTTTTCAAATGATAAATATTAAATTCAAGAGATGTTTACATGGAAAATTTAGTATAAATCTGTTCGTAATCAAATTGGTTTTTAGGGAAACATTTGTGGGTGATATACAAATTGAAGGGTAGGATAGAGGCCACCCACCCACCCTACATAATCATAGGCACTTCCATCACAAAATCCATTATAGTTCCTTTAAACAAAAACAGATGAGGGTAGTTGTCGTTAATTATTTCATTAACACTGTTATGGTTTAGGTCTCCTTGTATATGTAAGGTGGGTGGGTGGCGACTATCCTATCCTCTAGTTTTAAATTATAAACAACAGTTTCCAAATGATAAATATTCAATTAAAGAGATCCTTACATAGAAATTATAGAATAAATCTGTTCGTAATCGAAGAAAACATTTTTATGTGATCTATAAATTGGAGGGTGCGGTAGAGAACACCCACCCACCCTACATATAAATAGGAACTCTAATCACTGAAACTATGTTAGTTCCATAAAATAAAAACATATTAAATAGATTTGGTTAAAGATTTTATTCCCACTGGTGTAGTTTAAGTCTCCTTGTATGTGTAGGGTGGGTGGGTGGCCACTATCCCACCCTTCAATTTTATATTATAAGCAACGGTTCTTTAATGATAAATATTAAATTAGTGATATGTTTACATGGAAAATCTAGTATAAATTTGTTCGAAATCAAATTGCTAATCAAAAAAATATTCATGCATGACCTATAGATTGGAGGGTAAAATAGAGGCCACCCACCTACCCTACTTATACATAGGTACTTTCATCACTGAAATTATTTTAGTTCCTAAAAACAAAAACGGATTAATTAGATGTTGTTAATGATTTTATTCGCACTGTTGAGTTTATGTCTCCTTGTATATGTCGGGTGGGTGGGTTTCCACTATCCTACACTCCAGCTTTAAATAATAATCAAAGGATTCCAAATTATGAATATTAAATTAGAGGGATTTTTACATGGAAAATCTAGTATAAATCAGTTCGTAATCAAACTGGTATTTAAAGAAACATTTGAGTGAGATTTATAAGTTGAAGGATGGGATGGAGACCACCCACCCACCCTACCTATACATAGGCACTTTCATCACTGAAACTGATTTAGTTCCTAAAAACAAAAACGGATTAATTAGATGTTAATTATTTTATTCGCACTGTTGCAGTTTATGTCTCCTCGTATATGTAGGGTGGGTGGGTGACCACTATCCTACCCTTTAGTTTTAAATTATAATAAATGCTTTTAAAATGATAAATATTATATTAAAGATATATTTACATGGAAATTATAGTATAAATCTGTTCGTAATCAAATTGGAATTTAGGGAAATATTTGTGTGTGATATATAAACTTAATCTGTTTTAGTTTCTTAAAACAAGGGTAGATGTCTTTAATGATTTTATTACTTATTGAATAAAAGTATGAACTTTTACAAATTTACAAAACAAAAATACTAGATATATTATATATGACAATTATAATGCGTGCGTGATAAATTATAAATTTACACTAATATGACAAAACCAAATGTTTAAATATGAAATGTTACAAATTATACGAAGATGCTGCAAAAAAGCAGTGTTTACTAAATAGATTAATAAATTAATGTAATTCGGTAATGAGTTGTATAGAAATTGGATTATTGTAAACGTAATTTGTTGAGTGGCATGGAATCATAAATAAATGATGATATCTCCGTAGTTATGGCGGCAAGGTACTGAAATTTAACTGGGCTAAAAGATCACATGAATTAAACAAATTATATTTAAGACACAAATCTGCTACTAATCTACATATTCGTAAATATTATTGTACTAATCATTGTTTTGTCATGGCCACTGAAACCAATACGGTACGAATAAATTTAAAAAAAAATCAACTGTACACTTTCAATCTTAGCCACATCACAACACAAAAGGTGACCAGAGATGCGTATTCTAACACTGGAAGCACCAAAGTTAAATAGAGTTTTCTTAATGTATTTGAAGAGAAGTTAACAGAAAAACGATTGATGAACCCAAGTGTATTTTTTGCATTACAAACTATTGAAGTTATCTGCTATTTAAATAACATTTTACTATCAAACATCATTTATAAATAACATCCACATTTGCGAAAGAATTATTGTCTATGATATAGTCGTATGCAACATTGTTCTTTTTACGAGAAAACGTGATTTTGCAACATTTTTTAATATTTAAATATAGCTTATTACCGAAACCCCATTCTTCTAAGGACAATAGTTCTTCTTGTAATGCTTTACAGTCGTTCGTATATAAAATTTTTCTAAATATTTTCAAATCGTCAGCGAATATAAAAAAGAGCTGCGTAAGTAAAGAGCAATATCATTAATAAAGATCACAGTGTGAGCCTTGAGGCATACCTGATGAAACATTTACACTCTTAGAAAAACAGTTATCCACTTTAACAAATTGTGCCCTTTCACATATAAATCTTCTAATCCACTTAATTGTATTACCACTCAGACCTGCGTTATAAAGTTTTTCAAGTAACAACTGGTGATGCACACGGTCGAAGGCCTTAGAGAAGTCCGTGTAAATGCAATCCGTTTGTAAACCCGCTTCCATTGCATTAGAAAAAGATGAGTTAAACACTAACAAGTTAGTTAGAGTAGAGAGTCCACTACAGAATCCATGCTGTTGGGAGATTAGTAAGCTCTCACATGTACGTTTCATCTGTGTAGCAACAAGATTGTCTAATAGTTTTGTAATAGTTGAGTAATTCCTGATAACACAACGATTACCTGATTTGAATAGTGGTCAAATGTAGCTTCCGAGAAGAAGGAAATGCCCCAGTCTGCAATTAGTTATTAAATAACATTATAATCGGTTGAGCTAATGTATAAATACATTTCTTCAAAAAAATGGTATACCATCCAGGCCAGTAACGAAAGAGTCCTTTAAATTATTAATGCCATTCAACACATCGATCGTAGACACAGATAATTGCTTACAGTCATCCGATATATTTTTGTGTGTAGTAGGCGTCGCAGGCAAATTGGATAGTGAGTTAATTTGAAAGATAATTAAAACGCCGACATCATTCAAGAATTAATTTGAAAGAAGTTGTGATATATAAATGATTCACTTAATATTTCAGCTAAATCGTACTTATTAGAGGAATGAGTTAAAGAATTGTTGTTGATAGACCATAGCGCACCAGGTAGGTTATAATCACCGCAGATTAAAACATTGTCATTAGAAAAGTTTGAAAAAAGGGTGTCAATCGTGGAACAATGATTTTCATAAATAATGTACATTGCGCCAATTATTAATTAGTTGTTTACTCTTACATAAAGTTCTTCAAGGTATATTGAGTCTAACGTTATTAAATGAGACCGGAAACATTTTTTAATGGCGATAAGAATACCACCGCCCCTCGATTTCATATTCGTATAATTACTTCGATCTTGTCTGTAAATGATGTAATTATTGAAACCCAGTTCAGCATTATTAATACTGCCGTCTAACCATGTTTCAATAAAAATTAAAATATCAAAGGAGGATGAATTAGCTGAATGCACAATATTGGATAGTTTAGTTTTCATACCTCCAACATTTTGAAAATATAAAGTTAGTTTTCTTGACTACTGTTAGACTTATTAGTGGGACGGATCAGAAAAAATTGTCGGCCTATTTCTTACAAATCTGATATGAAGTATAGGCTTACCGTTATTTTTCCTAATCAATAGATCTGCATTGATCTTTTTAATTTCCTCACGTTGAGATAATGTTAGATCAGTTGAAACATTTAAAGATGGAAATCTCTTTCGATTTTTTAGGATCACTCTAGCTTTAAATTTATTTTCTAGTGAAATTTTTAGTGGCCTAATTTTAGTCTAATTAATTTAGTAGCATTATAATTTAACTCAAGAACACAAGAAATAATTTTATTACATTCATCAACATCATGTTTTTTACGCAAATCAAAGTTATGTAATTAGACTCGATTATATTATAGAAAACTATATTGTTTTGCCTATTTTGCCTATCTAGAGTTTCGGCCATTAAATTATCATTTGGGTTATTTTTTATATTTTCGATTTCTAAGCGTAAATTCTTATTTACTTATTACAAAATGTCATTATCAAGGAGTAATGAATTCATTACTCCTTGATAATGACATTTTGTCGAAACTAGTCGGAGAAAAAATAATAAATATTCTGTGAAACAAACTAAGTGTTTTTAATTTCTAATCAAGATTTTTCAAATTGGTTTCACCACGGGTTAAGTGAGCAATTAATTAAATATATATGTTGTTCTAGGTGTTCAATTGTAAAATTATTACTTCTGTCGCTCAATACATTTTTGAAAGTGAATAAGTTTCTCTTCATTTTAAATTATAGCTGGATACATTTAAAAATTTAGAAGATTTTCCTTTCATCCTTCATTTTTACCGAATATTTCTTCCGATATTATTTTGATTTCTAGGCCAATGCGTCTAGGTATTTTCTAAATTGAATATGCTTTCATAAAGATTTTATTATGTAGCTCATAAAATTTAAACGGAATTTTATGTAACTAAATTGTTTTGAAGCTTTTGTTTCTTAAGAACTGATTGACAGTCATTAACTGATTGTTGTCTCGGGAAAGTCGTATATAACCTTATTAAATCCTTCAAAATTGTTCGCATAGTACATCGCAACATATTGCCAAGTTCCCCATCTTGTTAGCACTAGTTCATGGGGCAGTGAGATATTAGGTAATGTCTCCTTGAATAATTGTACTCACAGAGGACTATTATTCCATTTTTAATTAAATCTACCAATGGAAATTTCATTCTTCTAGTTACAGCAATTCGTTTCAATCCATGTGCTAAACTTGTACAGTGTATAAAATGCATTATTAGTAAAATTTTGTAATTTGGTATTGCCTACGGCAAAAATAAGGTAGTCAATCCATCATTTATGAATTTTCTATAGTGTTATTATCAGTTTTCTTCAGTTCTTTTGAATATATCAAAATACTGTTGGTCGGGATTTCTTCATGCAAAATTCCTATTATTAAATTAAATAAGCTTATGTTATTTTATCCATACCAAAACACATATAATGAGTGTTAATAAAATCTTTAATTTTTTGTATGCGCATTTTACAATATTTTTCCAAGAAAGACTTAAATGCATTATTTTTTCATTTTCTTAAAGGGGTAATCAAATTTAAAAGTGTTTTGCATAAATCTAAATTAAACTTAAGTTGTCCGTCGTTTTGTGAAGATGATGCTAAAGATTAAGAAATTGTCTGCTGTTTTTTAATTCAGCTTTAAAATTTCAATATGAAAATTAACGAAAACGATATATCATATTATAAACAGCTACAAATTTAAAAAAAAAATATATTGTCAAAAGACACGAAGAAAATATGTCATAAAAATATAATCTATAAATGATGGGTAACAAATTTTTATGAAAATTCTGTATATTAGCACATTAATTTATAATCAGTGTACATTTGTTTATTAAATATTTATTAAAAGTTTAAGAAAATGCCCTAAAAACATTTTAATCCAAAAAAGCATTAAAATAAGCACAAAAAGTCAAAATAAGCACAAAAAGTCAAAAAAAGCAAAATACTCTTAACGCCAAGTAATTACATCTTTCAAGACTTGGATAAGGATAAGCATAATGGCTAGAAATCCGCTCTCTGATTATAAGTTTTTTTTTATAATAAATATTAAATTAAAGAGATGTTAAAATGGAAATCTAGTATAAATCTGTTCGTAGTCAAATTGGTATTTAAGGAAACATTTGGGTGTGATCTATAAATTGAAGGGTGGGATAGAGGCCACCCACACACCCTACATATACGAAGACACTTCCATCACTAAATCTATTTTAATTTCTTAACACAAGAACAGATTAGGGTAGATGTTGTTAATGATCTTATTAGCACTCTTGCAGTTTAAATCTCCTTGTATATGTAGGGTGGGTGGTTGTTCATTATCCTGCTCTCCACTTTTAAATTATAATCAACACTTTTCAAATGATTAAATTAAAGAGATATTTACTTGGAAAATATATAAATTTGGTATTAATATTAGTATCACCCGCGAAAATTTCAAAACTGATTTTCATAATTCTCCGAACCGTACAAACATAAAACATTAATAATATCATTGGATTTATAAGTATCTGGTCTGTACACCGATGTGATAAAAATTTTAACATTATGACATGTTATATATGTTCTCATAAAAGTAAAGTTATTTATTTCAATAATTTCATTACTTAACCCTCTAAATTAAAATAATTATTTTCCTCACAAACCCAAATTTCTGTCAGAATTATAACATCAAATTCGACATTCAGTAAGTTAAGATACATCTCTAAATTATTGAAGTTTTTACTCACACTACGGATGTTTGGAAAATTGATACTCTATTGCATTCCCTAGAAAAGCTTTCAATTTTTGAATAACAGGATTGTAGTTCCTCGAGGAAGATATCCTCAATCATTGGCAGGTCTAAAGTTATATATAATCTCTATTCCACCCTTTATAGAATATTGATTAATATTTAATAATATTAATACAAGTAAAGTATCCAACAAAATAAAAAAGTATTTCTTTGTATAATAATCAAATTAAAACAAGAAATTATTCAAAAGTAATAAATCAAACAAAATAAAAAAATAATTCTGTATATAACAATCAAATGAAAATAATAATTAGAAAGTAGTTAGTTAGTTTCTTAAAACAAATACAGATGAGAGAAGATGTCGTTAAACATTTTATCAACACTGATATAGTTTAAGTCTCCTTGCATGTGTAAGGTGGATGGGTGGCCACCATCCTACCTTCCAGTTTTAAGTTATAAGCAACAGTTTGGTTATAATAAATATCAAATAAAAGAGATGTTTACATGGAAAGTCTAGTATAAATCTGTATTCAAATTTGTATTAGGTAAACGTTTGTGTGTGATCTATAAAATGGAGGGTGGAGTAGAGGACACCCACCCACTCTCCATATATATAGGCACATCCATCACTTAAGCTATTTTAATTTTTTAAAACAAAAACAGATTAAAGAGATGTCAATATTGATTTCATGAGTAGTGTCGTAGTTTAAGACTATTTTTATATGTAGGATGGGTGGGTGGCCTCTATCCTACTCTCCGATTTTGAATAATAATGGATGAGTCCTTGTATTACACGCCTTTTTTTATCGGATTTAAATTTTGGGATTATTTTCTGCAAATTTGGAAGAAAATAAGCTAAAATATTCGAGAATCTAGAAAAGAGATTTATTGAAATTACTAGAATTTTTAAAGAAAGGAAATTTTAGGAATCTACTGGAATAACAGCTGAAAAATAAAAAAAACTCTCGAAAAATTTATTTTTTAAATATTTAGCTGAAATATTTAAAAATCTAGAAGAGTTTGGAGTTTGGAGACGTTTTGAGAATATAATGTAAGAAAGATTTCATTTCTTTATTTCACAACGACATTAGCAATCATAACGTGTGAAAAACATTTACTTAATTAAATGATGTTGTACTTAAATATTAAAAGCTTTTATATAACTCTTTTCTAAATTCTAAATCGTTACTGAGTTTAAACTAAGCAATTACGAGTGAGTTTAATCTTTTATAAAATTATAAGGACATAACCTAGAAGTTAATTTCAAGTGAGCTACAATTATTCAAATAATTAATTTTTATAATAATTTCAAGCAAGAGTGAAGAAATTTGAGGAAACTTATAAATCATTTTGATGGACGAGCGGAACGAATACAAATCGATAGTCCAATCAATTATCAAAAATGAAAAAAATTGTGTAACTCTGTCTTCAATATTACGAATTTTACTATTATAGATTACTATTTAATATCGTTTAGACCTCCATATTTGATTACAATTTTTCCTTTCTCTTAAACAGATGACACCCTATTGTTAAAAGTTACCGAAGTTACTTTCTTAAGCCAGGTTGAAAGTTTATAAATCTAGTTAGCTTATGTATTCTTTACATTAAAAAAATAATTATAATTATGACTTTAATTTTAGTAAAGATATTGCATAGTAAGTTTTGGATACATATAATGATTACCTTTAGTTGCAGTTTTAATTCTCTGCATTGGACATACCTGCAACAATAAAAAAATATATGTAGTTTAAAAAAAATATATTGTTTACATCAAGAATAAAAAACAACATTTTGATCATACAAAAGGCACATAATAAAATTATTTCATACTGAAACGCCAGTATCGATTACACAGTTTACGTGTGTATGTGTGTGGTACGTTCCCAAGAGGTTCTCACACGCTTCTTTTCAGATACTCGTATCACACATTGAGAACGGTGTTAACGAATTTATACGTGGAAGCCGGAGGGATGGTGGATTTCTTAGATGAAAGGGGATTTAGTTTGTCGCAAGGAAAGTTCCCCGGGTGATTAAATAAGTTATAAACGAGGATGTAATAATGCGTTTTGGAACACTATTTCATCCCGGGGACTTAAAAGCACACACAGAAGAAGAAGTAGAAGTAGAAGACGAACGAGTCCGTTAAATTATTGCCGCGGCCCTTATTTATTAACAATAAAATCATTAATTACATCAACATTAAGAGTAAAGAATGGATAAATGTATGTGTAAACTGGAGAATGGAGGAAGAGGTTAAAATTTTAATTAAATCCTCTCGATTTCACTTCTAGTTTAATAAAATTTTAATTAGCCTTTAACGAAGTCATTATTGATACCTAGAGTACATTCGAGTTTTTTTTTCTTCTTTCGTTATCAATGCGCTTTGGCGCCGATAATAAGTTGGCAGCGCGAAACTCGAGACCCGGCCGGGCTGCGCCAACCTTCCTCCCTAATTAGTTTCACCAACACCCACCCGCCCACCACCCTATCACCGGCACAGAAATTTCCCAGAGCCGAAACTGGAAAATTGCCGCAATTAAAATTTAATTGTGAGAGTTATATAATAAAAAAGAAAATTCACATATAAAATTTATATTTCCAAACTACTCGCTTTATTAGGGTAATATATGATGGGGTTGGGTGTGTATTATTATTCATTAACGGTTTGAACGCGCGGTAATAAATTCGTCGGAGTGAGACGGAGAACTTGTTGCCCGAAATGCAATTTGGCAATTTGGCAATTTCCCTCGGACCCATCCTGTCTACGGCGTCGGCGTCGGCGTTTTTGCCCCATTCCGGATTGACAGGATAATTAAAATAGGGACGGTTACGTGAGCGTGCGGTTGGCTGCCCTGGCCGCAAATTTAGGCGACGTTTCGACGTCTACCCTCGCCGCAAGACCGTCGGCTCGACGCTAATTACATTCATCATCGATAAACAATACGTCTATTACAAACAATTCAAATAATTAAAACGAAAAAAAAATGTTATAAATAATATAATACTGTTTTTCTAATTTTTAACATAAAACTTTATTCATAATTTTAAAATATATCACAAAATAAACCTCTACACTGTTACCTATACAAAGAAATTATCCTAATCTCAGTTCACTCTTAATCTATCGCAATAAAAGTTTTATTGTAGTAGCGTATTCTTGACTTATCCCAAAAAATATTCACCCTAACTTATTCTTGACCTAACCCTATATTTTCATAGCACATTCTTCGATAAATCATTAAAATTAAAATAATATTTTACTCTTAACCTACCCCAATAAATCACAGTATACTCCTGATCTTGGCTAAAACGCTAACGTATTATTAATTGTTTTAGCGTATTTTAGACGTATAATAGCCTGGCGTACTCTTAACCTGTCCTAATAAATTATTAATTGCTATGGTGTACTCTTAAACTATTACATTAATCAATAGAACTGTTAAAATAATATATTATTTGTCCTGACGTACTCTTCACCTATTCCAATAAATTATTCATTCTCCTGGCCTATCCTTGATCTACGCTAACATATTATTTATTGTCTTGGAGTACTTTTATTTATTACAATTATAAATTGATTGCTGATTCCTGCTGTGCAATTTTCAATTTTGCAGCTTAGGATTATGTATACTCTTATTATGAACGTTTTTTGTAATTTGTAAGATAATTACTGCAAGGATATATATTTTACAATTATTCTAATAATCAAATAAAATTTTATTATTTCAATTTCAAGTTCCCACGGTTGTCATCTAGTTTCCTGCTGTGCAATTTTGAATTTTACAATTTGGGATTATATGTACGTTTATTAAGGACGTATGTGATTTTTAAAGTCATTCCTGGAAGGATTTATATTTTACAATTATTTTAATAATCAAATGAAATTATATTATTTTAATTTCAAGAGTCTAATGTTGACATATTCTTTCTTGCTGTGAGATTTTGAATTTTGTAATTTGGGACTAAGTATGCGTCTATTGTAAACATAGTTTTTAATTTTTAATATAATTCCTGCAGGGGTTAATTTTTTTACATATTTACTACCCATCAAATTCAATTTTATAATTTTAATTTTAAGTTTCTACTGTTGTCATCTTGTTTCCTGCTGTGAAATTTTGAATTTTGCAATTTGAGATTATGTGTACGTTTATTAAGGCCGTATGTGATTTTTACGATCATTCCTGCAAGGATTTATATTTTAAAATTATTGTAATAATCAAATGAAACTTTATTATTTTAATTTCAAGTTTCTAATGTTGTCATCTTCTTTCCTGCCGTGCGATTTTGAGTTTTATAATTTGGGACTAAGTATGTGCCTATTGTAAACGTAGTTTTTAATTTTTAATATAATTCCTGCAGGGGTTAATTTTTTACATATTTTTTAACCACTAAATGCAATTTATTAATTTTAATTTAATGTTTCCACTGTTGTCATCTTGTTTCCTGCTGTGCAATTTTAAACTTTGCAATTTGGGATTATTTTTACGTTTATTAGGGCCGTATATGATTTTTATGATCATTTCTGCAAGGATTTATATTTTAATATTATTGTAATAATCAAATGAAATTTTATTATTTTAATTTCAAGTTTCTAATGTTGCCATCCTCTTTCCTGCCGTGCGATTTTGAGTTTTGTAATTTGGGACTAAGTATGTGCCTATTTTAAACGTAGTTTTTAATTTTTAAAATAATCCCTGCAGGGGTTAATTTTTTACATATTTATTAACCATTAAATTCAATTTAATAATTTTAATTGAAAGTTTCTACTGTTGTCATCTTTTTTCCTGCTATGCAATTCTGCATTTTGCAGTTTAAGATTATGTATACTCTTATTGAGAACGCATTTTGTAATTTTTAAGGTAATTCCTGCAAGGATTTATATTTTACAATTATTATAATAATCAAATAAAATTTTATTTTTTCAATTTCAAGTTCCCACGGTTGCCATCTTGTTTCCTTTTGTGCAATTTTGAATTTTGCAATTTGGGATTATGTGTACGTTTATTAAAGACATATGTGATTTTTAAAATTATTCCTGCAAGGATTTATATTTTACAATTATTTTAATAATCAAATGAAATTTTATTATTTTAATTTCAAATTCCCACTCTTGTCATCTTGTTTCCTGTTGTGCGATTTAGAATTTTGTAATTTGGGATTAAGTATGCGCCAATTGTGAACGTAGTTTTTAGAATTTTTAATAAAATTCCTGCAGGGATTAATTCTTTACATATTTACTAACCATCAAATGCAATTTAATAATTTAATAATTTTAATTTAAAGTTTCCACTGTTGTCATCTTGTTTCCTGCTGTGAAATTTTGAATATTGCAGTTTAAGATTATGCATACTCCTATTAAGAACGTATTTTGCAATTTTTAAGATAATTCCTGCAAGGATTTATATTTTACAATTATTCTAATAATCAAATAAAATCTTATTAGACTTAATTTCAAGTTCCCACGGTTGCCATTTTGTTTGCTGCTGTGAAATTTTGAATTTTTTAATTTAATATTATGTGTAAATTCATTGAGGACGTATTTTGTAATTTTTAAGATAATTCCAGCAGAGGATAATTGTTTACAATTTTTTTTAACAATCGTGTGCAATTTTATAATTCTAATTTTAATTTTTTAATGTTGCCATCTTGTTTCCCCCTGTACAATTTTATATTTTGTAAATTTGGAGTAAGTAAACGTTAATGTGGCTATATTTTGTAATTTTAAAATAATTCCTGCAAGAATAATTTATTACAATTTTTTAACCATCGAGTGCAATTTTATAATTTTAATCTCAAGTTTCTACGTTTGCCATCTTATTTCCTGCTGTGTAACTTTAAATTTTGTTATTTGGGATTAAGTATACATTTATTAGAGACTTACTTAATAATTTCTAAAATAATTCCTGCTGGGGTTTATATTTTGCAATTTTTTTATTCATCGAGTACAATTTTATAATTTCAATTTCAAGTTATTACCATCGCCATCCTGTTTCCTGTTGTGCAAAAATTATGCAATTTTAGGATAATTATCCTGCAGGGGTTATTTTGGGTAATTTTTCTTAGCATCGAGTGCAATTTTATAATTTTTAAATTCCTACTGATGCCAAATTTCTACTGTTGCCATCTTATTTCCTGCTGTGTGATTATAAATTACAAAATTTAGGATTATTTATACCTTTATTATTAACGTATTTTGTAAATTTTAAGAAAATTCCGGAATTTATTAAAACATTTTCTAATCATCGAGTGCAATTTTACAATGTTAAATTCTCAATGCTGCCATCTTGTTTCCTGCTGTGCGATTTTGAATTTTGTAATTAGGAATTATATATACGTTCATTAAGGACGTATTTTGTAATTTGTAAGACAATTCCTGCAAAGAATTTGTACTTAAAAATGTTTCTAATTATCAAATGAAATTATATTATTTTTATTACACGTTATCACTTTTTCAATTTTATTTCCTGCTTTGCGATTTCGACTTTTTTAATTTGGGATTAAGTATGCGTTTATTGTGAACGCAGTTTTTAATTTTTAAGATAATTCTTGCAGGGGTTAATTTTTTACAACATTTCTAATCATCGAATGTAATTTTATAATTTCAATTTCCAGTTTCTAATGTTGCCATCTTGTTTGTCTCTGTACGATTTTAAATTTTATAATTTGGGATTAATTATACGTTCATTAAGGTCATATTTTAGAATCTTTAAGACAATTCCTGCGGGGCTTAATTTTTTATAATTTTTCTAACCATCGAGTGAAATTTTATAATTTTTATATTCCCACTATTTCTATCTAGTTTCCTGCTGAACAATTTCAAATTTTATACTTTGGGATTATGTATACGTTCATTATGGTCTTAATTAGCAATTTCTAAGATAATTCCTGCTGAGGTTTATTTTTTTACAATTTATGAAACTTTTGGGTACACTAATAAAACACGATTTGATTTCCTTTCTTCACTAATTTATTTTTACACGTTAAATGTACATTTCGAGCACCATGTGCTCATTTTCAATAACTGAATGGGTACAATTTTATAATTCTATATTTAAGTTCTCACTATCGCCATCTTGTTTCCTGCTGTGCGATATAAAATTTTGGAATTTGGAATTAATTTATTGTGGATGTATTTGATAATTTTTAAGATAATTTCTGCAAGAGTTAATTTATTACAATTTTTCTAACCATGAAATGCAATTTTAAAGTTTTAATTTCAAGTTCCTACGATTGCCATTTTGTTTTCTGTTGTGTGATTTTAAATTTTGCAATTTGAGATTATGTATACGTTCGTTAAGAACGTATTTTGTAATTTTTAAGATAGTTTCTGCAAGAATTTATGTTTTACAATTTTTCTAATAGGCAAATGAAATTTTATTATTTTAATTTCAAATTCTCACTGTTACCATCTTCTTTTCTGTCGTGCGATTTTAAATTTTGTAATATAGGATCAAGTCTACGTTTATTGGCGACATACATTGTAATTTTTTAAATAATACCTTTAATTTTCTAACCATCGGATGCAATATTATAATTTTAATTTAAAGTTCTCACTATCGACAACTTGTTTCCTGCTGTGCGACTTTAAAATTTGTAATTTAGGATTAAGTATACATTCATTGAGGACGTGTTTTGTAATTTTTAAAATCATTCCTGCAGGGGTTTATTTTTTACAACTTTTCTAATAATCGAATGCAATTTCAAAATTTTATAAAGTTTTTACTGTTGTCATCTTATTTCCTGCTGTGTGATTTTGAATTTTGTAATTTGAGATGAAGTATATGTTTCCTTGAGGACGTATTTTGTAATTTTTAGGATAATTCCTGCCATAGTTAACTTATTAAAATTTTCTAAACATCGAGTGCAATTTTATAATTTTAATTTAAAGTTTCTAGTATTGCTATCTTGTTTTCCACTGTACGATTTTATATTTTGTAATTTGGGATTAAGTGTACGTTCATTGAGGTTACATTTTGTTATTTTTGAAATAATTACCAGAAGGGTTAATTTATTACAATTGTTCTAACCATCAAGGGCAATTTTATAATTTTATTTTCAAGTTTCTACTGTTGCCATCTTGTTTCCTGCTGTGCGATTTTAAATTTTGTAATTTGCGATTAAGTATGCATTTATTGTGAATGTAGTTTTAATTTTTAAGGTAATTCCTGCCGGGGTTATTTTTTTACAGTTTTTCTAATGATAAAATGCAATTTTATAATTTTACTTTCAAGTTCAAGCCCTTGTCATTTCTTTTCCTGCTAAGTGATTTTGAATTTTATAATTTTGTATCAAGTATACATTCATTTAGGACGTATCTTATTAATTTCTAAGATAATTTCTGCAGGAGTTATTTTTTTACAATTTTCTTAAACTATCGAATAAAATTTTATAATTTTAATTTCAAGTTTCCACTGTTGCCATCTTATTTCCTGCTGTGTAATTTTGAATTTTACAACTTGAGGATATGTATACGTTCAACACAACGTACGTCGTAATGTTTTAAAAATAATTCCTGCAAGAATTTATATTTTACTATTTTTATAATAATCAAATGAAATTGTATTATTTTAATTTCAAGTTCCCCCTGTTTCTATCTTGTTTCCTGCTGTGCGAATTTAAATTTAGTAGTTTGTGATTAAAGATGCATTTATTGTGAACGTTGTTTTAATTTTTAAAATAATTCCTGCAGGGGTTAATTTTTTTACAATTTTTTTTAAGTTCCCACTCCTGTCATCTTGTTTTCTGCTGTGTGATTTTTATAAATTTTTAAGATAATTCCTGCAAGAGTTAATTTTTTACAATTTTTCTAACCATCGAGGGAAATTTTATAATTTTAATTTCAAGATTCCACGGCTGCCATCTTGTTCCCTAGGGTACGATTTTAAATTTTCCAATTTGGGATTATATATACGTTTATAGAGGACGTATTTTTTAAGTAATTCCTGAAAGGATTTCTATTTTACAATGTTTTTAATAATCAAATGAAATTTTATAATTTTAATTTTAATTTCAAGTACCCACTACTGCCATCTTGTTTTTTTCTCTGCGATTTTGAATTTTGCAATCTAAGATTATATATACGTTCATTGAAGGAGTATTTTGTAATTTTAAAAATAATTCCTGCAAGGATTTATATTTTACAATTTTTCTAATAATCAAACGAAATTTTATTATTTTAGTTTCAAGTTCCCACTGGTGCCATCTAGTTTCCTGCTGTAGAAAATTAAATTTTGTAATTTGGGTTTAAGTATGCATTCATTGTAAACGCATTTTTAAATTTTACGATAATTCCTGCAGGGGTTAATTTTTTACAATTTTTCTAACTATCGAGTGCAATTTTATAATTTTTAAATTCCTACGTCTGCCAACTTGTTTCCTGCTGCTTTATTTTAATATTTGTAATTTCGGATGAAGTATATGTTTATTAGGGATGTACTTTTTTACAGTTTTTCTAATGGTAAAATGCAATTTTAAAATTTTCACTTCAAGTTCCCACTGTTATCATCTTGTTTCCTGCTGTGTGATTTTGAATTTTACAATTTAGGATCAAGTATACATTTATTGAGAATGTATTTTATAAATTTTTGAGATAAGGAGTTAATTTTTTACAATTTTTCTAACCATCTAGGGAAATTTTATTTTAATTCAAGTCTCCACTGTTGCCATATTGTTTTCTGCTGTGCGATTTTGAATTTTGCAACTTGAGGTTATGTATACGTTCATTACAACACACGTCGTAATTTTTAAGATATTTCCTGCACGGATTTATATTTTACAATTTTTCTAATAATCAAATGAAATTTTATAATTTAAATTTCCTGTTGCCATCTTGTTTCGTGCTATGCTACTTCAAATTTTGTAATTTAGGATTCAGTTTACATTCATTGAGGACATATTTTGTAATTTTTAAAATAGTTCCTTCAAGAGTTTATTTTTTACAACTATTCTAATCATCGAATGCAATTTTATAATTCTAATTTCCAACAGTTGCTATCTTGTTTCCTGCTGTGCGATTTTAAATTTTGTAATTTCGGATTAAGTACATGTTCATTGTGATTTCTAAAATAATTCCTGCAAGGGTTAATTTATTACAATTTAACTAACCATGTTTCCCACTGTACGATTTTAAATGTTTTAATTTTTTATAAGGTGGAATAACGTTTATTAAGAACGTACTTATTCATTTCTAAGATAATTCCTGTTGGAGTTTACTTTTTGCAATTTTACTAATTATTAAGTGCAATTTTTAAATTTTAATATCAAGTTACCACAGTTGCCATCTTGTTTTCTGCTACTCGATTTTGAATTTTAGAATTTTGGATTATGTATACGTTCATTAAGAACGTATTTTGTAATTTTTTAGATAATTCCTCAAAGGATTTATATTTTACAGTTATTCTAATAATCAAATAAAATTTTATTATTTTAGTTTCATGTTCCCACTGGTGTCATCTTGTTTCCTGCTGTGCAATTTTGAATTTTGTAATTTAAGACTATGTGTATGTTCATTGAGTATGTATTTTGTCTCATTTTTAATAATTTTTGCAAGAGTTAATTTATTACAATTTTTCCAACCATCGAGTGCAATTTAATAATTTTAACTTCAAGTTCTCACTATCACCATCTTGTTTTTGGGTGTGCAATTGTAAATTTTGTAATTTAGGTGTAATTTAGGATTAAATAAACATTTATTAGGGATGTACTTTTGAATTTTTTAGATAATTCCTGCAGGTGTTTATATTTTAAAAATTTTCTAACCATCGAATGCAATTTTACAATATTCATTTTAAGTTACCACTGTTGTATTATTTTTTCCTGCTGAACGATTTTAAATTTTTTAATATAAGATTAAGCATACATTTATTGATGACGTATTTTATGATTTTCAAGATCATTCCTGTAGGGGTTTGATTTTTTACAACTTTTCTATTCAGCGAATTGAATTTACAATTCTAATATCAAGTTCCCACTATTGCCATCTTATTTCCTGCTGTAAAATTTTAAATTTTGCAGTGTAGGATTAAGTATACGTTTATTGGGGGCATATTTTGTAAATTTTTAGATAATTCCTGGAGGAGTTTATTTAAAAAAAAATGTAACCATTGAATGCAAATTTATAATTTCAATTTCAAGTTTCCACAGTTGACATCTTGTTTCCGGCTGTGCAGTATTTAATTTTGCAATTTAGGATTATGTAGGAGTTTATTAAGGACATATTTTGTAATTTTTAAGATAATTATTGCAATGATTTATATTTTACAATTATTTTAATAATCAAATGAAATTTTGTTATTTTAATTTCATGGTTCCACTATCGCTATCTTGTTTCCTGCTGTGCAATTTTATCTTTTGTAATTTGGGATTAAGTATACGTTCATTGAGAATGTATTTTGTAATTCTTAAGAGAAATTGTAAAAAATTAACTCCTGTAGGTTAATTTTTTACAATTTTTCTAATAATCAATTGAAATTTAATTATATTAGATTCAAGTTTCCACTGTTGCCATCTTGTTTCCTGCTGTTTGATTTTAAATTTTGTAATTTAGGATTAATCATACGTTCATTGAAGATGTATTTTGTGATTTTTAAGATCATTCCTGCATGGGTTTATTTTTTACAACTTATTTCTTTTTCATTGAATGTAATTTTATAATTTTTATTTCAAATTCCCACTATCGCCATCTTGTTTCCTGCTGGGCGATTTTAAATTTTGTAATTTAGGATTAAGTATACGTTCATTGAGGAGGTATTTTGTAATTTTTAAGCAAATTCCTGCAGGTATTTATTTTTTACAATTTTTTTAATGTTCGAATGCAGTTTTATAATTTTAATTTCAAGTATCCAAGTTTTCCAGGCTTACACTTGACCTTTGTTGTTGGGAGGAAGAATGGTCTCTTCCAAAAGATCTGTATAGGACACCTCCTAAGAGGCCCTATTCACTAAACCTGCTCTAACTCTTGGTACCGAATATCAGTGGCTCGCTCGCGCATTTCACTCTTGGCATCTGGTCTACCCGCTGTTATTAGCTGTCATCCAACACCAACCTAACGAAAGAGTCCTTGTTTAGCGAAAGAACAATTCGTTTCCTTTTCTAACATCAGTCCCACCACGGTATTGACCTTTACTCTGGTTTCAAACTCCAGAAGTTTCCTGTAGGCTAACCATACAATATACTCCGCACTGGTCTTAAGTAGGGATTTAATCCTTTTCGATTCTGGTCAGCGAAGTCCCGAAACATCCGTGGTCAGAGAGCAACTGGACCAAGAAGTGGTCCAACTCATCCTGTTTGCGTCGCACTCACGACCTAATGGTAGGGATGAGCCTTCTCGTCCACGGTCCGTTTACCGTTACTTTTCACCTCTGATAGACTAGGTGCTAATGTCCTATTCTCTTGGAGGCTAAAGAGCTGTAGCGGTGGGATTTTTGAATTTAGGACCGACAGTGCATGGTAAAGAACTACACCTTTTAAGAGGTGCCCCTATTTTCCAACTAAACATGGCGGATCTAGACCAGAGAAATTTGAACCAAAAATCCTAATGATTTTGGCCGAAACATCATAGTTTTCGAATCAATGTTTATATTGATACGTTATGGTCACCCACGTGTTTGTGTCGTGCATGGAGAAAGAAGGAATCCTGGCCTGAATCCTCGGATGCCCCCAAAATAAAAAATAAAATTTTGCATGCTACCGCAGAAACTAGTTATACTAGTGGCACATGGCAGAGCCAAAAAAAGACAATTAGCACCGGAGCGGAAATACGTAGGCGCAGGAAGTCTCCTCTGGCCGAATAAGCAGCGAAGACAAGTACGAGCCACTCGAAAGAGAAACCACCTGGGCCAGACAAAAATAAAAGGCCGATATTTGAGGGATCGTCCGGGAACTCTCCTGGGAACAGGAAGAGAGCAAAGACGAATAAAGGGAAATCGTATAGAACTTCAACCAAATGACCTTCAGGCAAATAACAAGGTCCAAAAATGACGTACAAGCAGGCGACAAGTAGTCATCTGAAGGTTGCTCTGATCGACCCAGAAAATCCTCTGGTTAGGATTTCAGAGGAAGTGGCGGGGAACGTCAGAGTGGTCCTCTGCAAGAGCTTAGACGAACACATTCAGAGTGGGAGTGAGATCATTCCACTACTCAGTGGTGTCCATGTGGCGGGGGAAATCCTTCGAGTCACTTTTGATGACAAGGTAACTCTAGATTGGCTGAAGACCAAGGGGAGTATGTCAACGGAAGGGTGGTGCGGAAAGACAATCGTGAAAGTTGGCATTGACCAGCTGCAGACTCTAACGAAATTCACAGTATAGATCCCCAGTAAGCCTGAAGAATTGGAAACGGTCCTCAGGCGGTTGGGCTTCCTAAACAAAAGAATAAACGTGACACGGTGGTGCATCTTTCTAACAAGACCACAGGAAGAACCAGAAGGACTTCTCCAGATGATGGAAGTGGACAAGCAAGCCACTTTGTAATTCTTCTCACTTCAATAAATTCCACCCAGGCCGAAGCTACATAGAGCTTGAACCTTAACAAGGACCCTTTTCTTCTTCTGCTACAAATGCCTCCTAGAGTTTGCCAATGAACTGGATACAGGCCTGCTGCCTTTGCAATCTAAAAGTTGGAGTATTGGTTAGTATTAATCAAGCCTAGGAGTCAGATGTTCTCACCCCTACTCCGGTCAGTTCTCCGGATAGATACCCACACCGCCTTTGTTTTATGGTCGCGATATTCAGCCCCGTGTCGGGTTGTTACCCTCATCGTCGCTTCCTCAGCTGCTACAGAGTAGCAACTCATCTGTAGAGTCGATAATTTATGCCCTGTGGGGGAATGTTTTTCAGAAGTGGCCAGCGATAGACCTCTATGGAACCCTGCCTGAAATTGCCAGCACCTTTTTGCCTCTGCTCGGAATATTACTGTTAAACTCAGAAAGGTAGCTCCTCCATACCCTTATCAGTTACTTTTTCCGAGTTTTAAATACTGTCAAACCGGCTATCGCATTGATAGCATTCTTGATTTTCCCAGACAAGACCTCCTCTTTCATAGGGGACTAGCAATGACTTCGCCCGCTAGTTTCCCCAGCTCAATTAGAGTATCAACGGTGAAGCGACATTTTCTAAATTCATACTGATTAGCTGCTAACACTCCTTGCTTGTCGGTGTGCTCAAAAACGAGTGGCCAGTAATTTTTCGGAAACTTTGTAATCTGCATTCAGGAGGTAAATAGGTCTGTATGCGCTAGGCTTCGCCCTTGAGGATGAGGATTAATCTGGCTCTATTATATCTATCCGGGAAGTATCCGTACTGAGCTAACCTGTTGGTTAGCTGCCAACCCCCTGTGCCTGTTGATGTGTGGTCTCAGGCTCCGTGGGCTTCTTACTGCCCTAGTCTGGTTCTTTTATATCTAGCCAAAAAGCTTTCGCACTTAGTATACCTGTTTGGATATTCTCTCACCAAGAGCTTAATAGACTCCCTGGGGATACACCATAGGCCTGATGTCTTTCTAATGGACAGATTCACTCCTGCCCTGGTAGCATCCCCAACTGTGAAGGAAGGCACATGGTGGTTCCTCTCTGTCCTCCAAGGACAGGGCCTGTACTATTGCTCTAAAGCTTGCACGACCCCCGCACGACCCAAGCAGAGGCTCCCACTGCTATTAACCTCTTGGCTACGATGCGTAATGGTCGCCCAAAAATATTGTTCTCGATCTTCTGTACTAGTTCGATCCATTTCAGGTCTTTGGACCTGGTGATCTCCTTCCTCAACGCCTTCTTCACGCTAGAGCATTCTGCATACTGCATAATTAATTATATTAGGTAACTTTCGTTCTAGTTCTCATTCCCAATCTGGAGATGTTTTATTTATTAAACAGCTAGCAAGAATTTCCTTTATAAATTAAGGTGGTTCATAAATAGGCGTTCTATTTTCACTCGCTCTAATATTAATCTCTTATAGTTGTTTATATATAATTAACTGTTGTATTTAAAGCCGTTAACCGTTTCATCAATAACTTAAATCAGGAAGGGATCAAAAAAGGAACAAACATTTAAAGTAAGATATTCTGGACTAACTTCAATTTTTCTCACCTTATATCATTAAAAATATTTGAATAATGAAATGTATTAAAGTCCTTTAGTTCGTTGCAGTTCGTTGTTGTAGATTCACGAAATGTTTTCGTATTTTTAAATTATTAAAAATATTTGTTTTGCATCTTTTATGCATTATATACATTTCTATAAGTAATCATCAATAAAATTTCTATATTTTCATCTAAACTAATGGAAAATTCATTATTCAAATTTTCACCCTGCATGAATATTCAGCCAAGAGCACGTTAAAACATTTCCTTTTTTGCACAAACAAAATTGAAACTTAATATTACCGACAAGTAGGCCGTATCCCGTGTAAGGGATAATACCTCATCGGAATGGATTTAGGATATCATCAGCACTAACGATCCAACTTTGCCGCTGGCATGCAAACCCCTTTCGCCTAAGAGTAGCGCGGGACGGCAGAGCGAGGGGGCGGACGGGGGGCTGTACTCCGTCCATATCCTAGCACGCGAGAGCCCGTCTTTCCGTCTTTATCCCGGCCCGAACTAGACAGAGACGGATCGAACGGGGACCCCCCCGGAGGCGGCAGACATCCGGGGGCGGCGGGACCGGAATCAATGTTTAATACACATCTCTCTGGCCGTGTTAACTGAGCACTGGCTTAATCCGGATGGTGCGAGCGTGATCTTGACTGGGTCATTAAAGGGAGAGATTAATTGAGGACTTCATTGTAGTTAAATTATTGGAGTGAAATACGAAAAAAGAATAATATCATTGAAAAGACTACGTATATTAAGTTTTCTGATTAAATTAATATGAAAAAAAAAACCAGTCGGTTTGAAATGGAAATAATTAGGTTAACGGACGTGCTTCTTTCTTTTTCATCATTTTCATCATCCCGATACGGAGGGACGGTTATTAATTAAGGTATGAAAATGGGAAAACCGTTCCGTCCTATCATCTCTTTGAAAATATATATATGCGCGCACGTTTGTGTACATTAAGGGAGAAGACGGGACGGAAACCCCTTCAATTATGGTTGATTAAATGCACATTACAGGCGGCGCCACGCATTTACATACGCGCGAAATTTATAATATCGGATTTCAATTAACCGCCCTGATTAAAATATAATGGAGTTTGAACAATTGTAATTAGTACATCCGCACCGAAATGATTATTATACATGAAAATTGTCTTCATTGACTTACAGTGAATGATTTTATACACACAGAAAAAAAAAGTATTTAATATATAAGTATTTAATTATGAGTTGAATAAAACTAGTACTTAAAAGGATGGAAGAAAGTATTACACGTATGTAAAGTGCGGACGAATTGACTAACCTTCGGATGTGTGCTAATATGCCTAGTTGTACTTCAGTTGATTATGCGCAAAGTTATATCTCACTAGTATTGACTGTGCTATTAATTTGAGTGTTTTTAATACTCAATAAAATAAAGAAAGCTGCCAATGGAGTTTGAATTGTCATTAGATGTCTCAATGCACGAAATGTATAACCTTGCAATATGAATTGCCAAAGGAAGAAGGAAATGTTATGGATGAATAGTCTAGGAAGATGAAAATAACACAGAGTTTGTTAGTTTGTTATTGATAATGTTTATCTTGTAAACGAAATTTACATTTAACACTTAATAAACAAGTAAAGTAAGGGATAAACTGTGTGTTGTTTTCATTTACAAAACACTTCACGTAAACTCAAACCAACAACAGTCTGGGAAGAGAAGACACTTATGAAGACGAGCGTTATTAATTTTGTTACTTGCGTTTTCAACTGTACGTCCTTGTGGGTTAATATAGTAAGCAATACATGAATTCGTAAAAGTTGTTGGATTGTGATTGGGATATAAAACGCACGATTTAATCCGGCCAACATTTTTATTATTTCATTCCGGATGGATTTCGTGCGGGCCTTTCCCTAAATATCATATATATATATATATATAAAACAGCACGTCGTTCTCTTCATCCACTGGGTTTGTTCGATATTCATGCGGCATCCCGATACAGAGAGTACGTTACGTATGGTGGTGGCACGGTGGCGGTATATCGGTGGTGGTATTGGGGGTTTGCGTACGTGTAGTCAGCGAAAATAAAATGCGCTTCCGTGTGTGAACGACGCACACTGGCGCACGGCCACTGGGAGATAAATGAACTGACGTCGCGACGCTTACAACCGCAACCATAGTCCATGTTTGATATATGAGCTTCTCACAACATAATAATACCATAAGTCAGCGCAGGAAATTCCACGTCACTATCATGATGAACAAAAATTTAATGCATGGTATTGATTATTTACCTAACCGAAAAAAGTAATTAACAATTTTGTTTAATTCTTGTTTTAATTATACAATCACTTATGTTTCTAATTTATTCTATTGAGTTATTGTTTCCCTGTTAATTGTAACCATGAACCGGTTTATATCTATTTCAGATCTCATCGTCCTGTCTTCAACGTTGATGAGACCCAAAATACATCGAAATATGTCTATGACTGTAGTTAGCAGGGAAATTCTAAAAGGAACTTTATTATAAAAAATTAAACAAGCGAAAAAAAAATCTAGAACCTTAAAAAAGTGAAATAAAAAATTCTGCCATTTCTCATCCGCATTATGCATTCTGGTGTATATAATCTGCTATTTATTGTTTATCATTCGACATCTATCATAAGTCATCTGTAATTTTGTAATCTGTTATACTACTATCTTCAAATTTAATTAAACCATACGTCATCTGTCATTAGTTATTTATTTCATTTTATAATCTAAACTCTTATTTATTCAAAGTTTATTCAAATTTTCTATCATTTGTCATCTGTTATTATCCTTCTACCACCAGTTATATCTTATTTTTCATTTGTCATCTGTCATCTGTCATCTGTCATCTGTTACCAGTCATCGTCACATATCATTTTTATCTCTCATCGTAATTCAAAAGGAGTATAAAAATAAATTTTCCTTATCAATGCTGAATAACTATAAAACTAAAACAAAGTGAATACATGTATCTATAACTTGTCATCTTTTATTTATTTTGTAGAATCTATGTCGTATGTAACGTATTTTTTACTAATTGCCCTTTTCAATTTAATCATTGTTGTCAAACTGGCATCTGTCATCTTTTATCTATAATTTGTCATTTGTCCTGTGTCATTTGTCATTTGTCATTTGTCCTTTGTCATTTGTCATTTGTCATTTGTCATTTGTCATTTGTAATTTGTCATTTGTCATTTGTCATTTGTTATTTGTCATTTGTCATTTGTCATTTGTCATTTGTCATTTGTCATTTGTCATTTGTCATTTGTCATTGGTCATTTGTCATTTGTCATTTGTCATTTGTCATTTGTCATTTGTCATTTGTCATCTCTCATCTGTCATCTGTCATCTGTGTTTCGTCATCTGTCATCTGTCATCTGTGATCTGTTATATATTATCAAAATTCGAAAGAATTCAAAATCAAAATTAACTTTAAAATAACGAATTCAGACATTCTGAAAAGTAGTCCAAAATATATTTATTTATTTTTTAAATAGTGACGTCGCAAAAAAAGATTGAAGACGTCATTTTTCTCCGGTATTTTCTTTTTTTTAATTATTATTTATCTATTATATGTTATTAGCTATGCGAAGTCTGTCATCTGTTATTTATTATATCGGATTTATAATTTTTCATCTGACATCTCACATCTGCTATCTACCATGTGTCATATTTAATTTTACATTTATCATCTGTTATTTGTTCTCTGTCATCTATCATCTGTCATCTGTCATCTGCCATTTCTCATCTGTCATCTGTCATTTTTTTACCGTGATTTAAAAGCAATCCAAATTTATTTTATCACAATCCTTGATGTAGTTTCAGGGATTGAAGGGTGGGATAGTGGCCACCCACCCACCCTACATAAACATTGGTATTTAAACAACTAATCGTCTTTTATTTTGCAGAAAACAATTGACTATAATGTAGTACACTAAATTTTATGCGGAATTTTTGTGTAAATTAAAAAACACATATGTATTTGACTTCTGTCATCTGTCATCCGTAATTTTGAAATCTATCAAGTTTAATTAAACCATATGCCATCTGTCATCAGTTATTTCTTTTATCATTTTATTATATGTATCTCTCTAGTATTTCAAACTGCAACCAATAAAATATTCGTTATAATTGAACTTTATGGCCCTGGAAACAAGAAATTAAAGAGAAACAAATTAAATGAATGTGGCCTTAAAGAAATGTGTAAATAAATTCAAACCTAAAAACGACGTTTCTGTTAACTTTACAAATAAATTTCCTCATAATATTTTGTAGATATTGAAATGATCTACTCAAAAAAATCGTATTCATCAAAATCTGACCATGGAATTAATATTTACGCGTTTTTAAATAAAAATTGAAAAACTGACGACACCCTAAAAATCGTTGTAAATAACTAATTTAATATTTGTAATTTGTAATTAGAGGGTTGTACAGATTCTACACGCCCACCCTACATATTTATTGATATTACAACTGCTCGTCGTCTTTTGTTTCACAGAGAAAAATTCATTTAATTGCCTCTATGTTGACTCTAATGTTGACAAAATATTAATGCTGTTTTGTAATAAAAATATAAAAATTAAATATATAATCTGCATCTGTCGTTTCTTATCTGTTATATTTTATCATCGTTCAAAATTAAATTTACTCTTTTAATAATGAATTTAAAAAAATCATCTGTCATCTGTCATCTGTCATCTGTCATCTGTCATCTGTCATCTGTCATCTGTCATCCCATATTTTTAAACAATTTAATAAAATAAAATTACAAGTTATTTGTTAAAAAAGGTTAAATGAAAATAATTTTTAAGTTTTTATACCACTATTTATTGTATAATATACACAAACAAAGTTTACAATGTATTATCAATTTTGACACAACTATAGTTTCGACCTTTGCAGGTCATTATCAAGTGTTGAATAAAGAAGAATACAGGGTGTTAACAATTTATAGGTGAGGTGTAAATTTTTAATGAACCTAATTAGGACTGAGATTTATTACAATGGATTAACTAAATATGCCGATCGGATTAAGGTGCGGTGTTTTCAGAAGAGGTACATATCATTATAAGAGCTTAAATAATGGCGAAGAAATTAAATCCGTCTGCTCATTAAGCAGATTAGAATTAATGTTCTTGCTTTGGCGGTATATCTCTAATGACTCCAAAAGATTAAGCCTTTGGCCTTTATTGCAGAAATGTAAAAGTTTTAAATTATCCATATGTGGAAATGAATGATTACACTCTAAGAAATGATTTGAAAAAGAACTTGTTGTATGTCTAAGTCTGAATGCTCTATAATGTTCATTGTATCTCTTTTCAAAACTCCTACCTGTCTGTCCTACATATGTGCTATTACATTCGGAACATAAAATTTGGTATACTCCCGATTTTTTAATAGATTGAATTTTGTCTTTTGCGTTAAAAAGTATATTTGAAAGTTTGCTCGCTGGTCTAAATGCAATTTGATGATTTTGTTTTTTTTTAAATATTTGATATTTTATTTGTTACGCGCCCAAAATAAGTAAATGTTGTAAATTTTGTGTTCGTTCGGTCTAAAATATTAGGATAAATATGAGCCCTTGTTGATTTGTACAGTTTTTTGTGAATTAAATTTTGAATAAGATTAACTGGGAAACCATTCTCCGTGGCTATTGATATAATTTTGTCTAGTTCTGTGGTTCTACTTGAATCAGATAGAGGAATTGTGAATGCTCTATGTATCATGGAGTGAAATGCTGCTAACTTATGGGATAGAGGATGATTTGAATTATAAGGAATTGTAGAGTTGACGTTAGTAGGTTTTCTAAATATTTCAAATTTAATTGTATTATTCTGATGAATTAATGTAAGGTCCAAAAAATTGATTTTATTGTCGTTTTCTCTCTCTACTGTGAATTTTATTTTAGGGTGAACACTATTGATTAAATTTAAAAATTGATCTAACTGTCGTGATGTACCACTAAAGCATGCGATAACATCATCTACGTATCTAAACCAAAATGAAATATGTGCTTTTGTGAAATTTGAACTGAAAATTTTTTCCTCAATATTTGACAAAGTTTAATTAAACTATTCGTTACTTGCCTTGTATTATTTTTTTGTTTCTGATGTCTAGCATTTGTTATCTATAAGCAATCTGTCTCTCATCTCACATCTACACGTAATCAGTCAATTATCATCTATCGTCTGTTATCTTTTATCCCTTTCTTATATCCAATTGAAAATCAAAAATAATGTAAACCATTTCTTTTTGAATAACGAATTAAACAGCTCTAAATTTCTTAAAAATTGGTCTATTGCCACATAATATGTGTTTGTCTGAAGTGCACGATTAATTTTCTACTATTTATCATTTATCATTTGTCATCTGTCATCTGTCATCTGTCATCTGTCATCTGTCATCTGTCATCTGTCATCTGTCATCTGTCATCTGTCATCTGTCATCTGTCATCTGTCATCTGTCATCTGTCATCTGTCATCTGTCATCTGTCATCTGTCATCTGTCATCTGTCATCTGTCATCTGTCATCTGTCATCTGTCATCTGTCATCTGTCATCTGTCATCTGTCATCTGTCATCTGTCATCTGTCATCTGTCATCTGTCATCTGTCATCTGTCATCTGTCATCTGTCATCTGTCATCTGTCATCTGTCATCTGTCATCTGTCATCTGTCATCTGTCATCTGTCATCTGTCATCTGTCATCTGTCATCTGTCATCTGTCATCTGTCATCTGTCATCTGTCATCTGTCATCTGTCATCTGTCATCTGTCATCTGTCATCTGTCATCTGTCATCTGTCATCTGTCATCTGTCATCTGTCATCTGTCATCTGTCATCTGTCATCTGTCATCTGTCATCTGTCATCTGTCATCTGTCATCTGTCATCTGTCATCTGTCATCTGTCATCTGTCATCTGTCATCTGTCATCTGTCATCTGTCATCTGTCATCTGTCATCTGTCATCTGTCATCTGTCATCTGTCATCTGTCATCTGTCATCTGTCATCTGTCATCTGTCATCTGTCATCTGTCATCTGTCATCTGTCATCTGTCATCTGTCATCTGTCATCTGTCATCTGTCATCTGTCATCTGTCATCTGTCATCTGTCATCTGTCATCTGTCATCTGTCATCTGTCATCTGTCATCTGTCATCTGTCATCTGTCATCTGTCATCTGTCATCTGTCATCTGTCATCTGTCATCTGTCATCTGTCATCTGTCATCTGTCATCTGTCATCTGTCATCTGTCATCTGTCATCTGTCATCTGTCATCTGTCATCTGTCATCTGTCATCTGTCATCTGTCATCTGTCATCTGTCATCTGTCATCTGTCATCTGTCATCTGTCATCTGTCATCTGTCATCTGTCATCTGTAATCTGTCATCTGTCATCTGTCATCTGTGATCTGTCATCATTTATTATTCGGTTCTGAATGTTTATTAATTAACATTTTAATATAATAGTCAAAATTAAGGGAGGCAACCCAATCCCTTAATTTTGATGCATACGATAAGAGGTCGAACAGACAATTGAAGATCACGTGACAACTCGAATTCGACAACTCGCGAGCTCGCGTGAGGAGAGTTTTTTCATTTTTGAGACAATGTTAACTGTGTAGCATCGCCATCCGCGCTGCAAGAAAAGGAATTCGTCCCGGTAAGTCCTCTCATTGGAGAGGAGAGCAATCAACTGCCATCTGTCATCTTTCATCTGTCATCTGTCAACTATCAACTGTCACCTGCGTTTTCCATCTGTCATCTCTTATCTCAATTTAAAAGAAATCCACAGTTGAAAGTTGACATTTATTTGCAGTTTTTAGTTTGTTTTTTAATTATTAATGATCAAATATGTGGTATCAGTCATTACTCGTTTCCCTTCTGTAATCTGTCACATGTAATCTGTTAGTCATCATATATGTTCATCATCTTTTATCTATTACTCATTGTTTGCTATGACAGAGCTGAACTCTTATCGCAATTCAAAAGGAGTATAAAACAATAAATTATCGTTTTTAACAATCAATTGAAAAAGCACCAAAACTTTTCCATGAGAATTATCTGATCAAGATGCGCAAATTATAATTGTTCACGTGTCTGTTTTCTATTCACTGGTCGCCATTTTTTGCTACTAGCACCCTCAAACGCATGCGCGTACCAACAAACAGAATTGTTAAAAATTCAAAAATAAATTGCTATTTTTTATAATTGCAACTAAAACCGTCCATGAATTAAACTTGTTTGATTCATATAACCAGTTAACTGAGTTTGAGAAGTGTACTCGTCATCGATCGATCATCTGTCAACTGTCATCTGTCAACTATCATCTGTCATCTGTCATCTGTCATCTGTCATCTGTCATCTGTCATCTGTCATCTGTCATCTGTCATCTGTCATCTGTCATCTGTCATTTGTCATCTGTCATCTATCAACTGAGAGCTGTCATCTGTTATTTGCCATCTGCTTTCATTGCAATTTAAAAAAATCCAACATCGTTTTTTAATAATGATTTAAAAAAATTAAAAGTTTAATAAAACCATCTGACATTTCACCGCAGCTATTTGTTTTTGTGTATTATTTGATCATTTGGTATCGGTCATCTTTGGTTTCTCATCTGTCACAGGTAATCTGTTATTTCACCTCATATTTCTCGCAAAACATTACAACTTTTAACCGTTTGATTTTCCTCTTTATTTCATATCTATTATTTATCGTTTGACATGACAGAGCTCAACTCTCATCGCAATTCAAAAGCTATACAAATTTTTGGTTTTAAAAATGTATTGTAAAAGCACTTTTCCATGAAGATTATCAAATCTCCAGAGTGTTCACGTGTCTGTTTTCTGTTCACCAGTCGCCATTTTTGCGACTAGTGCCATCTAGCGCATGCATACTAACAAACAGAACTGTTTGCTTCTTTGTTTGATAATTAATACTGAAAACTTTCAATAGTTTAGTTAGACTTGTTTGATTCATTAAAAAAATAAAAATGAAAAATAGAATAATTTCTAAATTCTTAATTATACCATCTGTCATCTGTCATCTGTTATTTGCCATCTGCCATCTTTCATCGCAATTTAAAAGAAATCCAACATTCTTTTTTCATGTTTAATAATGAATTTGACAAAAATTGAAAGTTTAATAAGTTTATTTTTTGATATATTTAATTGATATATGAATCTGTTATTACTTATTTGATATCATCTTTCTCGCCAAACTTTTAAACCTTTATTGATTTTCCTCTTCATTTCTAACCTGTCTACTACCGTCTGATGTTAACATCAATTATCTATTATTTATCGTTTGACATGTTAGAGCTCAACTCTCATTGCAATTCGTAAGAAATAGAAAAATAAATTTTCATATTTAATAACAAATTGGAAAAAATAACTAAACTTTCCAGTGAGGATTATCTGAGCAGCAGATGCGCACATAAGTGTCGCCATTTTTGCGACTGGCGCCATCTAGCGCATGCGCATATCAACAAACAGAACTGTTTGAACTGCTCTTTAATTTCATGTATTAATTATGAATTTAAGTTTTAAGAACTACAAAGCGTAAAACCCTGATGTTCATTTAGAACCTGAAATTTTGTTATTGCAATTAAATATCCAAAAGAAGCTGCTACTTTTTATAACTAATCCGGAAACCTTCTAAGAGTTTAGTTAAACTTTTTTGATTCATTTAAAACATTGCGAAAAATGGAATAATCTCCAAATTCTAAATTATACCAATCGTTCGTTTTTAATAATAAATTGAAAAGACACTAAAACTATAAAAAAATAAATAAAAGTATCTGTCATCTGTTATCTACTACTTGATATTGTATCATCTAAACTAAACTATATGTTATATATTTGTTATTATTTGCCCATTTTCCATCTACCATCTGTCATCTGTTATCTCTTATGTTTATCCTAGTATCTGTTATATGTTATTGCAATTTAAAAAAAATGCAAAAATAAATTCCTATTTTTTATAATTAATCCTTAAACCTTCAAAAAGTTTATATCGACTTTTTGATTCATCTAAAAAATAGGAAATACGGAATAATTTCCAAATTCTAAATTATACTAATCGTCGTCTCTCATCTGCCATCTGTCATTTGTCATATGTTATCTATAGCATTAATATTTGATATTTTTAAGTTTTAAGCGACGAAAAAAAAATTTTTTGTTATCCTCTGTCATCTTTCACCTGTCATATGTCATATGTATCTCATTTGTCATTTTTCAGCTGTCATCTCTCATTCAAACAATTTTCAATTTTAAATCTTCATGTTTCATTTAAAATTTTAAACACTTAACTAACGCACTTACTATGTTTTAACCACTTTTTTTAGTGGTTAAAACATAGTAACTGCGTTAGTTAAGTGTTTATCATGAATTACCACGTAGTAACGGTCGCCAAAATCCTTATGATTTTAAATATGTAATAATTTAATGTACCTATATCTTCTTTTCTCGAAAACAATAATCGATTAAATAAGGAAAATAATTTTAAACATTTTAAAACTTTAAGTAGTTGTAAAATCCGTTAATGTTATCTATCTATTTTCATTTTGTCATCTATTTGTCAAAGTATATAGAACACTCAAACCTGTCATCTATTATCTTAACTAAATAAAATGTATTATTTTTAAACTGTTATTAGATATAATTTTTGTTTATTGTATTATGTGATCTGTAGTATGTTCCCTGTAATACATCTTTCGTAATCTGCCATCTCTGATATGTTCTCCTTAACATTTTATTGTGCATCTATCATCTGTTATTTATAATTTTCTTTTCATCATCAATATCTTCTATATGTCTATCATTGGCCATTGAAAGTATTGTATTTGTCATTTTCTATTTATCATCTGTAATCGGTTCTTTGTAATCACTAATCATCTTTCATATGTCATTTGTTTTACTTATAAAATAAATACAGCAATTTTAAACACTCGAAAAATAGCTTTAAAAAATTTAAAGCTTTTTATCTGTTGTCTATAAATAATTTTGTACTATTCTTTCATCTATTTGTCAATGTATTTAGCTAGCTTAATTCCATCATTTATGATGTTAATCAAACGTATTACTTTTGTTATCTATTATCTGTAATATATTTTATAATCATTTATCAATATCTTACTGTTGTTAGCTGTCATAAATTACATGTCATCTGTTATTAGTCAATTTTTAGTTGAAATAACAGTTGACTAATAACATATTACAAGTAATTTATTACAGCTAACAACTGTAAGATATTGAGAAATGATTAAAAAACAAATATGATTTTTCCCTTGCCATTTGTTATCTGTTATTAGCCATCTGCCATGACTTATCTTCTATCTTCTATCTGTAATCTGTAATCTGTAATCTGTAATCTGTAATCTGTAATCTGTAGTCTGTAGTCTGTAATATGTAATCTGTTATCTGTTATCTGTCTATTGTAATTTAATATATCTTATCTGTAATTCGTCTTTTGTTTTGTACCATACGTTATCCATTATTCAGCAGCTTTTTTTTTCGTCAGTTATTTATCATAATCTTTCAGCTATTGTATATTATTTGACAATATTGAATGTATTCTGGCATAATTTATTAACTATCTTTAAATTTTGAGTATATAGAAATGCATGGCCAGAAAAGCTTTTCTGTCGAAAACACATTGAATATAGGACACAAACAAAAGTAGAAAAGTAAGAAATAAACAGTGACAATTACGTGTGCAATAACTGACATATTCTGTTTTAGTTTGTGTACTGATATCTTTTGGATACACAAGCGTGATTTTTCATCATCTAGTCATCTGGTCATACCCTACATTTTCTGAAAGTTTGTAGCTGCTATATTGGTACATTCTACTTGTTTATTTTGTTTTTATAAAGACTAGTTTCCTGGTATTTTGATGATTGTTCGATGATATCGGCCGCCTTTGTGATGTCTTTCATGATTGGCACATTATTCTGCTTGGTGAAGTTGTTAACAGTTAAGATGAAAATAACTTTCACTCTGTGGATGTGTTTGTTACTTTAGAAATTGCTAATCTTAATTACGCAATTATTTTCGGTGATGAAATTTTTGTATTGATATTCCTTCGCCACCTTTTATTATGTTTTCAACTTGATACATATGATAAGCAAGACAATAATTTTCTTCCTTCCTTCACTGTTTTTATTTAAGTGCTAGATCTACATTTCTAGATCTACTATGTGTCCATTATTAATAGTTGCCTAACAAATTTTTACAATGGTCATAATAATACTGCTTGGTTTGGCATCTAGTACTTAAATAAAAACAGTGAAAAAAGGAAGTTAATCTTCACATAACTCAAGAGAACATACATAATAAATTCCTTCTTTTTGCCCAACCACTTCTGCACCTTCAGTGTCCTAGAATTTAGTAAGCGTATATTCAAAGACAAATGTTTGAAAGAATGCTGCACACATTTTGGTCGTCGCTATACGCCGCTTTGTGGCTACGGTGAGACCCTCAAATTAATTTCATAGAGAGAAAAGTTTACCATATTTCATCGCAATGTAAAATCCAGCATCGTCGCGTCATTTCATAATAGATATTTAATGTGAGATCCGTTTGCGTGCATACATCAATGCACACATTCAATCATCACGTTGTCGTAAACTTTAATTAACATTTCTGAATCCACATTTGTAATCGCATTTCGAATTGCGTGTGAGCTATTAATAGCTATTTATTCATGCTTACAGGAATTTCAAATGAATTCATTCTAAATTAGTGAAGAATGATGTAAAGGTAAAGACAATTACAGGATTCAAAATGCTTGTGGTTGATGCATACAGTTGCAATCGAACGAGTGATAACGAAGGTGCAGCCAGGATGGGTGACCAGTACAATGTTTTTATTGTCATTGGCACTTGAGATAGATTTGTACATAAATACGTAAATAACACAGCGGAGGAACCACGTATATAAAAAGGATTAAAATGAAGGATATTTTTACGAAATAAACACAATATTTCTTAAATACTTGATTGTAGAGGCTTTCACTTTGTGATACATATTTTATAACTTTATAAAAATTATTAAAAGTTATGCAATATTTCTTACTTGTTTAATTAAATAGTATACTTCACATAACGCACAAATGCGTATTGAAGTATATTTTCAGTAGGGAAGTGAAAGAAATTGTTTACTTAATATTTTAGGGAGTGATTATTTGTTTGAGATGTTTTATCTGTGTAATATTTGTAAAACTAAT
The DNA here is from genome assembly GCA_963969525.1 of Ontholestes murinus. Classification (NCBI taxonomy): domain Eukaryota; kingdom Metazoa; phylum Arthropoda; class Insecta; order Coleoptera; family Staphylinidae; genus Ontholestes; species Ontholestes murinus. Next base: position 73,162,922 of record OZ018391.1, read on the forward strand.
ATTCTAACGTTAAAAATGACGAACACGCAACGTGCCGGAAGGTAAAGAGGGTGAGGGGAGGGACATATTTTCGCGTAAATTAAGCTCCGCATTATATTTAGTGTCGTCCCATTTCAGGGGTGAAACGTTCAGGTGATTTCGGTAATGGGAGCGCTGAAAGGGAAATTTGTTAAACATCGTACACTAATTTATTTAACATCCCTCCGCGGCGAGGGCGGAAGGTCCGCGCTCACCAGCCACCCTTTCATCCCCGGCGCCCTCGTCACTCACTTGATCGCCGATTAAGAATTCAATGCGATGCCATTATTTATCCACGGACGTCAAAGCAAGTAGAATAATTAAGCAATCGATTAACATTTTTTCCAACAGCAATTTTTATTTAAATTTTTAAACAAGAATTTCTTTAAAAAAATCGTTAATTAATAAAGGTGCCATATATAGTTTAAAGATTGCACTACATCCCTATGAGTGGATAACCACCAAATACTTCATAGTAAAACTCTGTCTCCAACTAAGCTACTCTAATGAGATTCAAATTATGTAGTGACATCTATTGGATACACAATGTTAAGTGATTTTTCATCATCTAGTGATCTGATTTGATAATACATTTTCTGATGTTTTATGGTACATTCTACTTGTAAACTCAGTCAGTGGCTATTGTTCATAAATGTTAACGTTTCTACTACTTACCCTATAGAATAATCCAATAAGAGTTTTTTATTCAATTAATTAAATAATTTTTGATGTCATAAATTTTTATTACCGAAAAATTTCTGTTTCCACTAAATAAAACCGGCCCATTCAAAATAGTTTTAGGGGATGTTCCGTTTTAACATGTCGAGCACATAACGTGCACATCATAAACGGGACCTGTTTACGATTGCGCATATGTTTTACGGCGTGCATTTCCTTATTTATTTATGCGATACACACGAGCTGCCATCGCGCAAAAATTACAGCTTCAGCACGTCCATCTGAATATTTCAGTTTCAGCGCTATGAAATAGTGACTGAGAGGAAGAGGGTTTAAAAAAAAGCGATCGCCCGTTCGCAATATGACTGTTAATGAAATCAACGATGCGATCAGTCACGGAACGGATGATTTCGTGTTATTCGCAAAGAAATCCAGTTTTCATTCATAATTGAAGCCCTCCGGAACGTGAGCGAGCGGGAGGCGGCGGCGGCGGTACGAGCTGGAGGTTCTTTACGGTTGAATGGGTACCGTTCTGATCGCGTGTATTCATCCTCACTACGTAAAACAGAGAAAGAAGACTCTTGAGGGGATCTGTTGGGTAATTCGGATGTATTTCCACATTGCCGCTTCTAGAATGTGACGAACGTGTGTCGAGATAATTCTTTCATTCCGGATTCAACTTATATGTTCTTACAGTTAATAAATTAAATAAAGATTTAGTATAACATCAGAAAATTTTTAATGAATTACATGAGAAAAACAAGTTTTTATTAGTACACAGGTTATTTTTATATATATAGAATAGAAGTTTCTATGATAACTTTCATATAAATGTGTCTAAATTTCACCAATACATTGTTGAATTTATACATTTTAATATTATAGGATTGAAAATTTGTAATTATCAAATTATTATTATTATTATGTTCATTAAAAGAGTAGATAGATCGTGTCATAAAATTATAATGAAAATCCATTATCGGAGGAAAATGAATAATTCAAAACGCCAAAAACTCGACTTCCTCTTTCAAGCGGATGCTCAGCCGCCGCCTCCTCTTCCGAAGAAGGAACGAGCGAGCGAACAGGTGCGAAATCCGACAGGTGAGGGCGTAATAATTACCCGCAGATAATAATAACAATAATAACTCGAGAGTGGGTGTCGAAGTGTGCGTGGTGCTGGAGAGTTTTGATGCGAGGACGTGACGGAAATGCAAAACGGGGACCGTCAGGTAATTAACTTGTTTGTCGGCTTTAATTGGACAATTTTGCGATGTGTGCGTCTAATTGGCAATTTTGCGGCGCCTTTTGAGAAATTAACGCCCCTCGGCGCCGGGAAGAGGTCATTTGTTTGTGTAAACACTGTTATATTTCACTTCCGTTACAAATTGCTTAATCAAATATGTACAGTGTTTTCTATGCTGATAATTATAATAATACCCACATTGATATTATAATATAAGAAGCCATCTATCAATGTAAATAAAAACGAATTTCTATCAGATAGATCCCTTAATAAATTAATCTCTATGTTGGACACCAAATTAGCGAAGCACTTTTTTTTGATTACAGAATAATCCATAGCAATGCTAAAAGAAATGCGCGACCCAGCGACCATAATCACTGTGAGGGTTAAAACTCGATCGACATGAGTTATGCACAATCAGCTGTTTAATTCCAAAACAGTAAACACAACAAACCCTTGGATTATAATAAAATAACGAATAGTAATTTTGCTAAATTTTATATATAAAACTGTAAAGCATAAATTCCATTACAAAAACTCATTCTTAGGAATTGTGGTAAGAAGACGTTTTATAAATATTCTAAAATTGTTTAACAACTATAGATAAATGTGTGACCACTGATAACATAAAAATGTTAACGTTTGTTCGGCCCCGTATTAAAATAGCGGTTGTTATTGTCGAGCACTTCCATACGTTTTCCGGATAGTGTTGCAGTAGTAATTCGTTGTTGTGAATATTAAGCCTGTGCTGGCGGCGTTTGTGCGGAGTTAAATTACAAAGTAGTTGGTTTATGTGTCGGCCCGGCGCAGTTTAGCCCGACATATTTAGATGCAAATGCGGGGCCCGTTTTCGCGCCGCGATACGACGAAACGGCGGACAATTCCCCGGGGCGGCGCGGGGAGGCGGCGAAACGGGACGGCACCACCGCAGCCAGGCGACGGCCGCAGAGGCTGAAAGGAACATCGAGTATATGGTTAAGGTAAAGTGCGCCAAAATCTACCGATTCATATATAATTATGAATCAGTAAACCCGGCGCATCCACCAAAAATCACAGTCCTGAAAATGAATCGATAGAGTAATTGAAAGATAGTATACCATTTAAACTACGGTTTTATATAAAACTTACTAAAATATACCACATATATATCTATTCTAATAAAAAATATCTCGAAACCAAAGTTATCTATCTGATATAACCACAGAGAATAAAATCCAAATGAGGGAAACAAAAAACAAAAAAAAGGAATATTACAAAGTGAAGAAAGTAAATGAATATGACAAAATTTAGGGAAAGGAGACGCAATATTGGATAATCTAAATCAAACAAATTATGAAACCAAAATAGAAGGCTTGAATCGAAACATATTACAATAAAGGAAAGTGGAAAATATAATTGAAAACAAAAAAAGTTTATTTTTTTGTAAATTTGCAATGATGTCGTGTAGGTGTGAATGTTAAAAATGGGTTTCTTAAATTTTACAGCTCAAAGATCAGAAATCAGAAATAACAAAAATAAGATAAGATAAGATGTTTTTAGAGTCATCTGTCATTTGTCATCCTTCATGGGATATCTGCCATCTGGCATCTGTTACCTGTCATCTGTTATCTGTCATCTATCATCTATCATCTATCATATATCATGTGTCATCTATCAACTGTCATCTTTCATCTGTCACCTGTCGTTTTTTTACCGTAATTTAAAAGGAATCTAAAAATGTGTTTTTATTAATATATTCGAAAAATCTAGAAGCTTTAAAAAATCTTACAAAACTATCTGTCATATAGAGAGACAAACATCTTTATTTATTATTAAATACAATCGTTATGTACAATATAATCGTAATTTATTTTTAATACGGCTATCGACCCATGGTCTTTCTGCCAAACTCTGTCATATATTAATTGCTATTTCTAATTTATTATCTTTCATTAATATATTTTTCAATTTTAAAGATAACAGACTCTAAACAAATAACAATAATAAATGACTTACGAAATATAGCATGTGACAGATGATAGATGAAAATGGTAGATGACAACAAATTATTTGCTGATATGGAAAACAACTTATTATTGATGATAAACAAGGGAAACAGAAGGAAATAATTAAAGGCGTACGTTGGAAGATGGTTGATGTAGATGAAATGTGATAGAAGGACACATAAAAAATGACAGAAGACAAATAGCATATTATTTATTGCAAAAATATTTATACAGCATATTACATTTGTTTTATACAGCATATTACATTTGTTTTGCTTCAAAACAATTTAAAATTACTAAAATATATTCTAAATTTATAAGATGATGGATGGCAGCAGATAATATTTACTAATATCGAAAACCCAATGGCAAATAACAGATGACATAATAGATTAAACAGAAGACAAGAAGATTGAAGACAAGTGAGACATGACAGAATGCGTTAAACAGAAGACAGAAGATTGAATACAGGTGGCAAATGACAGATGACAGTGGACACATGACTTATGACTCATGCCTCATGATGACAGATGACAGATGACGGACGACAAATGATAGATGATAGATGAAGATAGTAGATGACTGATATAGAAAAAACTTTTTTGATGATAGAAAAGGGAAAATTGAAGGAAATGATTACAAGCGTACGTTGACAGATGGTTGATCTAGATGACATATGACATAAGGACAAATAAATGCTGGCAGATGGCAGAGGACAAGTAGAAAATAACATATTGCAAATATATAGCATATTACAGATTTGTTTTGCTTTAAAATAATTTAAAATTACTAAAAAATTATTCTGAATTTATAAGATGATAGATGGCAACAGAAAATATTTAATAATATCGAAAACCCGACGACAAATGACCGATGACAGATATAAAATAACAAATTACAGATGACAGCTGATAGATGACAGAAATGATTAAACAGATGGCAGAAGATTGAAAACAGGTGACAGATGACAGATGACAGTTGGCACATGACTTATGACAAATGACAAGTGACAGATGACAGATGACAGATGATAGATGACAGATGACTCGTGACTCATGACTCATAACTCATTACAGATGACAGATGACAGATGACGGATGACAAATGACAGATAACAGATGAAAATAGTAGATAACAAGAGATCATTTGCTGATATAGAAAAAACTTATTATTGATGATAAAATAGAAGGAAATAATTAAGTGCGTACGTTGATAGATAGTTAATGTAGATGAAATATGATAGAAGACAGGTGACAGATGACAGATGAAAGTTGACAGATGACAGATGGCTGATCACTTATGCTTCACAACAGATGACAAATGACAGAAGGGGTTAAACAGAAAACAAAAGATTAAAGACTGGTGACAGATGACATATAACTTATGACTTATGCCTCACAACAGATGACAGATGACAAATGAAGGATGACAAATGACAGATGACAGATGAAAATAATAGATGTCAAGAGATCATTTGATGATATAGAAAAAACTTATTATTGATGATATATGAGGGAAAATAGATGGAAATAATTAAAGGCGTTGACAGATGGTAGTTGTAGATAAAATATGACAGAAGGACAAATAAATGGTGACATGTGACAAAGAGCAGATGATACAAAGCAAACTATATTTATATTGCAAATGATAGATTTATTTCCTATAAAATAATTTGAAATAAGTAAAAAATGTTCTAAATTTATTAGATTTTATTCAATAGTATAGAAAAGACGATGATAAGAAGCAGATAACAGATACAAAATGACAGATGACTGATAGCAGATGATATATGATAGATGAAAGATGTCAGATGACATAAGAGATGAGGACTGAAGATTGAAAGAAGATGACAGATGAGAGATAACGGATGACGGAGGACAGATATTTCATTACAGATGATAGACAATATATGAGAAAAGACAGATGACAAATGGTAAATGATAAGAGATCACTTGTTGAAATAGCTAAAACTATTTATTATTGACAATAGACAAAAGAAAATAGGAGGAAATAATTAAAGGGATGCGTTTATGTAGATGAAATATGATAGAAGACCAAATAAAAGATGGCAGTGGATGAATACAAGATCATATATTGCAAACAATATTGACAGATTTGTTTTCCTATAAAATAATTTGAAATTACTAAAAAGAAATGTTCTAAATTTATTAGATGATAGCTGACAGAAAATAATATTTAGTAATATAGGAGACACGATGACAAATGACAGATGACAGATACAAAGTGACTGATGGCAGATAATAGATGACAGATTACAGATTAGAAATGAAAGATGATAGATAATTAATGACAGATGACAGTAGAGATAAGATAGAAAACTGAAGACAGATGACAGATGATAATATTTAGTAGTATAGGAAACACGATTATAAATGACAGATTAAAAATAGCAGATGATAGATGACGGAAGACAGATAACAGAAGACAGAAGACAGACGACAGAAAGCAGGTGATATATGACAGATGACAGATGAAAGTTGACAGATGACAGATGACTCATGACCCATGTCTCACGACAGATTACAGATGCTAATATAGAAAAAAAATTATTGAAGATAGACAAGGAAAAATAGAAGGAAATAGCTAGAATGAAAAGTAAATGATGACGGATGGCAGAGGACAAGAAGAAGGTGACATATTGCAACTATATAGCATATGATAAATATAAAATGACAAATTACAGATCAAAAATGACAGAATACATATGACAGATGATAGATAACAGTTGACACAAGGGATTAAATAGAAGACAGAAGATTGACGACAGGTGACCGCTGATAGTTAGATGGCATTTGGCAGATGACAGATAACAGATGATTCATGACTCATGCCTCACGACAGATGACAGATGACAGATAACCGATGACAAATGACAGTTGATAGATGACAGATGAAAATAGTAGATGATAAGAGATCATTTGCTAATATAGAAAAAACTTATTATTTATGATAGATAAGGGAAAATAGAAGAAAATAATTAAAGGCCTGCGCTGACAGATGGTTGATCTAGATGAAATATGATAGAAGGACAAATAAATGATGACAGATGGCAGAGTCAAAGTAGCAGATAACATATTGCAAATATATAGCATATTACAGATGTGTTTTACGTTAAATTAATTTGAAATTACTAAAAAATTATATTATAAATTTATAAGATGATCGATGACAGAAGATAATATTTACTAATATCGAAAACACGATGACAAATGACAAATGACAGATGAAAAATGACAAAAGATAGATAACAGATGATAGGTGACAGATGACATACGGGATTAAACAGAAAACAGAAGATTGAAGCTGACAGATGGCATTTGACAGATGAGAGATGACAGATGATAGATGACTTATGGCTGATGCCTCACAACAGATGACATATGACAGATGAAGGATGACAAATAACAAAATGTTCTAAATATATTAGATTTTATTCAGTAGTATAGAAATGACGATGATGACAGACACAAATGATAGATGAGAGATGGCAGCTAACTCATGATAGATGACAGATGACGGATGACAGTTGTCTCATAGAAGATAAATGGTAGATGACGATAGATCACTTGTTGATATAGCCAAAACTATTTATTATTGATTTTTTTAGATTTCACTTAGTAGTATAGGAAAGGCGATGATAAGTGACAGGTGATAGATACAAAATGACAGAGAACAGATGGCAGATGACACATGATAGATAAAAGATGACTGATGACAGGTGACAGACAGCAGATGACATGACAGATAAAGACTGAAGATTCAAGACAGAAGACTAAAGATTGAAAAAAGGTGACAGATAACAGATGACGGATGACAGATGTCTCATTACAGCTGACAGATAATAGATGACAGATGACAGATGACAGATTACAAATGGTAGACGACAAGAGATCACTTGTTGATACAGCTAAAACTATTTATTATTGACGATAGACAAAAGAAAAAAAGAAAATAGAAGGAAATAATTGAAAGTGTGCGTTGGCAGATGGTTTATGTTTATATGTATATCAAATGAAATATTTTTTTTCCTATAAAATAATTTGAAATTATTTAAAAAAAATAATTTAAATTTACTAGATGATAAGTAATAGAGGATAATATATAGTAGTACAGAAAACACGATTATAAATTACAGATTCGAAATGGCAGATTATTGATGACAGATAGCAAAAGATAGAAGACTGATATCATAAGACAGAATACAGACGACAAAAGCCTGAAGACAGACGACAGACGACAGATGACGAAAAATAGAAGACAGATGACTTATGACAGATGACAGTTGACAGATGAAAATACTAAATAAGACAACAGATCATTTGCTAATATAGGCAAACCTTCTAAATTTATTATATGATAGATGGCATAAGATAATATTTAGTAGTATAGGAGACACAATGACTAATGATAGATGAGAGATACAAACTGATGATAGATTACAGATGACAGAGGATAGATAATTGATGACAGATGCAGAAGATTAAAGACAGATGATATATAGATGACAGATGACAAAAGAAAATGGTAGGTTATAAGAGAACATTTGCTAATATAGACAAAACTTATTATTCCCTTGATAGACAAGGAAAAATAGAATGCGTAGATAGATGGTTGATATAAATGGCATATGATAGAAGGAAAAATAAAAGATGACAGACGATAAATAGCAGATCAACGATTGTAAAAAAAAAAACATAGCTATGACAGATTTATTTTCTTTTAAAATAATTTGAAATTACAAGAAAAATGTTCTTAATTTATTGGATGATAGATGGCAGAGAATAATATTTAGTAGTATAGGAAACACGATGGCAAATGACAGATGACAGATACAAAATATCAGATGGAAGTTGATAGATGACCGATGATAGATTACAGATAAAAGATAACAGATGACAGAAGGCTCAAGACAGATGACAGACGAGAGATAAAAATGGTAGATGACAAGAGAAGATTTGCTTATATAGACAAAACTTATTATTCCCTTGTTAGACAAGGGAAAATAGAAAGCGTATGTAGTTAGATGGTTGATATAGATGACATATGATAGAAGGACAAATAAAAGATGACAGACGACAAATAGCAGGTAATCGATTGCAAACAATATTCACATAGTATATGACAGATTTATTTTCTTTTAAAATAATTTGAAATTACAAAAAAAAGTACTCAATGTATTAGATGATAGATGGCAGAGGATACTATTTAGTAGTATACGAAACACGATGACAAATGACAGGTGACTGATGCAAAATAACAGATGGCAGATGATAGATTACAGATACAAGATGACAAATCACAGATAATTGATGACAGATGACAGAAGACTAAAGACAGATGACAGATGACAGAAAAAATGGTAGGTGACGAGAGAACATTTGCTAATATAGACAAAAATGATTGATGATGATGATATAGATGACATATGATAGATTTATATTCTTATTAGATGATAGGTTGCAGAAGATACAAAAGATTAATATAGGAAACACGATGACAAATGCAAACTAACAGATAGCGGTGATGATGACAGATGACAGATGGCAGATGACAGATGATAGATGACAGATGATAGATAACAGATGACAGATGACACATGACAGATGACAGATGACAGATGACAGATGACAGATGACAGATGACAGATGACAGATGACAGATGACAGATGACAGATGACAGATGACAGATGACAGATGATAGATGACAGATGATAGATGATAGATGAGAGGTGATATAATAGATGATAAAAACTAAACAGATGGCATAAGTAAATATTTCTATCTAAAGATTCAGCGTTCATATTTTGTTTTACTTTACGAATAAAAATATAAAGTAATATTTTGTTTAGTTTTAAATTACGAAACGTTTTAAAAGTTACCCTGTGATCAAATTTATTTCGAGAGCAATAATAATTTTTACAGATTTATTTGCAATATGTTTCAAGTTACCATGACCTAAAAATAAAATTTACCCTTCGCGAACAATTATTGTCTATTAAACAGTGTTTGTAATTACGGCTTTAACAAAACCGAAAATATATATGTATGCCGCGTTTGTACAAAACAAGTGCATTACGCGACTAACGGGGATTTATCCTGAAAACACCCCCGAAACGCGTTATTAATTATTTACAATTAAAACCGGAAACGCGATAACGGCCCTAATGCATTTTTAATGTCGTCCTGATAACGGCGCGATTAATTAATACGCCGTGTGTTGTTATTGCGACTTTTGGTTAACGGCGTCGGCGGTTTTGTAAATTACATTTTCTCCGGTTGACATGGGACGAGAGGCAGCGAGGCGGAGGGCAGGTGGGTGGCAAAGGCGGTTGGGTTTGTAGACGGGGGCGGCGGGTACGGTTCGCAAGTTTTAATTACGAACGCGCGCGCGGATATATATGAATGCGTCCGCGTGTGCCGCCCCTAATGTAATCATCTTCAGGGTCTGCGGTTTTAATTCCGACGCGAGAACGTTCCACATCAAACGTCAACAAACAAAAATATTAGTAATAGTAATAATAATAATAATAAAAGATTTTGTATTAACTTGTAGCTATGGAAGATCTTAGTGAGGTGATTAGAAAATATGCAATGATGTTGCAGAATTTATTCTGATGGATTAGGGAACTATTACGAAGAGGAGGCTCACCTGGAGATTTTATTCTGAAAGTTGGCTACGTGTTAACAGATTCCGCTAAGGATGGGGAAGGTTAAACAGCGTTGAGGAATTGTTGAAAGTAGAATGATGTATCGAGAACAGGATAATCGCAAAAGAGCCATTGCTAACTTGGTACACTTTCTTCTACCTAGGGATTGATCTTCGGATTTAGAGCCAGATCTTGCTTTTGTAGGTATGAAGGAGACATATGATGAGCAGACAACCAATTCCAGGGAGATAATATGTTTTAATTTTAACAAGAAGAGATTTTTGGAAAACTATGGGGAGGATACTAGATTTGAGACCAGGTATGTGGAAATTCCTTTCTAGTTCTAGTGGAGTATTAAATCTAATAACGGCTGGAGGTAAAAATCGAACAGGCTGCTATCCAAGTCAGTTTCAATTGTTGGTGAGGTTAAAGTTGATGTGATGAACATGAAGATACTTGATTGAGTAGGATGAAAGGAAGTATGATTGCATCCTCGTAAGTTCCCAGATTCGAGGTTAGAAGGGTCCCGGATTTTTAAGTTGGCGAAAGGTGGGGATGATGATAATAGTAGGGCAAACTGGAAAATGGTTGTTGAAAAAGGAAAGATTAGACTAGATTTTATTGTTAGTAAACTTATATTATTAAATTGTAGAAACGTAATTGGCTGTCCGACCATCTCAAGTAGATATGATGTACGAGGGCTGTTAACACGGAAAGCGATCGTAGACGGCTTTGTAGGTGATTGATCGCGCGGGATGCTAATCGAAAGCGCAAAGGGGATTTATTTCTCTTTTATTTGCCAGCCATACCCTCGCCTCCCCTTTTTCTTTCTTTATATTTATGCCGCCGGTTTGATAGTGTAGTCCGCAACGGCCGGACCTTTTCCATTCCGTCTTAGGGTCCTCGTGGGACGGGAGCGTCGGATGGAAAAGACGGAAACCTCATATAACCCGGCGATGGGAAAAAGGCGAAAAGTGAAATGCGCACACAACACACACACACACGACCGCCATCCCCTTTTTCTCCTTCTTCTCTCTACACTCCTTTTGGGGCCGTCGGCGCGCATCGCATCCTTCACCCGTGTCAACTGCACGCGACTACAAAAAGGAGCGGGATGAAGAAGAAGAAGAAAAAATAAAATAGATTCACCTCCCACCACTCCGTCTTCATTTATTATTCATACACGTACCGCGCCATAAATCAATATCAAACTAGCAAACGGAATACATTATTATCGTGACACGTACACTGTGTGTGTGTGTGTGTGCTTTGTGCTTTCGGGATCCGTCTCCACTCCCGGATCTGGTGAACAATTGGACTCGGGTAAGGGACGCATCGGCGGTTTCGATTTCGGGCGCCCTGATTGACGCGTCGCGACGCTATCCATTTTGAGCGATCGCTTCCATTAAGATGACTAATGATCGTCGCAAATAGATCTTTTAAACTCCCGCGCTTTTCCCTCCCTTCTTCGGCACGATCGCACAACCTCATTCTATAAATGGTTAAAATTTCTAATTTTTAGATAATAATAATAATGTATATGGATAATAATAGATAATAAATTTAACGATTATGTTTTTTACAAATTGATTTTTACTTTCCCTATAATATTGTGGCCAAAATACGTGACTTTCAAAAAGTTTCACTTTGGGGATATATGGGGGTCTATTAGGGCTACTTTTTAAAATTACTTTCATAATATACAGGGTGTCCCAAAAACTCTAAAAGTATCAAAGTTGTGTTTTTTTTAATGAAACACCCTGTATTTTATTGCATTTTTTGGATCCTTCGATCAAAATAAGTGCGTGTTTTAATAAGGTTTTTATTACTTAAACCTTAAGGTTTTTGAAATAATTTGAATTTTGTAAAAATTTAACCTAATTTTCATGTTTCAAATACTTAAAAAGTAATTAAGTTATGCATACCAAATTTACACTGAAATGTAACAATAGATCATATTTTATTTTCCAAGTATAATAAATTTGACATCTTATACCGGGTGTAAAAAAATTGGAATTAAACAAATGAGAACTTTAAATGGCTATAATTTCATTTATTTAAACGGAACGCTATATTTATTAATTTATCAGCAAATGCACGTTTTAATTACCTATCGAATGGTATTTATATCTTAAATGTTAAGTCTTCTCGTTTTTACAGAAAACGCCAAAATATTGTTTATTGCACCGTTTTAGTACTTTTTAAGTAAAAATTTTAATGTATCTAGTTTTCTATGGTATTTAAAAACGTCAGATAATTAATTTAGTATGCCACTTTAGTTTAAAAAGCCTGTCTTTTGTTATAGTTGTCTTATTTTGCGTTTTTGCGTTAGATCGTTAGTAATCGTTATTGTTTGAACATCGTTGTTGTTATTATTTAAAATCTAAATTTAAAAAATATTACATAACTTTTCAAACAAAAGTTAAAGGAAATGAGAAACTGAACAAGTTTTATAAAGACGTGGTTTATTTGAAATTCTTAATTTGTGAGAGAAATATTTTACTTTAGAATTTTTCAGAAATTTTTTTTTATTTTTCTTTAAAGATTCTTGAAATTTAAGTAATTTCCACACTTTTAGTTTTTATTGCAACTTCCTTTCCAAAGAATTTTCATCGAAAATTCTAAAAATTTTTACAGGTTTAGCAAAGATTTTATTCAAGAGTTTCAAAAAGTTATTATTTATATTTATTTATAAAAATTTCTTCAAGATTTTGTTCAACTTTTTCTATTAGAAAATTTTCTTCTAAATTTCTATAATTTTCTCAGATGATCCATACTTTTAGTTTTTCTTTTACATTGAGGTTTCTAGAATTTTTCACAATATTTCATTTTAGGTTTATAAAACTTTTTTTGAAGGTTCTAAAAGTGTACTGTAATTTCATTTTCTTATCTAATAAATAAATAGATATTTCCAGAATTTTTAGCAAAGATTTTATTCGAGAGTTCTAGATTTTTCAGAAAGTTCTTTCAAGATTTTGTTTAGCTTTACAATTTATTAAGAAATTTTCTTCTAATTTTCTAGAATTTACTTAGAGGCTTCTAAAAGTTTCAGGAATTTCTTTTTTGCATCTTCCTTTCTAAAGAATTTTGATCAAGGATTCTACAATTTTTCCTTGTAGATTTCTAGAACTTATTTGGAGAATTCTAGAAGTTAACAGTAATTTCTTTTTCATATTTCCAGTCTAGATTTTTTTGAAAGTTCGTTTCAATATTTTTAGAATTTTCTTTGAGGCTCTTTTCAGTAATTTCTCTTCCAGATTTTAATATTGTCTTATAAATTGCAAAGATTTTCTTCAGGGTTCAAAAATTAAAAAAAAAATCTTTTCCAGAATTTTACACTTTTTTTTCGAGAGTTCAGAAATTTCCAATAACTCATATTCAGATTTGGAGACTATAGTTTTTTTATCTGTTCCTAGAAATCTCGACTCTTTTCAGTCATTTCTCCTCTAGATATCAAGATTGTTTTTTCCAATCTATCTTTTAATTTGCGAAGTTTTTAGAATTTTCAAGAAATTTTTATTTTCTAGAAATGTAGACAGAGAGAATAACATCTTTATTCAGACAACTATATATATAATTAAAAACATTGACAAATGGAATATAATGGTTAGTCTGTCCGTTTGGGCTATCGACCATCGGTCTTTCTGCCCTTAGAAATGTAGATTTTTTTAAAGGTTTCTAGAAATTTCCAATAATTTCTTTTGTAGAGTTCTAGAAATTTCTCCAAGGAGTCATTCTTAAATGTTATTATTTGTTGTATTTAGGTTGTAGGTATTTTTTAATGATTTTAGAATTTGCTATAAATAACTTTTCAAAAATTTAAGTATCTTCCGTTAATTATTTAGATTTATTTCCTTAAAAAGATCTGTAAATTCTAGTATTTTTGAGCAATTTGTTTTGGATATAGCAAAGCAATTTTTTGAGAGTTGTTTTTTAGAATATTTTTGCAATATTTCTGGAAATTTACAAAATTTCTTGTATCGTTATATCGAAATTTTAGGAATTTCTTATCTAAATTGTGAAAAAAAAAATATTCAAGATTTTTAGTCCATCAACTTGTATTTGATGTTAGGAATCATTTCGTAAAAGAATTTTTTTAAACCGTCCTTGCTATGAAAAGTTATTTTAAAAATACTGAAAAACACTTGAAAATCGAATTTCTAATTTTTAGCATTTTTACTTCTCTTCGTTGCTAGTAATTTATTAATGAAAGAATTTCATTATTATTTAAAGAATTATAGATAAAATAATGACAAATTTTCGATTTTTATTGTATCAATTTGAATTTGATGTTTAAAATTTAGGAAATTTCTAATAAATTGCGAAGATTTAAATGAAGAATTTGTTTTTAAAAATATAGACTCAAGAAATTTCTAGTAATTTCTTCTCCACATTTCAAGATTTTTTCAACTTGTCTTCTAAATCGCAAAGATTTTCTTTGAGGCTTTAGAATTTTTAGAATTTACTTCTAGAAATCTAGATTATTTTCTCGAGGGTTCAGGAAATTTCTAACAATTTATTCTCCAGAGTTCAAGATTTTTTTTTTGAAGTCGTCTTTTAAATTGCAAAGGTTTTTCTTGACGCTTTTTTTCTAAAAGTTTAGAGTTTAGAAAATGGCCAATAACTTCTTCCCCAAATTAAATTATTACTATTCTTATAAATTGCGAAGATTTTCTTTCAGCCTCTAAATGTTTTTTTAATTTCTCTTCTTTTCGAGAATTCAGGTGAATTTCAGTAATTGCTTCTCTAGAATTCAACATTTTGTTTCAACTAGAGGCTATAAAATTATTTAGAAAGTTCTAAATTGCGGAATTTTTCTTGGAGGGTCTAGAATTTTCTAGAAATTTTTCCCTTACAAATCTTTTCTTATTTTTGAGAAAGTTTAAGGAATTTTCGGTAATTTCTCTTCCCGATTTCAAGATATTTTTTCAACAGGCCTTCTAAATTTCTAGGAGGCTCAAAAATTTTTTTTTCCAGAAATTTTTCTTCCAGATTTTAAGGTTATCTTCTTATATTATAAATTGCAAAGATTTTCTTAGAGGCTCTAGAACTTTAAAAAAAATTTGTTTGTAGAAATCTAGATTTTTCTTGAGGCCCTAAATTTTTTAGAGTTTTATTTTAATACTAGACTTACTTTTTCAAGAATTCAAAAAATTTCCACTAATTTCTTCTCTAGGTTTCACGATTTATTAATTCAACCCGCTTTCTAAATTGTGAAGATTTTATTGTAAGCTCTAAAATTTTTATAATTTGTATGGATTACCACGTAGTAACGGTCGCAACCATTTTCTTTATTAAAAATTTTGCTTTTGACAATTTTCTTTTATTCAAATTTTGTAATTAAAGTTATTGCAAACTGCGAGGTGATCAGTAATTAAAGGTAATATGTATATGTAGGGTGGGTGGGTGGCCTCTAACCCACCCTCCAATCAGTAAAACATAAGCGAGGGTTTTAATTAAAAGTTGTAAAACGTAAATAAACTTAACATTTTTGCAAAATTTAATAGATTTATTCAAACAAATTTTGAAATTTAAGAAATTTTGTAAAATAAGACATAGCTTTTCAAACAAAAGTTAAAGAGAATGAAAAACTGAAAAAGTTACATTGAAATATTTTTTTTGTAAAGTTCTTAATTGAAATTTTTTTACAATTTTTTGCTTATTGCTAATAAACTATAGGAACTAAATGAAATTTATATAACAAGTAATTGTGAAGAATTTAAAATAAAGCAAATTATTAAGAATAATCTCATGGTTTTTGAGAAAAATATAGGGAAACTATTATGATGGCCACATCACTATTTTGTAAATTTAAATTAATCAAAGAAAAACTTGTCTGGTAATGATATTGAAAACTGAAGACACGATTTTAAAATGCATAAAATGGTTCCAAATCAAATTCCAAAATTACAAACATTTCGTAACTAGAATCCTTATGCTCTATAAAGGGGGAGTGTTAAATATAGAAAGAATTATCCTAAACAGCACATTGTGCAGATACTCACGAAGATTTTGAATGCTGGTCGAATTGATAAAAACTTTTCCTTGATTAATCTTCCTAATTAGTCTTCATTTAATATTATTTTAGTAATGCATGGTTATCCAATCTAATTATAGAGTACGATCGTATTAAACTAAACTGCTCAGTAAATTTACGTCCGCAGTTAATTTTATAATTATCGAACTTGAGATAGTCGTTCTAATGAAATGCTATCGCCGATTAACTGAGAAACTTTAAACAGATGACCATTCGAAATGTGCCCCCATTTATACCATTAGCTGATTAAATAATTATCGTATGGCGAAATGGAGAGACACATAGATAAAAGCAAAGATTACTTAACAAAAAAACAAGTTTCAAGAGGTTGGTTTATAACAGCCTTAAAAGACAATAATTGAGATATAAAATTCTTTTTAAAATGTATCAATCCAGCAATTTAAAGAAAATAATTCTGCGAACTTTACAATATGAAAATTTATGATATAAATATTCTTAGATCATTATATGACTTTATTAAGGTTAAGACATCCTTAAGCATTCAATTCAATACAGCATGAACATTTGGTTGTCATTTTAATTCCCTGAAAATACCCCTATTGTTGTACTACTCCCTATAGAATAAACATATTATATATGGAATTATAGTCTTTCTTTCTCTCTATTTATCCTTTCTGGAAACTTTCGTCGGTGGTATCACGTGTTCGCCCAGTTTTATGATTGATTCGATAAATGATGCACGAAGAGGCATCGCTGAGCCGAAGGAAGGCGGGCGAAGGAGGGGTTGGGGGGCGGCAAAGAGGCAAACTGCGTGTTGATTCGGTATGTAATGTTCGCATTAAATCCCTCATTTGAATGCACCGGATAAATCACCGGGAGGGAAACGGGAAGAGATTTTTCCACGTGGAACGGAAGAGGAGGAATAATGACGCACTCGCGAATTCCGCCCTTGATGTATGTTGATTTTCGTGTACACTTTCTCACAGCTTATGTAAATCGGATTTATGAAGACGGATGAGTATCACGCCGGTATGGAATTTTTATATACAAGCTTGTTTTTTAATAACAACGTTTTATGTATTTCTTCCCCTGTATTATTTTATATACTTATTGGTAATTTATAATATTTGTATTCTTATAATAAATGCAAAATTAGAACAAAAATGAGATGAATAAATGATCCGTAAGCGATAGTTTCTATATAATAACTAGTTCACAAAATATTCAAACAAACCCTAAGCTCTGTTTTACAGATTGGAGGGTGGATTAGAGGTCACCCACTTACCCTACACATATCAGGCACTTTCCTCATTATCACTGTTTAAATTTCCAGAACACAATAGCTGAATAACTGGTACAGCTCACCGGCGCGGTGATGTAATAATAACAACAAAATGGTAACCGATGTTTACTATTTTCTTCTAAGAAACGCTTTTACACCAATTTATCATCAATTACCGAGGATATTTAAAAACAATTTTTAAAGTATATAAACTTAACCTAAGTAGAAATACTATTTTAAATAACTGCACTTTTCCTATTGTATATTATCTTTATTTGCTAAATATTTTATAGCAAAATAAATTATAAAAATATGATTAATCGATTGTTAATCTTTTCAAGAAACTATATGTTTAATTGCAGAGAATAAAGGTAATTCATTTTTAATTAAAGCTAAATTGGTTAATGAAATTTTTGCTTAGGATATTAATTCAACTTTTATAAGAGCTGAATATATACTAAAAATATATCACAGTTTAAAATCTCAACACGAATTTAACAAAAAATAGTTTTTCTAGATAATTCATTTACAAAATATTTCAACATAAATACATCACAACAAATTAAAACTGTATTTAAAATTGAATAAATATGTAGCCACCTACCCACCCTACATACTTATTTTAATTTAAGTCACAGACACTGTTTTCGGTTTGCAAGAATAACAATCAAGTAAAAGTATATTGTAGGGTGGGTGGGTGACCAGTATCACAACCTCCAATTCCTTAAACATAAACAAAAACTCATAGCTGTACTTTGCTTAAAAGTATAATTAATCTTTTAATTATTACTTGTAATTACACACAGTAAATTTTTGATAACCTAATGTTGATGATTAAATAATTGGACCCTATATATAAATTTTAACTTAAACTATAAACCCTGTTATATATAAGTAATATAAAACAACATTCCATCTAAAATTTTATTGCAAATGTAGGGTGGGTGGGGAGGTCCACTATCCCACTCTCCAATCATTAAAACATCGACGAGGATTTAGGTGAATTAATATTATTTTAAGCAAATTTGAATATTTTTTATTATGTGGGTAGAACCTCCTATTACAACCCTCTATTATAACATCAACATGTATATTCCAAATAATAAACATCTGCAAATTGTATGAAACAAAAATGAAATGAATAAATTGTCGATAAGTATCGATGTAATAATTAGTTTAAATTTTCAGAAACTAATAGCTGAACTACTGTTGTTGAGGAATTATCGTATAAAACAATATTTCATTTATAATTTTATTGCACATGTAGGGTGGGTGGCCTGTATCCCACCCTCCAATCAGAAAAACATCGACGAGGGTTTGGGTGAATAAATATTACTGTCAGCAAATTTGAATATTTTCAATTATGTGCATACTACATTCTATTACAACCTCTTAATAGAACCTATACGTAGATTTTCTAAATGAAAAATATATCAAATTTCGATATACCGAAAATAAGATTATTAAATTGTTGATAAGCGATAGTTTCTATAAAATAATTAGGTCACAAATTTATACTAAATACACTAATAATATTAATAGTACAGTGATGTTAATCAGAAGTTGTGGGATGCGAACACGTTTAACATAATTAATAAAATATTTGAAAATAAAAAAAATAATAAATAAAAAAATTATTTGGACAATACAAAACACGTTAAAATTGAAACGTTAGAATAAAATAAATATTAAAAATTAAACATTTAATTATAAAATGTTTTAAATAATAATAATAATAATAATAATAGATTTGGTTAGCTCACAGCCACCATTCTTCCATCCACACCGAATCATTATGAGTAAATAAAAT
Source organism: Ontholestes murinus (assembly GCA_963969525.1). Taxonomy (NCBI): domain Eukaryota; kingdom Metazoa; phylum Arthropoda; class Insecta; order Coleoptera; family Staphylinidae; genus Ontholestes; species Ontholestes murinus. The sequence goes on from OZ018391.1 coordinate 73,182,604, forward strand.
ACTAGACAGGTATTAACAAACAAAGGCATATATAAACAAAACAAAAAGAAACTGAAATATACATAGCGCAATAAAGTAATATTAACAATCATTAAATTATTTAATAAAACAAACTTTTTAAAAGCTGTTTTAAATTTTTGCAAAGATAGAGACTTGTACATTTCGGGAATAGAACTCTACAAAACATAAATATTATAAGAAAATGATCGTTCAAATACTGCAGTACTGTGTTTAGGAGGTGATAGATAAATTTTGAATTCTATATGGATGTTTTTTGTATAAATTAGGCCCATGTTAGTTTATTCTATTTTGTGTTTTTGACAGTCGTAGACAGCGAGGGTAAATTTTGTGAGTTTGCCTCATATTATGATTGTGGATTTGATCATGGGTTAGATAATTGTTTATATCATTTTTTATATATATATATATATACATGCCTTCCAAATTAAAAATGCATGCCAGAGTAAGGATTTTGAGAGAATTAAAATTCGATTTGCCGTAGTCTTTATGGTAAATTACATATTGTCAGAATAGCTCTTCTTTAATGTTTAAATAATCTCACTGCCATACCAGAATGTCCCCATGTAAGGATACAATATGATGGCGTAAGTGGCTTAAACAAAAATAAGCTGTTTTTAGAGCTCTTAAAGGTAAAGCACCCCTAAGTCTTCTTAATAAATATATGCTGTAAAGAAAAACTTAAACCGAAATATATGAAGATACACATCAACCACCGATCAAAAGAAGCCCAAGAAGCTGTGAATCAAGCATATGAAAAATGGATCTACCTCGAAATGAAAAAATGGTACAATAGGAAGGACAGCATGTAACACCTACTCAAATTACTACATTCAAGATTAACGATGCACCTACATCCAGCAGAGTTCAATACAATCGACACCATGTTCAGAGAAGAAGCCAGGCACAACGCATTCGAGCAGTTCCAGAGACATTCAAAGAAATTGAAATCTCTACGGGAGAAGAAATCAAACCAGACGGAAATAAGGGACACGCTAGATACAAACAACATGGGTGAGACTAATAATGTTAAATTCTATCCCAGAGTAGTAAATCTATCAAATGTCTATTTTGAACCAAGAGAATCCTTATTACTAGAAAAGGGCTTAAAATATAGTCCAATAATCGAAACCAATAATATAATTGAAACGCTAGGTATATACGCAGAAATCATATGTAATAAGTTATCTTATCTCAGAAAATGATAGATCATTAACAAAACATAAAATCGCTAAATTAATTTCACAACAAAAATCTAAATATAAAATAAAGAATGTAAAACAGTCAGAATTGAAAATAATAAAAAACATCAAACAAAAACTTATAAATAATAATTTAATACTCACAAAAGCAGACAAAGGTAATACGGTCACAATTTTACCTAGATCAGAATATATTAGAAAAACAGAAGCTCAAATACAATCAGATAGATTCAAAATTTTACCAAGAGATCCAACTAACAAATTTCAATTAGAACTAAAACAATCAATTAAATCTTGCACAAATATCATCAATGAATCACAAAAATTCAAACTTATAAAAATGAATCCTAAAGCACCGATCTTATATGGACTACCAAAACCAAAAGATGATTTTCCAATAAGAATAGTAAATTCATACTCCCCTGTGTAAATTTATAAATAAAATACTCCCAACCTTCATTAATTTCAAATCACCATATTTAATTAAAAATTCTATGGACCTAGTCAACAAATTAAAAACTCTCGTCATTCCTCCAAATGCAAAATTAATATCTTTCGATGTAAAAAGCTTGTTCACATCAATCCCAGTAAAAGAACTAAAAATTATTTTAGAAAAACATATCAACAATTGTGATAACCCAGAAATAAATAAAAAAGAAATCACAGAACTAATTCACCTCTGCCTTAAACAAAATTATTTCGAATTTAATGATACTATTTATACGCAAACTGACGGTCTACCAATGGGCTCCCCCCTTTCACCATTACTTTCTGAAATTTTCATGCTTTAGTACGGGGAGTAGTTGTTTTAACTGTTAGCTGGAGTTTTTACAGTAAAATGTAAAACATAAGTGCAGAAATGCTCATAAAGAAAATTTAATTTTCTCACTATTAATTAAAAAATTAATAGATAAATCCAACAAATGCGGCATATATGAGATCCAATGTGGTGAATGTGATGCCACATATGTTGGCCAAACCGGAAGAACTTTCAGTATAAGATTAAAAGAACATAGAAAAGCCATATTAGACAATAAAGGCACCACCGGTTTCGCCAAACATTGCATCGCACATAACCACTTCTTCGAACAAAATCATTTTAAGATTTTGCATGCAGGTAACAAGAGCCTCCGAGAGGGATTAGAAATTAACAAAGCGTTAAAACGGGGAAAACACCTAGTAAACGAAAACGATGAAATCTGGAGTTCCCCAATTATGACCGCCCTTATTACCTGAATGTATAAATTTTAGTATTTAAGCAAAAATATTTTACCTTCTGTACCATTCCTAAATAATGATGTAAAAATCGAAACTAGTCGGAATAAATCGTAAAAATTGTGAAACCAACCAAGTACCTTTCTATAAACAACCCTTAATATTTCTTAATAAATATATGCTTTTGCAAATCATTGGCATCGCCAATGATTTTGTAAAGTCAATCTGGAGTCGTGAACGGGGGTAGATGTCCTCAGCCCAATTGTGACATTGACCGATTTGTTATCATTTAATGTCAATTTGTTAGCAATCATCCATACTCTAGTGGTATTATTAGCAGATTTATCTAGGTCAAATGCTGATTGTAAGTTACTGGTGTCACCGAGGAGTAGTTTTTAAATACCTGGCAGATCGTTGATACAAATCAAAATCAGCAATGGGGCAAAAATAGACCCCTGAGGAACACCGTTGTATTTTGACAAACAGGAGGAGCTCTTATCATCAAATACCACCTTTTGTTCACTATGAGTGATATAAGAGTTCACAAGATTGCAGCTAGATGGCAAGACGTTGTAACAGTATAGTTTTCGCGAGGATGTCAGGCGAGACGCAATCGAAAGCCTTGCTGAGGTCAAGAAAGGAGACGACAGTATACATGCCGTTCTCAAAAGCAGCTAGAATTTCCTCAACAAAACTCACAACCGCTCTACATGTTGACTTCCCCTACGAAAACCAAACTGTTCCTCAGCGAACAATTTATTCGACTCAAAATATTCACCGATCTGTATGTAATTTTGCTTCTATAGGAAGCAATGAAATTAGACGATAGTTATTTATATCAGACACAGACCCTTTTTGTGTATGGGAATAATGCAAGCTGTTTTTAAAGACTCTGGAAAAATGCGTAATTTTATTTATGTAATTTTGTTAAAGGTAATATTATTTTACGAGGTCTATATTTTATTAAGTCCGCGCTAATTTCGTGTATATCACAACCAGTTGTGTTTTTGAGAGTACTAGAAGTTACTTCCTTAAATGAGATTCTCTGTGTTATTTCGTAACCACTACTCTACCCTCCAATCGTTAAATGAATTGACGTATCGCAGTTGAAATCAAAACACCAACTCCTGAAAGGTGAACTGAATTTTTTTTAAATGTATTTCTCAGTGTGCCAACTTGTAAAAAAATATTTTAAAGGACATTTAAACAACATTCAAACCCTTCTGAAACTTCTCAACGGTTATATGAGACCGGCACAATTTCAGAAGATTGATTAAAGTACATAATAGAGTCCAGAATAAATGGTTAGAAACATTGGTAACAACTCAATTCGGTTTCACAAATGCGTATGGAACCTATTGCAACCTCTTATTACAACATAAACGTGAATTCTCTACACTGTCTCACCCTCCATTCAGTAAAGCATCGATGAGGGATTGGATAATTAAATATTATTGTAAGCAAATTTGAATTTGTTATCATGTGAATACTCCTGAAAGGTGAATTGAAGTTTTTTTTTAAATATATTTGGCGGTTTAAGAACTAAAATAAATTGCAAATTAAATTATAATTGAGATTTCATTGCAACAAGTGACGTATTACAGTTGCAAACAAACCACCAACTCCTAAAAGTTGAACTGAAGTTTTTCAAAGATGTATTTGGCGGTTTGAGAACTTGTAAAACATTTACTTTCATGGAAAAAAATCAGAAAAATTTATTTTAATTGAAAATAAAATTATAATTGTAATTTCATTAAAACAATTGAGGTATTGCAATTGAAAACAAAACACCAACTCCTGAAAGTTGAACTGTAGTTTTTAAAAATTGCATTTGGCGGTTTGAAAACTAAAATAAAATATTTATTATTAAAGGAATTAACACCCAAATGAATGATTATTATAATTGAACATGAATTTATAATTGTGATTTCATTAAAACAATTGACATATAGCACTTAAAAACAAAACATCACCTCTTGAAACTTTAACTTAACTTTAAAAAATGTATGACGGTTTGAGAACGTGTAAAACATTTATTTTCAAGGGAATTAACACCAAAATAATTTATTTTAATTGCGACTTAAATTGTAATTGAGATTTAATTAAAATAACTGACGTAGTTTTTAAAAAATGCATTTAGCGGTTTAAAAACTTGTGAAACATTTATTTTAATGGGAAAAAACATCGGAAGCATTTATTTTAATTAAATAAAAATGAAATTATAATTATAATTTCATTAAAATAGTTGACGTATTGCAGTTGAAAACAAAACACTAACTCTTGAAAAAATGCATTTGACGGTTTAAAAACTTGCAAAAAAATTATTTCTAATTAACATCAAAATCATTTAATTTAATTGAAAATGGAATCATATTTTGAATTTTATTAAAACAATTGACGTACAACAGATAACTTTGGGAAATTCTGTTTTAAATTACTTTGAAAGATTTTGCATGGTTGAAGGATGAAGACGTGCTTCGTACAAAAACGATTTTCTTGTAATTACTTACACTCTATGATACTTACGTGTCTACCTGTTTTTTGATTTTCTTCTTATCTCTTATTACTGTTATCCAGTTTGTATCTTAGTTCGCCTTTTTTACGTGCTTCTTCGGTGTCTGTTATTGAAATTGTGATCAGGTAAATAAACAGTATCTGTGGAAAGTTGTTTTGTGTACATTTCGTGGTTATTGTCTACACTAATACTAACTGACAGAGGACAATATATTTTCTAATAAAATTATTGCGCTGCTAACCTCACTCTTCCCTTCTGTTGGTTCGCAACATATTACTGGGTTTCCACCTAATGTTTCAAAGCCCTTTGTTTTGTTGCTTCAACTGCATACTAGCACTTTGCAGATTGTACTTGCACAACACATTAAATACGTTATATTATCTATCGAATCTATAGATTCAATACCATAGTAAAATGGTATCTGAGTAAATGCTTCAAAGTTAGTTCTGACAAAATTGTGGTGGAACCTCTCGCCAATTGTTTGAAACTAAATTTTTTAACAATGCATTTGGCGGTTTGAGAAATTGTAAAATATTTATTTTCAGGGGAACTAACATTAAAATGATTTTAATTACGAGGGCAGCATTCAAATATTTCTAAAAAATTTCCAATAGTATATATGGGACGGGTACAATTTCAGAAGATTAGTTAAAGAACAGATTATAATCCGAAATCCGCTGTCTGTTTTATAGACGATGAGAAAGCCTTCGACAGTATTCGACAAGTTAACAGATATACTACAGAAAGCCGATATTAACAGAAGAGACATTCGAGTTTCTAAAAACTTAGATAGAAGGCAACAAAACTGGCGAAGTAAATCTCATGAGTTGATAATGTATCTAACTCCGAAGTCTTACTTATGTCAATGTCGATTGGGAGCTCTAACAAAAATTAATACATTTAATATATTAAATGTTTGTAAAAAAACTTCTTGTAAAGCCTATGTCAAGGGGTTAAAAAATACATCAATCGATGGGCTCAAATCGACCGCAAAAATGGGATCTGGCCTCGAACATCCTTCGATTTTACGCGCAGCTCATAGGATTAATTCGATTTCGGTTTTAATTACGGCCCCAAACGTTCGATTCTTTTTGATGGCAGAATAAATAGGGTCTAGTCGCCCATGTTGTTACCCAACATTAGACACATTAATGGATACATTAAAAGCCCACATTTAGTTTTTACCCTAGTAATAAAAGTACACCAAACCTTTTTATTTCGATATAAAAAAAATAATGGATTCAACTTTATTTCGTAGCTTTAAAATACCTTTATTTATTTTAATAAATATTTTTTTATCATTAGAGTTAGTGTAACAATGAAAATGTTATAATGTAAAAGTTCCCGGCACTACTGGTTCTTCAAGAAAAAAGAAAGCAAAGTTGAAATTAAATCCCAGGGATTCCTATCCCTCTTACAACACACAACGCCGAGCAGCAATTTTCATTTAACAATCAGCATAGTTAATTAAGCGGAAAATGGAATTTGCGCGGTTTCCCGTAAAGCGGTGAAAAATGCGACTTTTCCGCCACCTGTTCGCGCCTCCGGTGGTAAGCAGGCAACGTGACGATACACTAATGGAACTTTTAATCATGTCTTCTTTCTTTCTGGGAGATGCACGAGATGACTTTTCTCGGCGTGCCGATGGGAATAGGGAATAGATTTAATGCGCACGTTCGCATCCGGAATTCCGACGCTAATTCCTCTTCCGGTATCTCCAGTATAAATCTTGGTTTATATAATAATATTCACTAAATGTAAATTTGATATCAATAGCTAAAGTTTCAGTCTTATTATTTTACTAACAATGGTGACTATTGATTGGCAACATATCCATTACAAAAAGAAAAGATTGAATTTTTGTTCTGATAAAAAAATCAAACGACCGGACTTCTTCTTCTTCTTGTTCCGTTAAGAAATGACCGTACGTAATAAAAAGCAAATAAATTATGGGTCGTGGTGAAAGGGTGTGCGTGCGGGGGCGTAGGGGGTGCGGGAAAAAATGCCGTGGCCGCTCAATTACGGCGTGGAACCGAGGAAAAATAAACACGGCGAGCGACGTTTTTCGTATTATCCGGGACCGGAAAAGGGGAAAATATTAACCGAGCAAATGTAGCGCTAATGATTTGTAAGCAGAAAATGTACGTTTGCACGAGGGAATTAATGAGCTGCGCACTTTTTTTTTCCCGCCCACACAACTACTGAAACAGCTGCCGCAATATGAAAATGTGTCAAAGCAATCGTTAAACACAACAAAAAGTAAATAAAACGGGCAGAAAAATAAAGTTTAATCGATTTACGACCCTTAAGGAAAATTTTATACTTAATAATTGATTTTATATTATAAAATATGTTTCTTGTAAACATTTATGATATTTATTACAAATGAAATGAACAATTTCTAATGACTGTAGAAAATTAAGTTTTCGTTTTGACAGAAATAAATACATTCAAACTAGTGTAATTTTAGTTAGTGATACGCCGAAAATTACTTTAGTATAATTCAATATTTATTATAATATTAGACACAAAATTAATTGTTTTAATAAGTGATTTATTTTGTACTTTTAATACCATTTACGAAATATTTTGTTTTTAAAATAATTTTAATTAATTTCCACCGTGATTACATTTTAATTTTTGGGGTCATTCCCTTCGCCGGTAATTATTAATCTGCGCGTGATGTCTATGAATAGAAGGCAAGATTACAATTTCATTAATGCATGTGGCCCCGTGACCCACCCTCCTCCTCCTCCACCACCTCCTCGCCCGGGGTGAACGCGAACGCGGTGCCGTAGAGAAAGAGAGCGGAAGGAAAATCGATGGCGTCTTTTTGCCGCCGCGACGCCCCAAAATTATGTCATTATCCCGAGAGGTGGTGATCCTCCACCCCCGTGTTTGTGTCTCCACGAGTGGATTACTGTTTGCCCTCCAATTATCTCCAACATAATGAAGACTAATGAAAATCATCAGTTCCCCGCGTGGAAAATTATAAGGGGATAATTAGAGGATAGAAAAATTTTCGGCGGATGATTACATATAAAAATTGGGTAATCCCATTCTTTGTGACTTATTTTTTTATTCGTTTCATCTAATGTGAGAATTCATAGAAGTTTTACTGCTGATAATGCATATAATTTTTTTGTATTACTTAATTCAGATATCATTATAGGATCTTTTATACATTACAAATTTAATCCATAAAAAGTCTTTTAGTTACTTGGAATTGCAAATCCAAATGTGAATCCTAGTAAATAATAAAATAAATTTGTAATTACTATGAAATTTGATTGACTGTTGGGTTGCAGATAATTCAACGCTTATAAACGATTGCTTTGTTTGTATATTTATGTGTCTATAAGTCAACATCAATTGTATTTTCAGAGTAAAAAATTGGTATTTTCATGAAAAAAATTAAACCTAACGTACGTATTTGTATTGTATTAGATTTTCCAAAAGAACCCTCGTGAATGGTTTAAAAACCTAAAGGTAGATATAGATATACTTATATATAGGTAGGGTGGGTGCTACCTATATATAATTATTCTTATTAGTGAGTGTCGTTAAGTTTTCAGCAAAACACATTATAAGGGCTGGTTAATTAAAAAAAAAAACATAAACACTGTTTTAATTGAAGTTTCATTGTATATGTAGGGTGGGTGGGTGGCCACTATCCCACCATCTAATGTTTTTATGATTAACGAGGGTTTCACTTAATTGACTATTCATTCAACTAGAAATTTTCTATTTCTTTATTTGTTTTTTTTTCACTTATTTTAGGTATAATTATTTTTATCATATAATTAAATTGGATCGTATAATAGTGAATACCCACCCACCCTACATATACATTTAAATTTAAACTAAAAACACTCTTTTATATACTTCGAATGCAACTAGTTACAGTTTCTAGTGATAAATAAAAGTAAATAAAAATAACGTAATAATTAGTTGAATGATTATGCCTTAAGATTTCGAAAACCTTATTCATTTGTTTAATAAAGCTGTGACTTTTAAAAAGTGTTATTTTCATTCATCTGAAGAAGCAATTAATTTGCGAAACAATTGTGAAAATAAACACTAAGTCACAAAGTAGTTCACAACTTTAGTAAAAAAACGTAGTAATTAATATAGAATGTGATAACTGGTAATTATTCTGTCTTCAATAATAAATTTATAAAATTATGGTGAGCAATTATAATCTATCAATAGAAAAATAATGTAATTCACATAATAAATAAATCAAAACGTACCCATTACGTAAGTGTAATGTCCTAAAATTTTTAAAGGAACTCTCATGAATATTTTAAGGATCTAAAGGTGGATAGAGGCCACCCACCCACCCTACCTATACAAAATTATTCTAGTCATTAACCGTCGTTAAGTTTCTAACAAACACATCACACATTTGGTGTTTAAAAAGAAAGAAAACATAGACGCAGTTTTAATTTATTATGTTTATGTAGGGTTGGTGGATGACCATTAGCACACCCCCAATTCAAAAACCACACGCTGAATTTAAAAAAGACGTATATTTGTATATCAAAAAGAACGTAAGGTGGGTGGGTATATTTTGTAGGTTGGAGGGTAGGCCAATGACCACCCATCACCCTACATATATGCCTAATATTTCAAATTCATTCTTAAATTTTTTAATCAGTTCGTCTTTGCCACCGTTTTTGAAACTTATGTAAAAATATATATGTAGGGTGAGTGGGGGTTCTCTAACCCACTCTCCAATTAGTAAAAAATACTGATGCATGGAAATTTTTAACTCATCGTGGTATAACTAAAAATTTAATGAATTAATTCAGAATTCAGTTTATAAAAATCTCTTGTTTATATCTTAAAAATTGGAGAGTAGAATAGAGGCCGCCCACCAACTATATATATATAGGTATTTAACTCATGAAGCTGTTTACGGTTTTATAATTATAATCAAATTTTGGTTGAATATATGTTTCTTATAGCAACCAAATGTAATTTATGTAAAAAAATATGTAAAGGGTAGGTGGGTGGCCTCTATTTTATCCTCCCGTTTGTAAAGCATATACGAAAGTAATACTAAATTTGAAATTAAAATGGCGATTAATATATTTTTTGTAAATCTAAATTATTAACATAGTACAATTGAATTTTTATTGCACCGTTGTGTATGTTTTATCAATTGGAGAGTAGGATAGTGGCCACCCACCCACCCTACATATACGTATTTACTTAAACTAAATAGTTGTTTGTGATTTTTGAAAAGAAAATCGAAGCAATTGACATATTGAAGGGCTCAAAATTTGCGTTAAACAAAAACTAATTTTCAACAGTATTATCCGTCCAAGTGCAATTGAATTTACTAAATTAAACTGCATTTCTCGATTGTTTATTTAGTAAATATAATGTAAGAAAATCATGATTACAATTATTTGGCTTAGTAAAATAACACTCTTCCCCTTTCTTCTTCCTTGACTCTTCTTGCTTTCAATGCCTCCTCCCCCCTCCTCTGTTACTGTCCATTTACCTTCTTCTCACACAAGATAGATACTAGATTCTAGAAAATGGTTTTAGAATCAGTTATCACCCTTAACTTCCAGCCCAGTATAAATAATCGTTAATGTATTATCAATATGAAGTGCATATATGTAATCAATTTGTTCATCCCGGAGAAATTTAGGCAATGACGTTAAAATGTCTATCATGCAACGGATGGTACCATATCGAGTGTTCAGATATTAACCGTGATTATTTTAGTTAACAGTAAGCAACAAACAGAGGCTTGTAAACAACGGTGGAGGTCAATTCCACAAAATCTTAAAGGATTTCAGAAAAAAAATGCCGATAATATGATGCCGGCGGACAACATCCCTCAAATATATATATAGACTCAAGACAAGGAAGCAAACACAAAGATATTCATATATACACTGATGTGTCTTCGACAAAAACATGTCTAGGTGTAGAAATTTTTTGCAAAAATATGCACTAGGTAAGCACACCAAAAACGGTGGAACTCATGTGTATACTATATGCAGCAAAGGTAGTATCTGATAAGAAGATCTAATGAAAAAACATGCACATCATAACGGACAGCAAAGAAGCAATTTCGTCAATTGCCAGCAGTAAAATTACCTTAGCATTAACGGTAGAATATTGCGAAGCCTTGGAGGTAGTTCGTAAGAATAAGGTGGCCCTTTGCTGGGTGAAAGGACACAAGAACAACAGAGGTAACAAAAAAGCAGATGATTTGGCGAGGAAGGCATCCGGATGAACGATATGCTTTGGAAAATGGATATCAGTTAGATTCTATATTCAGAGACTTCTCTTGGTCTTGGTTGTTCTAATAGTATTGAACATTTATTTTATATATTTACTTAATTTTTTTTTTTTTACATGTCCACTTAAAGAAATATTGTAATAATTTATATAAATGTTTGAACACTTAATAATTTAGAGCAGGAGACATGTATTGTTTATCCACTCAGGCCCATTATACTAGTAGGAGACATCCTCGCCAGTAGTTTATTTTGTTCATTTAGACAATAGTTTAGCCATGTCTGGCTTATTTATGCTCATATTGTATGAGCATAAATAAACATCAATTGAAAAATTGGATTTTAGGCTTCCTTTTTAACCAAATGGTTAAGCTGAACAATTATACATAATTTTAATTTGATGCTACATCTGATGTGCCTCAGGAATCCCATGTTGTTCCAATTCTGTTTAAGGACCTTTCACATATTATAAAACATATTGAGTTTCTATTATATATAGACGATTTGAAGATAGTTTACTTTATACGTTCTGTATCTGATGCAGAAAATATTCACAGGGATTTGGACCATCTTTATGATAAAAATTCGTTTGACTGCCTTTTTTACTTTCCCTATATAGAATATATAGGGGAAGTATTGTTTGCGTGCATGAAAATGTCTATGGGCGCTGTATCTCAGAAACGAATTATAGGTTTGAGATAAAACTATAGACTTAAGGTAAGGTTTTAACCTTAAAAACTGGAACTGAAAAGCTTTTGGTGAACATTCATAAACCGGAAGTGGATTTTCTCGATATTTTTCTAAATATGATAAATGATACAAAATCATTCAAACAAGAGTTAAATAGAATAAGAAACTATTACTAACTGGCAAGAAACAAATTCAAAATTTAAAATTTTGACATTTTTTGCACATTGCTGATACATTTTAAACTACTTAACAATTTATAGAAGGAAACATGCGGGTGGAGTTCACGTAATGTCCTTCCACTCAAACCCATATTACTGGATGATGGTATCCTCACCAGCAGTCTATTTCGCCACTTTAGGCAATATTTTATACACTACTGGCTTATTTTTCTCATTTTATATGAGACTATTATGTCTTATGTTTCTTGTAATTTTTGACAGATTTGTTTTTATTAATAAATTATAATTCATTTTCAATATAATACCTGATTATATTTCAAAGATTGGAGAGTAGGCCAGAGGCTATCCGCCCACCCTACATATTTCTAGTTATTTTACTCTTACTTAAACTTATCAGACGCAATATGATTAATTAAAAAATATAATTAAAAAAACTGCTAATATATTTACAAAATATGAGAGGAATAACATCCAAGATATCCAACTTAACTATCAATGCGAACTTTTGCAACTATGATAATTTAATTTTGGTAGAAACCTGGTTGGATTAGTCAGTTGACGACGGTGAATTAAATTTGACGTTCATGCCTAACTAGCTCAAAATCCAGAGAAGGAAGAGTGCTGATCGCTGTAAAGACTGGACTACATCGAAATTGATACAGGATTTAATGGCATCGAAAACTTATTTGGCATGGTTAACAACAAATGCATCACTGGAGGAACGTATATCCCACATTAGTCTGACGTTTCACTGTACAAACATCACGCAGTAACCCTGGAGCGGATTTGCTCGGATCATTCGATTTTGAAAACATCTTATGCGGAGATTACAACCTCCTTTCCACCAGCATCAAAGTGTTAAGTAACGATAAACGCTATTTTCAGGCTGAAGTGTTAAATTCGAATGTTGTTTCTCACAAGTTACACTAGTACAACACAACTTCCAATAACAAATGATCATTTCTCGATCTTTTCGCTTTTCTAACTGTGATCATTTATCTATTACTCCATCTAATGATTCCTTGTTTAGGAACAAACATTATTCTTGATTAGAAATTAGAAATACTTGGTTTGTTTCACAGAATATTTATTATCAAGGAGTAATGAATAATGTACAAAAGATTACACTAATATATATGGATTATACATTCAGGTAATAAGAGCCGTCATAATCGGGGACTTCCAAATTTCTTCAACATGTTGTTAGTTTTTTGTTTGCCGCTAATTATGGCCTTATTTACCTCTAATCCCTCTCTGAAATTAAATTAATTTCTAATCAAGATTTTTCACCACGGGTTAAGTAAGCAATTAATTATATATACAAACATTATTTACCATATTGCTTACTCGCTATGTTTACTAACTGCAACCCACTTTACTGATGATTATGATACTTTCAACGACTTCAAATTAGCTGACTATTGCAGTATTATTTACCATGCATCTAATGTTTTCTGGTCCCAACTGCTTATGAGCCATGGCACCGAATCTGCTGTTGATGTATTTTACGATGTTATTTTTGGCTTAATACGAAGATTTGTGTTTCAGTAGAAATCTCGAAAGTTTTTAATTTCTCTATACGGTACAATAGAGATTTGTTAAAGTTGATATATGAGAAAAAACAAGCTCACCATACATTTAAACAAACCGGGATTTGCGAGATTACGCCATCTTTAGTGGTCTTCGAGCACAGTGTTCTAGGATCAGTAAAGACCTGCATAGTAAATATTTTTGGTCATTTGTAAAATCACAACAACAAATGTATCGCTTCCCATAAGATGGCCAGGATTGTACTGACCGTTCTTGTAGAATATTTCGGCGGTGTATATACTTATTACCCTACGTATACAGTTTTTTACTCTTATAAAATTTTATGTTTTCATACTTATACTCAATTTTTGGATGGTAACAAAATATATGTAGGATGGGTGGCCTTTATCCTGATTTCCAACCTGTAAAACATATGCGAATGTTTTGCGAACATTTTATTGAATTTAAAATGGCGATGCAGTCTCCGGGACTACATAAGAAGCCATTCAAGACGTGGTAAGATGGGCCCGAAACAGAAGGCGGGAGTGGATAAACCATGTGGACAGAATGGATAAAACCAGACTGCCAAAAATTGCCAGAACGGGGTTACAGAGAACAAAAAGCCCCCGGGAAGAACGCAAACAAGGTGGTATGGCATTCAGCGGCTCAACTGCAGCTATAAATGTTAAGAAAGAAGATCACGATCTACCATTATCTACATATATACATGTATGGTGTTTCTTCGATATTACTATTTGCAAGGATTCCGATGGAAGTATTGTATCATCTTGTCGGTTTATGAACTAATTATCGAAATATAGACAAAATTGTGTTTGCCGAAAAAAGCGAAATATGATAAACGATATTGCTCAAAATCTGCATTAAACAAAAATCGAAATCGACCAATTAAAAAATTCAATCATTGATAAACAGCGTGGGTTCTCTGCTAGCAAATCAAAAACTACCAATTTACTAGTCTAGCAGTTCGTGAGCTACAGCCCGAAACTATCAACAAGGTATTGGAAAATTGGGGTGACAGAATGGGCAAGCCGAGGCAGCCACTTTAACGAAATTGTGTTTCACAATTTCAATTGCAGTATAGTACTTTAAAAATAATTGCAGACCTAAATTACCAAGAAGAATGCAGAAATGAATTCATCCATTTGGGTATCATGACTCTGCTTTCTATTTATATTCTAGAATATCTCTTATACATACGTAAAAATATTTACTTATATCTCCATCATAATGAGGTACACACCCATAATACAAGAGCTAATACCAATATATATATATCCTCGACATTCTCACCTGTCAAAATCCCAAACCGGTACTAAATATTATGAGCCGAAAATATTTAATAAACTTCCAGAATTAATCAAACAACTAAATTTGTCGCAATTTAAATCTACTATCATATTAAATCATACTTGCTGTCAGAGGCATTCTATAGTATTGAGGATTGTTTAGCTTATAACACTGTACAACAAATTTTTATTTACCAGATTTAAAAAAAATAGCTTATTTCCATAATAAAATGTATTAAAATCCTTTAGTTCGTTGTAGAAAATTAAATAATAAATTTAAAAATACGAAAACATTTCGTGAATCTACAACAATGAGTCTTACTAAGACTACAAAACAAATTAATTTAAAACAACTACTTCTCTAGCTAATACTCCGACAGACATTGAATAATACAAATTAATTTGTATTATTCAATGTCTGTCGGAGTATTAGCTAGAGAAGTAGTTGTTTCAAATTAATTTGTTTTGTAGTCTTAGTAAGACTCATTGTTGTAGATTCACGAAATGTTTTCGTATTTTTAAATTTATTATTTCCATAAATTGAACCAACCTCCATTTTCCAGGAAAATGATTCAAAAAACGTCGATATAATGCATTTGATTGGAATATAAAAATATAGTAGTGAATATAATGTATGTATTTTTCACAATATTTTTATCGTTTGTCCTTATAATTTGTCTCAGAAGTCTCATGTTTTAAAGACCAGCGGTAATCTTCTAGAATACTAGGATTCTATCAACCTTGAAATATTCTGATGAAATCTGTCTACGTACACGTCGCTAACGTCATCCAAATTAGGTGATAAAAATATAAATGGGAATGTAAAAAGTGCATCCTGAGAGACATGTTACACCCCAAGTTATTGTATGCCTTTAACATATTTTCTATAATGGTAATAGATTTTGCAGATTTAAAATTCCCCAAAAAGTTTTGCATTACTTCTTATGGCATATACACGCCAGTTTTTTTTAATTGATTTTCTCAACGAATATTGTAGTATCCATTATATATTATACGTTTTATGTGATTGAATTTTGCATTACGTATTCTGGCAATTTGTTTGGTCATATATTTACTTGTTACTAATAAGCCAGCTTTTCGAGAAAATGATTTTATTATAAACAAATACGTAAATATTAAGAAACAAAAATAGTGTACTTTTCTTAAGTAATATATGAGATATGTGTTGTCGAAATATTACGAAAAAATATTAATGAATATTCAAATAGGGTGCGTTATAGTAAACCTACAGTTAACTTATATATTTCCTAAGAGAAATGCACCAATTTTGTCTTCTAATATTAAATTACTTTTTAAAAATAAAATTATTTTCTTGACAATGTACTTAAAAATCAGACAAATTCAAATCTTATATGTAATTATTTAAAAACGTTAGGTGATGAGCAAATTTCAAATATGTTTTCATTATTAGAACACTATAGCAGAAAATAATCAATAAATATTGTATCCTGGCAAAAATCGTGCTATACAGTGGAATTATGCAATTTCCATTAAATCACTAAAAACCTTGCTCGTTAATGACTACTCTGGAAACGTAAATGACGTTTATTTATTTTCTTATTTATAAGAATATAGATTTTATTTAATCAATATCATTTATTTTCTTTATTTTTTAAATTTACATAACTGGTTTAACAACAACCTTCGTAACATGCGGGAAACATTATCGCTTCTTAAAGAAGCAAGCGTAAGAAATCCCTGCTTAAGACCAAATTACGTTAATCTTAAAAAAAAGTACTCTCTAGCGTTATTAAATTCAAAAAAAAAGTGCCAATATTAATTTCTTAAATAACTCTGGTAACAATCCCAGAGCACTCTGGTCCCTAATTAAACCTAACCAGCATGCTTCAGGTGATAAAAAATGTAATATCAATCCTGATATTCTCAATAAACATTTTACCAACATAGCAGACCATCTTCTACAAAACCTGCCAACTCCAAGCGAGGATCCGATAAAATATATGTTCTGTGTCCCAACTAACATAAAGGGCTACCTCTCATTTCATGAAGTAAGTCAGTGTAGGATCCGTGAAGTCATAATGAGTTTAAAAAATAGTAAGAGTAGGGATATATATGGTTTAAGCTCTACTATTCTTAAGTCAATTATCGATGTCATAATCTCCCCTCTCACGAAATTGATTAATCTATGTATTGTGTCCAACATATTTCCAGATTGCCTTAAAAGGGCGCGAGTCATTCCTATACATAAAAAGGGAAATACAGATGACATTAATAATTACAGACCGATATCCTTACTACCTATTTTTTCAAAAGTGTTGGAAAAAATAATTTTCCAACAAATCTCTCACTTTATAGACAAATATAATGTAATCTCTACCAGCCAATACGGTTTTCGTAAGGGTAAATCTACGGTAGATGCGATTACTGCCTTAACTGAAGAAATCTACCAATGCTTTGAGAGTGGATCATGTTCAGTAGCAGCCTTCTTAGACCTAACTAAGGCATTTGATTGCGTATCTCATGTGGTTATCTTACGTAAACTGTATTATTACAATTTCTCACCGCTTGCCTGTCGTTTGTTATCCTCATACCTATCTAATCGAAAACAAGCTGTCGCTGTTGGCGACTTATTATCTGATGAGACATATATAATCCATGGTGTTCCCCAAGGATCTATTCTTGGACCGTTAATATTCTTAATTTATATTAATGATCTACCATGGCAGCAAATAAATTGCTCATTCACTCTATTTGCCGATGACACTACATTATGGAGTCAATCATGTAATCAGTCGATTGCACTTCAAATCAACAGGGGCTCAGTATCAAAGGCAATGGAATGGTTTGTATCAAATCAACTAACGGTGAACTCAGAGAAGACAAAAACCGTTATGTTCTCACTAAAACAAGATGTTCTTGATACCAGTGCTAAATTTCTGGGAGTATATCTGGATACCAGACTTACGTGGCACAAACATTGCACAGAAATCTCAAACAAACTTTGCAGAAATATTTATCTTTTGAGGCAGCTCAGTAACGCTTTGCCATTCTGTGCTCTAAAAACAGCTTACCATGCATTAATTCAGAGTCATTTAGGATATGGTATTCTTGCGTGGGGGCATTCCGGAATATTAATAAGATTATTTGGGTTACAAAGACGAGCTATACGGATAATTGATTCCTTACACTTTCAAAGTGATTGTAGATCATCTTTTATCAGACATAATATCTTAACTGTGCCATGAATATTTATGCTAGAATGCCTGACATATGTACATAACAACATTCAACAATATAAACGTCATGTCAATATCCATGAGCATAATACACGAAACAAGAATCAGATTTGCTCCTCACATCGACGCCTTAATAAAACACAAAACGGAATTAGCTATTACGGTCCTAAGCTTTACAATTGTTTACCCAATGAACTAACTAATTTATCTGCCATCAAATTCAAATCAAAACTAAAATCGTACCTCACCGCAAATGCCTTCTACAGTATAGATGAGTTTTTAGCAAGTTCTATTAATAATACAATCTCCTAGTAATCATCTTGAAAGTCTTGTAATATTTGCAAGTTTGCTATGATGACCCTGTTCATATTTTTAAAATATATGCAAATGTTCCTAAGCTTTTATATTATAGAAGCATAGCCTTTATTATTAAACAATATTTATATTTTCAAAATTACTAATCGTATAGTTTTAATTAATCCTATGCTTAGTTCATATTAGTGTAATTATTAAATTGTATTACTTTTGTACTTGAATTTCACATGTAAATTTCCAACTTATGTTATGTAACGTAGTTGCCATTAGTAATATTTTTTCTTTATACTGACTTGTGTAAACATTATGTGCTAACACCAAATAAATTATTATTATTATTATTATTATTATTTACCTTACTTTACATTAATTTTATATATTAACTCCTTTATTTGTACACCGTTTTTTATCTATTGACTGTTTTTACTTGTACATTGCTTTTACTCCGCTTTTATTTATACACTGCTCTATTTAAAATCAGCTTTTAATTATATTCATCATTTATTATTTAGAACTGATTTAATGTCTAAATGTATTATATATTTCTGTCCTTACATCAATATTAATCATACTATTAATTTCTTAATATTCGATATATACTCCTATATGACGTATATAAATAAAACTGTTGTTATACCACAAATAATTTGAAATTGAATGAAGATAATACTGAATATTTAATGGACTAAAAATATCAATTAATCAATTTTGTGTGCATTACCAATAGTTAACTCTGTGAATAAAAAGACAAGTAAGGGATACTGCTGAATTAACATAACTCATAAATACATATTAATTATTATTAATTGATTAATGGTTGAGGCGTTAACTTCGTGATACATTTTGGAAAATTAAACAAAAACGTTTACTTTGTTAATATCACACTTTATAAAAAAATATAAAGTGTGATATTAACAAAGTAAACGTTTTTGTTTAAATTTAATTATTATTGTAATATAATTAATTAAATATTTATTTTCAATAACCACTTTCAAAGCTACCTATCCACCCTATTTAGGTTTAGTTATTTTACTCTAAAACAATTAACGTTTAATAATTATACTCAATTTATAAATCGATGTTTTTTGTTACGAACAAGTTTTTGCAACGTATGTTAAAAATATATGTAATGAAGGTCGGTGGCAACTAACCCACCCTTCAATCAGTAAATTATTTATTAAGGTATTGCTAAATTTTTATAACATTTAATATCTCGATTAATGGATATTTAAAATCTAAATAGTTAACGTAGTTTAATTGATTTTTAATTAGATCGTTGTGTATGTTTTATCAAATAGTGGGTGGAAATGTGACCACCCACACATTTTACATATACATATTTATTAGTTTTTGAAATATAAATATATGTAGGGCTCGTGTGACGTATCTCTTTTGCAAAACAAAAAAGAAATACATAAAGACCTTATTAAAACTGACAACACACCACGCCGCACATACAAGGTCTATTATGAAAGTAATGCGCATGGTTTTATTGTGACACTTATATCCATTTTAGCGGGGTAAAACGGATCGGAAAGTGTGGCGAATGAGGTATCTGTTATTATTATCAATGCTGCCTGTCACCAGTTTACTCCGACTAGTCTGAATGGAAAGTCATATCTCCGCGTAAAGTGTGTTTTTTTGACTTTGTAACACGGCGGGATGGAGCGTCCGTTTGATCACCAATACGTAATCAAATTTGTGTGCGGCTTGGAAATAATGAAACCAAATCATTCCCAGATGCTTGAAGAGGGCTTCAAGGATGACTGTATTTTAAGGTCACAATCTGGTAGATGGCGTAAGGCGTTTAAGGAATCCAGGAGGAGATCGACGATAAACCCCGTTCTGAATACCACTTCTTCCATTTTGAGTTTGTATCGCAGGCAGAAACTATCAACTCAATATTTTTCCTGTAGGTGCTTAAGAGATTGAAATGCCGGGTCAAGAGCTTATTGAATTACATCAAAGACATGGTCTGGTACTAACATGACAATGTCCTCAACCACATGGCCTTCTTGGTCCAAAGCAACAACACGTTGGTCCCACGGCCCCCTTACAATCCCGACTTGGCTCAGTGTGTTCCTATGATTGAAGAGAGAGTTAATAGGAAAGCATTGGGAGTCTGTGTAAACTTCTAAAAGCATGTTACAACCTTCCTAAGATACATCCCCTTCGAGGAGTTTCAGGGTGCCTTAAAGGCATGACAGACACATTTTCGCAAGGGTATTGTTACAGAGGGAGAAATAAATAATTTTAAAAATGCATACCAATACGTCAATAAATATATTTTTCCCACAAAATGTGCATTACTTTTATAATGAACCCTGTATACAGTTCCTTTAAATACAGACAGGGTTGTAGTTTCAAATCCATACTAAAATTATTCATAGGTGTTTTTTAAGAAATAGAAAAGAGAAAGAATTTAAAAAATGATGCGGTAAGCAAGATAGTCACATATGCAGAAACTATTCAAGAAAATGCCTCAAACATTCCACTCCAAGGAAGTAAAGAAAATTTAGACGTTGTATGGGAAACAAAGAAAAACAAAATAAGGCGGAATAATCGAATTCACGGAACAAATAAAAATGTAAGTGAGATCGAAAGTGGTATAATATACTCACATTTTCACGAATGTAAACTGCATCCTAAGCTTAGTGAAAATAGCTTAATTAAGTATCTGAAGGACAACAACTTTGACACTGTTAAATGCGAAAAAATGAATTATAAACACCCCGAAGAATATTCCTCCGTCCCCGCGAAAAAAGCGAACGAATTACTGAATCCTGAACTCTGACCAAAAAATACATATATTGATACTTTTTATTTTATCTAAAGAAAAGATGGGCTCGGAACCATCCGTTAAGTCAAATAAATTCACAATCTCAAGTACAATAATTGTTCGTCAAAATATGCAGTCGATTGGAAATTGTAATGACATTCTAAGTGAAGAATTAAACAAAATCAACTGTGACATTGTCTGTATAACCGAACACTGGAAAAACAGAGAACAATTGGAATCAACAGGAATTGAAAATTTCACTTTATCAGCAGCTTACTGTAGGAAATATAATCAGCACGGTGGCGTTGGAATATACACCAAAAATGGATTGGAATACCAAGAACTTCACAATGTAATTAACATAAGCAAACCATATATTTTTGAATGCACTGCCATTAATGTAAATAACTTTATCGTTGCAGTATTTTATAGGCCACCCAACTCTTGTATTGACGACTTTTTTATAATACTTGATCAGTTTTTAACATTAATAAGTAAAGAAAATAAGCTAACATTTATTGCAGGGGATTTTAATATTAATCTTCTTGTTAACACACCACATAAACATAATTTTCTTCAAGCACTTAGCAGTTATAGATTTTGTAGTGTATTTAATGAACCAACAAGAATCACGCATATTTCTCAAACATGCATTGATAACATATATGTTAATCAGTTGGATATCTGTGTGTGTAGTATAATAAACATGGACTTATCGGACCATTTAGGACTAAAACTTGAATTTACTCTGAACACAAAAACTATACACAGAAAAATTCGAAAAAGAGTATTCAGTGAAGACCATTTAAATAAATTTAGAACAGAAATGCAAAATGAAAATTGGAACAGTATTTATCACGCAGATGATTTAAATGTTAATACACAGTGGAATATATTCAGTAGAATTTTTAGTGCCGCCATGGACAAATGTTTCCCAGTAAAATGCTTTCCAAGAAAAATCAAAACTTACAAAAATGACTCCTTCTGATGAACTTTTAAAACGTAAACATGAGCTTGATTTACTTTATATAATATCACAATATGACACAAAATACTTAAACTCATACAAAACCAAAAAAAAAATTCTACAACAAATTATTAATTCAACAACGTTCTCAATACTTCAAATCAAAGATTGAGAACGCAAATAATTCAACCAAATGTGTTTGGAATGTAATAAACAAAGTCAAAAGTAAACAGTTAAATTCAAATCAGCCAGTCAATATTTCAGGTACTGCGGAAGAAATAGCAACAGAATTTAATTCATACTTTCAAAATATCATCTCTCAACTAACTGTCAATAAAAATCAAACAACTTACTCTGATCATATTCAACAAAATTATAATACTATATTAATTGAACCCTTCACAGAATGCGAATGCTACAACATAATAAACAAATTAAAAAACGAAGTGTAAAATTCTTTGGAGTACATGTAGATAGTAGAATTAACTGGAATGATCACATAAAAACAGTATAAAGTACATTAAACTCTATAATATTTAGTCTAAGAGAGCTGACAAAATACTTGAGCCAATCTGTTGTAAAAACCGCATATATGACCAATAGCATTATGCGATATGGATTAATTTTCTGGGGAAATAAAAAAGCGATGAGAATCATATTTTCTTTGAATCCTAAACAATCATGCAGAGGGCTATTCAGAAAAAATAAAAATATAACAATGAATGGAAGTTACATCATTGAAACTATTCTATTTTATCACAAACACTTAAAAGGAAATGATAATAAATCATCAACTTCTAATACAAGAACAAATAATTATATATATCCCCAACACAGTCTTAAAACCACAGAAGATGGTGTGCATTATTTTGCAATTAAATTATTTAATACACTCGCTAACGAAATAAAGTTCAATAAAAATAACTTGAAAAAACTGAAAGAATTATTGAATTCTTAATTGAATGTGAACCATATTCAAAAGAAGAATTTATCACAGCATGTAGATATAAGTAGATGTAATATGTATTGTAGTGTATATATGTTTTAGATTAACTTAGTTCGTAAATTTTGATGCAATTTGCATTTTGTACATGTATATGACACCTTGAAAATAAAGAGATATTATTATTATTATTATTACCCGAAAGATAGCAAAAGGGCATCAAAAAAATAAGGTCAATACATATCTGAATACAATTATTTCTTTCTATAAGAAATCGCCTGTAATTATTATAGTAAAAAATCGAAATGTCTTAAGATATAACTTAATACATATAGCACAGCTATCAAAACAACACAACAATGTATTTATTTCTGTTATACAAACTTAAAAAAAATAGTATACTTTAAACAGGTGTGAGAAAATATGAAAAAGAAATTCATTTACAGTGATTTAATTGTAAAAAAAACTAGCAAAAGTAATTAAATAATAGAACAATCAAGTTTACAAACATCTGCAGACACGTGTTTTTATCTGAACTGTAATTTAGTATTTATTTATTTTTTGTTTCTTGAATCACTTTCTCATTTATCACTTAGTGAAACATTTTGACTCTTGATAATGTCTTAAAAAGCGAAACTAGTCGAGTAAATATAGAAAAATTGTGAAACAAATTAAGCCTAATTTAATTTAAACTTTCATTAGTTTAATTGTTTACTGAAGGTATTAAATAAGTCTTGGTGCATTTATGATTAACACAGTATTATCTGCAAATTATAAATATTTAGATGATTGTCGTTCCGCGATGTTTTTTATTTTGCATATTTTGACTAATAGTTAATGCATTTGTTGAATAATTAAATTTTCAAAAAGACGTCATAATCTTCGCATTAGAACCACTTTTCCACACGTAAATTTAATTTAAAGTTGGAAAAAAATAGTATTAACGCGCAACAGTAAATTAATTCCATATCCATTTCAGCGCCGGCCCTCGCCCTCAATTTATTATCCAATAAACATTTTTCCATTACGCGCGGAAAAATTGGTAAATTGATGGTTTTGTGTTTTTAGTTCCTCTCTGTTTGCAATCTGCGAAATTTTTATGGGATAATAAAAGCGATTAATTTATGTTTTAATTGCGAGCACAGTGTGTGCTTATGTGTATGTGTATGTATGTGTATGTATGTGTATGTATAGAGGGTGGTTTAAGCGTTCGCCCCCCCGCAAACTAGAAAGCCGTATTATTATTTTTTTGCCGTACGCACCGAAACTCGAAATCAATTAATTCCGTTTTAATGAACACTGAAAGTTTGGATTATCTGGCTGAATTATAGTTTACACTGTCCCAAAGCGGAAAAGAGGGGACGTTCACGGGGAATTGTAAGCCGCTTGGGATTATTAAATGTTTGTGTAACGAAACGTTACTTAATTATGTGATTGATAAAAAAAAATGCTGTACGTAGATTTAATATTTAAATCTTGTTACTTTTATAACTAAAATTTATAATAATTATGCCTAAAATATATTAATTCTTTCATGCTTCTAGTTAATAATAATAATAATAAAAAAACTTCCGAAGATGGCTTTGTCATATTATCGCAATTTATGTGAGGTAAATTATAATCACCACAAATTGTTACATTCATATTTCTCACATCATTCTTCTCGCTGATCACAATGAATTTAGTATCAATTGAGGAAGCTGGGAGAATATAAACATTACCCACAATGTATAGCATATTATTAATTGTATATGATCTCTTTGATAGTACTTTAGGTCTCTTGACAGTTTAATGGACTTGAATTTCTCTAGAAATACTTTTTATTATGATTTGTATAGTTTTTTTATAGTATTTTCTTTCTTGGACGAAATATTTTTTATTTATAAGTGATATTTCTAAAGTATATACATAATTATTCTGGTAGTACTTTAGGCTTTCTAATTGTACTCCAGAAATATGTCCCTTCTCTAGATATCTAAATTTATTTATATGAAAATTTGTATATTTTTATATATTTTTATTGTTTTTGTTTTATATATCATATATTGCATGATAAAGATCACTACTAATTATTCAAGATCTATACATAGTTTTTGTGGTAGTACTTATAATTATACTTTTACAATGTAATCGATAAAACATTTCCATCTTTGAATTGCAGATTTACATTTTTAAAGATAACGCATTATCCTTTTGGTAGTACTTTAGTCCAGTATAGAGAACTTCGATAATATATTAATAGATTTTAACTTTTCCAGTTGTACTTTGGTTACATATTTTGACCAACCTTTCTAATAGTACTTAAAGCCTCTTGGTAGTACTTTAACAATTTTTGGTGAAATTTTCTTGCTTCGATTATATTTTTTGTCAACATCTAAATTATGCAGGTTTTACCGTAATATGTAATTGTATACATGGTGATTATCATTTAATCCAGGTCTATACATAGTTTTACTGGTAGTACTCCAGGCTTTATAAGTCTGCTTTGGAGGTATAAACACCTCTTTGTATGCATTAAATCATTTTCTGTTTTCAATAGGACCAAGACTCACATATTGACGTTTTTGTAGTACTTTAGGCCACTTAAGAGTGGAAGAAATATTATATTTTCTCTGATACTACCTAAGATTTCTTGACACTATTTTACAGATACATTTATTTGTTCATATGATTAACAACATTCCAATAGAACAAGAGATCGTTGACAATCTAGTTGAACTAGTTCAGCCAGGATCACTAACTGGAAGCTCTTCAATAATTCCATCTCGAAACTGTCAAACCAAAGCATTTACTTCTCTCGGGTTCGCTCGATTCTCTTAGATAACCCTACTTTCAAGGCAAAGCAATACCATGGATCGACCAGGTTAGATACCTGTATGCACATGGATAACAAACAAAATTGAAACAAACACGTCCAAAAGACCATTTAGAAGGCTAAACAAGCGCTCACTTAACTTAAATCACTACTGGTCTACAGAAGTAAGCTGTTTCTCTCCAAAAAAAGTTCACCTGTTCAAGGAAATCATATGGTAAAAAATGACAAATGGTTGACCTTCTCCAAGGTCTAAAGGACATACAGAGTGTGATGATTAAAATGATGATTAATCAATTAGCTACGCTCGGAATTAAACATTCCCAGAGTCCAGCATTATATCCTTCAGCTAACCCGCAGTCATGCCAAATTCAAATCCCAAAAGAAAGCGTCAACAAACTACAACTGAACGATACAACATCACCTAATCCATAATACATCTAACAATACTTTTTTCAAAATTTTTTGGTAACATACAACAAAATTATAACATCCATCACGATCTCAAATTCACTAAATGTGCATTTACTCAGTCATTCTATAGTCATTCCAAAAAACCATCAGTACACTGCCATGAAAATTACCAAATAGTAATTTATTAAGGAGGGGAGTGTAGTTTTAGTCAGTAAGAATATGGTACTACCTAGAAAAGCGGCATCTATGTGTCTTTTGCAAATAGTTGCGTCAGCCCAAAAGCCATAGGAGGACACGTGTGAGTTCATCATGACAAAAAAACGCTGTTTGCAAAAAAAGAAAACTCCGCTGCTGGAAAGCATGCAGCTGGATATGTTGTATGGCCTTGTAAAATACGAAATCGCGGATACCGAGCTGAACACATACCAGGATCTGCTAGAGAAAGCAGGACCGCTGAAATCCCACCTACGTGAGAAACACCACCTTCAACCAAATCCCTAGAAATCTCGCCCGAAGTGCGCCTTCTTCAAAGGCTACGGACGCACTATCGAAGAATGCAGGAAGAAGGAGAAAGCAAACAAAACTTCACTGCCTGTAGAGAAACTGGAGAAAAAGGAGATAAGGTGTTATGGTTGCTAGATGATTTTATGTTTCATGAAGTGATCACACAAATAAACAGGGAGTCATCTCGCCTCCCTGGATAAGAAAGAGATTCGTTTGAAACCAGGAAAAGAAGCCGTCCAGCTTAGTGACGACGAGAGGGAGAAGATAAATCAGTTGCTGATTCAACATCGAGGATTATTCGATGACACAGGACCCCCCACGGAGGCAGTAGAATACGTTATTCATACAGGAGACCACCTCCCGATAGCTCAAACTCCGTACAGGCTATCGCCAATGAAGACGGACATCTTAAAGGCAGAACTCTAGAAGATTCTCAAGGAAGGAACCATTGAAGATTGCCAGAGCGCATGGGCCGCTCCGATAGTGCTAGTCCCGAAACCTGACGGGAAAGTCAGGTTGTGCATCGATTACCGTAAGCTAAACGCAATCACGAAGCCGGAGGATCGATGACTTCATGCTACCAGCAAAATAGCCGTGATATCCACCCTCGACTTACAATCCGGTTACCACCAGGTGAAGTTCGAAAGGAGAACCAAGACAAGTCTGTTTCGGTATACCAGGATGCCCTTCGGACTACGAAATGCTCCCGCCACCTTCCAACGGCTGATGGATCATGTAAAAACAGGGCTGGAGCCCACAAAAGTCGTAGTCTCCTTGGATGATCTCATCATCCTCTCCGCATCGATATAAGTTCACAAGAGTGACCTAGAAAAGGTATTTCTGAAGTTAAAACGTTTAAACCTCAGGATCAACAGAGAGAAATGCAAGTTTGGTTTGAGATACATAATCAGCCAGGACAGAATCCAACCAAATCCAGAGAAGGTGGCCGCCATTTCGCAGCGAGCAGCACCTAAAAATGTTAAACAACTGCAGAGCGTCCTGCAGGCTTGCAGTTGGAATCGAAAATTCATAAAGCATTTCTCAAGGATCGCCAAACCCCTGAGCGACATGACTAAGAAAGACGTTCCTTGGAGATGGGGACCACTGCAGCAAGAAGCTTTCGAGTCCCTCAAGGACGCTTTCAGCACAGCACCCATCCTTTAGCAGGAACAGCTTACCAAACCGTACACCCTGCGCACAGACTCCAGCGCCTACGCCCTGGGAACAGCCTTGATGCAGGGGGAGTACTTTAGAGTACGCCAGCGACAACAATGATCGCGATCAAGTGGTACGAGCGGTTTTAAAGACTGGTGCTCAACCTAACGTAATAAGTTAAACGATTAGGTTTGAAGCAACGCAATATCAATGCTCCAATTACGGTAATGGGCGGAGCGAATAAGGAAATTCAGAAATTTGTTAGTACACAAATCAAATCGCGAGTTTCTGACTTCAGCATCCCGTTCGATGCGTTAGTGATGGACAATCTGATTGATCCAACTCCATCATCTAACTTCGATTTCGACATATTCAGCATTCCACCGGGAATGGACGTTGACATTTTTATCGGCAACGAATATCATTACGATACAGTGACTAATGAGCGAGTGAAATCAGGACCGTTAACTTTTCTAAACACCCAGTTTGGATGGATTGCGTACGGAAAAGCCCAACAAAAACGGAACACACAACAAAACAATGCTGCGGTGTGTTTCTTTGGAATCAACGATCTTGTTTCAAAATTTTGAGAACTGGAAAATCACAAAGGTGAAGTTCTTGCACCTGCAGATGAAAGGTGTGAGCATATTTCCAGAAAACTACTTCCCGGGATACATCTGGGCGCTTTCAAGTAGCTCTGCCGTTGAAGGATGACGTCAGCAAACTTGGAAATTCCAGTGTCACGGCTAAACATAAATTCTTCGCTCTCGAGCGCAGGCTTGCCAAACATCCATCTGTCTACGCGGAGTATCGACATTTTATGGACGAATATAAAAGTCTGGGACATATGAGGAGAACTCGAGGAGGTGTTCATGGAGGCTATTATTTACCTCATCATTGTGTTTTGAAAGCGAGCAGTTTGACTACAAAATTACGCGTGATTTTTAACGGCTCGGCATCATCCTCAACGGGTGTTTCGCTGAACGACATCCTAATGGTGGGCCCACCTGTGCAGAACGACTTATTCGCAATCATAGCAAGAATGAGAGTTTACGTTTACGTAATCACAGCTGATATTGTGAAAATGTACCGGCAGGTAAAAGTACGTGATGAGGACTGCAAATATCAACGGATATGGTGGCGGCCAACTCCTGAAGATGAACTAAGTTCATACGAGTTAACCACTCTTACATACGGGACAGCACCTGGAGCTTATCTCGCAATTCGCGTCATCAAGGAGCTTGCAGAACGCGAGGCACCTAATTACCCGATAGGAAGTGACAGGTGCTTAAAGGATTTTTACGTGGACGATTTGATCGCCGGTGCGGACTCTCTCGAGAAATTGACTCTAGTGCGCGATCAGGTCAATGACCTTCTTGCAACAGGTAGCTTCGAACTAAAACAGTGGGCAAGTAATAATAAACAAGTGTTTCGACATTTTAAAGGTGAGTGCACCGATAACATAACAGTGTTAACACGCGATGAGTTAACATCAGCTGGTGAGTTAAGCTATAAACACCACATCGTTTCAAAAAATGTAACAACACGGAGGACTGTGCTAAGCGAAATATCCAGGATTTATGATCCACTAGGTTTAGTGGGCCCAATTATAGTACTTGGCAAAATTTTCATTCAGGATATTTGGAAACAAATGCGGATGGGATGAACTACTTCCCTCTGATTTTATTGATCGATGGCGGCAATACGCAAATGCTTGAAAGATGTACCAAAAATCAACATTCCGCGTATGGTAATTCCTGAACAAAACTGTCAGCTAGAGCTCCATGGGTTTTCTGATTCCAGCGAACTTGCATATGGAGCATGTGTGTATATAGTCGGGGTTAGAGATAATATACGAATGTCTAGTAATCTAATGTGCGCGAAATCCAGAGTGGCGCCTGTAAAATTAACGAGCATTCCCAGATTTCAACTCAACTATAACCCTGTCGTGGATAAAATCAGAATCGGGGAGATTTAAAACATTTGTGGCAAATCTAATCGGAGAAATGTGTTAATGGACGACGAGCTTTGGTGGCACGGGCCACAGTTTCTTCTCAAAAACGAACATGTAAGCGTTTTTACCCCCTCGGAACAAATACCGGAAGCTAAGTGTAATTTTGTGTCAGTTACCCCAGAACACTCTTTAGTGCCTGAATGTAGTACTTACGAAAAAAACAGTTCGTGTTATTACGTGATAAGATTCATAAACAATCAATCAACACTAAATTATTATTATTATTCTTTGGATAACCTGTTAACAAAATACACGAATAGATACATACATAAAAAATACAATAAATTTTGAGCACAGGAATCGCAGGTGGACTTCATTCTTCAGAATGTTCTTCCAGTCAGACCGTGATGGAATGTTCCATATATTCCAGAATTTCTTCGGATTGTTTCTACAACTGTAGATATTAGTTATTTTAATTTGTACTTAATATATTAAGCATTTTGCTTAAAATTTGTAAAATGTGTGTAAATATTTGATTAATGTCAACATGACATTAAGGGGACAGTTGAAGATACAAGAACTGAAGAAATCATTTATCACCTTAATGAAAAATGTACAGTGCGTGAGTTTTTGTCGTGAAATACTTTGGTAATTAGGAACGCGAATTTGCCCAAATCAAGCAAGTTGCTAACGCTCAACCCTTTCTTGGATACTGACGGAATTTTACGTGTTGGTGGGCGATTAGCGCACATCAGCTTGACCACCTGCAGGCGATTCCCAATTGTGTTACCGTCAAATCATAAATTTGTTCGAATATTAGTGGAAAGTGTACATCGAACCCAACTGCACATCGGTGCTCAAGGAACTCTCGCTGCATTAAGAATGCAGTTTTGGCCACTTCGTGAAAGAACATTAACCCGAGATGTGGTGAGAAAATGTATCAGGTGCATTCGAGCAAACCCGAAGTTTCAAACACCTTTTATGAGTGCATTACCCCAATGCCGGACCGAACAAATTCAACCATTTCTTCGTGTGGGAGTGGATTATTGCGGCCCTCTATTAAATCTTACGTTTGCCTGTTTTTGTGCTACGCAAGCAAGGCTGTTCACCTAGAACTCGTGTCTACTCTTTCTACCGAAGGCTTTCTAGCGCCATTCAGCCGATTCATCTCGAGACGTGGAAATGTAATCGAAATACTAAGGGATAACGGGACAAACTTTTTAGGTGCTCGAAATCATCTACGCGAACTTGGACTATTTTTATCGAATGAAGACAACCGGGAGGCGACACAGGACAACTTTACCCAACGACAAATCGTATGGAGTTTTATACCACCCAAAGCGCCTCACTTTGGGGGATTGTGGGAAGCTGCTGTCAAGAGTGTAAAATGTCACCTTCGTCGAGTGACAGGAAACGCTCTCCTCACAGCAGAAAAACTGACAACATTGCTAGCACAAATAGAAGCGGTGTTAAACTCACGACCACTGTGTTCGCTTAGTGAAGATTTTACACCCTCAGTCGAAGCCAACTTTGAGAATACTCCTGACAACAGGTTATCAAGATGGGAATTAATTCAGAAGATGAGGCAACACATCTGGAAGCGATGGTCTCGAGAATACCTTTCGGAGCTTCACAAACGAGCCAAGTGGAATTCCAAGGAGCAGTCCATAGCAGCAGGACAACTGGTCATTGTCGAAGATGATAATCTTTTGAGATTAATCACTACTTCACACTGGTCTACCATCCAGCAGCCAACCCATTCGAAAGAAAGAATAAAGACCTGAAGACTCAACTAGCCATTCAAGTCGGTTTGAAACACACCGACTGGCCGAGCAAACTCCCAGTGATCAGATTTGAAATAAACTACGCCTATTGTACGTCAACTGGAACATCGCCTGCTTATTTGACGTTTGGACGCGAACTCCGAATGCCCACAGATGTCCGGCATGACCTAAGAGAAATCATGAAGACGGATTTGCACCTGCCTGACATTACAATCAGGCTCAACAAACTAAATACTTTCGATCTGGCGAAGGAGCGACACGAAACGGCTCAGGACCAGAGGAAGGTCTATGCAGATAAGAAAAGGAAGCCTACCGAAACCTAGTTGCCAGGAGAATTGGTATGGGTAGACTCGAACACGCTCAGCAAATCAGAAAAGAAGACTACAAAAAGTTCACCCCCAAGAGAGATGGACCTTATGTGATCCTAGCAGAGCATGGACCTTGCTCGTACGATATAGCGTTTAGAGATGCACCAACGATCCCGCTGGCCAAGTATCACGTCTCAGCCCTTAGAAAATGCAACGACCAAGAAGGACGACCCAGCTACCCGATTCGAAAGAGAGGAAGACCTAGGAAAATCCAGGGCCCTCTGCCG
This sequence comes from Ontholestes murinus, assembly GCA_963969525.1. NCBI lineage: Eukaryota > Metazoa > Arthropoda > Insecta > Coleoptera > Staphylinidae > Ontholestes > Ontholestes murinus. The sequence continues at coordinate 73,214,963 of OZ018391.1, forward strand.
AGACGCCCTAAGGGTTCTGAGGGGGAGATTGTAACGGGGTACGTACGAAGCGCCCGCTGTTAGTACCAAAGCGCTCCGTACTACCCTCTCTGCGCTACCACCGCATCCCCTACATACACGCACCACAACCTACACAAGAGGGAGAATCACGAAAAGCAAATAAAAGCTACTACACCCTCATAAATCGGCAGAGCACCACCAACTCTACTCAACGAGGAGAAACCCCGATCAGTGACGCCGAATCGCCGCTTCTTCGAGGACAGCCAGAAAACCTTTACGAAAACCTCTACATTTGTGTAAATAAAATACTCTAGAAACCACACAACTTCGTTGTAACTCTGACTAGCCTAGCAACATCCCCACACTGTTTTAATGTATTATTATTATTATCTCTAGTCCTTTATCCATTTTCTTTAAGAGGTTTTATACATTCTAATTGTTTCATTTTGTAAAGAGACAATTTCCAAGCAATTATAACCTAACTTCACAGAAAAATTTATAGTTACATCTGATAAGAAAGAAAAGATAATTATAATCAACGTTTATAACTTAAACATCACATCGTCACCACCACTATACATATTATTACACGTCGTGATAGTTAAAGAGATGCGTTTGTGTTTGTTTAAACCGTCTTCACATCAATACTCTCGCGTATCAAAGATTAATAATAAACATTATGAATAATGACGGGAGGGGGTGTAGAATACGAAGGGAGAAGAAAATTCCGGTTAAAAGATCGTTAAGACAACATTATGAATTATTAAAGATATTTCGTCTCGGGAGATTCACGTCGTCCCCGAACATGACGTTAATTAATACATCATTTAATTAATCACTCCGTCGGTCCCGCTTCCGTAATCACACGGAATACAAAAACACATGTCCGTTTAATTTTAAATCAGCAATTAATTAAATCCAGGCGTAGCTAATGTTTGTGTGAGCACGGATCGATTGCTTCCTGCCAGAATTCGTATACACAGAGTTAAATAAACGTTTGCATAAATATATGTGCGCAGCGTATATATATTTCATTTGATTTACGTTTGTGTGTGTGGGGGTGTTTTCTTTTTATTATTATTTTAAATAAAAGTTGAATGGAAAGATTAGATCCACTACCTCCTCACAAAGAAAGGCCAAATCGAATTCGGTCACAATCAACGGGTGCACACTTATACTTATCCGAACCTTACACAATTTCACACACACACACACACACACACACATTCACCGATAATAATGTTCAACACGGCAGAACACGACCACCCCCAGTGTCCTCGGGATCGGTAAAAGGGGATCTGATTGGGGGCGCCCGAAGAACAACGTGTTCGCAATCATCGGATTAAATTCTTTATTTTATCCAATTAGATTGCCTTGTACTACATAGTTTTTACAGTTAAAATATTTATTCAGCACGCTTGTTAATTTTTTATTATTACGCGGATATAAATCAAAAACTTTTATCTCCCGATTTTATGCGGACCATTACGAATTTTTCACCCCGTGCACATGTATACGACCAATAACACCGATATATAAATGCCACAAAATCCACGCGTTAAGATAACAATCATCCCCGGTGGTGTAGTGTTATTGTTATGGGGCAAAAAAAAATAATGAATTTGTTTAATTCGGCGGTAGTTATTTATGTTTCCACTTAATTAAAATTAACCGTTATCGTTTTAATTCGATGCATAAATCGCTGGGATTTGTTATTAACCCTCTCACCCCCGTCACCCTCCCAGCACCGCGAATTACGTCCATCGGTGGCTGATTTATCGTTTAATTTTGAACCGGACGGTCATCGGAATTCATTATTCTGACATTGATGCAATAATTTGATTGAGTGTTTTTATTAACGAGTTCTGTACGTGTGTGATCATTATTATTTGTTATTAATTTTATGTTATTCTTCAAATGCAAATAACGCAGATAAAATAAATATCATATAATATAAAATTATATTACCCCAATAACACATATAAATTATAACCAAATTAGTTCTATATTTAAACTATAATATAATTAATTCCAAAGGTTATAATAAATTAATAATTGTTCGTTTATTTGATGCTACATTTTGATTAAAAAATAAATACACTTTTACCACAATAGACATTTATTAAGTTTCCATCTTACACTGATCATTATCAAACATAAAATTCGTTTGATAATTTTCAGTGTATGATCAAAACTATAGTCACATTCAAAAAATGACTATTTAAAAAAATTAATTCTCGAATCAAAAGATTTACATTGATGAAGAAGACAAATTTACCACTTTAATTATCGCGTCCCCTTCTTTAAATTCAAGATGTACCACAAAGTAAACAGCATGTAATTCAAACTGACACAATTTTCATTTTGTATAATTTTTTTACACCTTGAAATTAAATATTATTATTATTATTATTAAACCTCTCCACAATTAAACAAAGATTTATGTTTTTAAACTTTTATTATCAAATCAAATCTTGCACACCCTAATAATAATATCTTTGAATTTAGAAATTCGTTCTTGAGTTAAATAATATTTAATTAATAAAATTTTAGTTTAGTTTCTTGTTAAAAATATTAGCAAACTTTCCAAATGAGAAAATAAATGATGGGCCATTTTCAATCCATCAATCAAAAAAAAAAACGTGTTGTCGCGCAGTGTTCGAATTTGGCGTCCCGCTGTGCGCTAGGAATTTGCAAATGGAAATAAACCGGCGGGTAATTACCCTAAGAAATTGTCGAATGGCGTGCGGGTCGGATTTGAGTTAACACTTTTTTTTTTTGTTTCGATCAAAAGAGGAGATATACACAACGCTGTGAAAGTTCGCTTCCTTCGTGCCTTTGCCATATCGATTTTCCCGGTGAAATTAGGTGTGTTAAGTGTAATATCTTAATCTTGTTTTAATCGTAATAAACATGATTTAAATTATAGGTTAATTAATTGAAAAGAGTTAAAAACTTTATAGAAATAAATTTAAAATAACAATTTACAGAATCATCAATCTAAAAATAATATCTGAATATAGAAAATCTTCGTAAATGTGAAGGACTTGATAAAAAATTGCCGAATTCAAATAGATTAATTTGAATAATTTGGGTTACAATTTTTCAGCCTTGACCAATACTGCTAAAACTACTCTTTATAATCTTCTAATCTTAAGATTTCAAACTCCTAATGTCAGATTGAGTTCAAGATTATCCAATCATGTAAGATTAATAAATCATCAATTATTCAAGCTCATGTAACAATAATTTGATGTTGTTGAGACTTATTCAATAATTATTAAAAATTATACAAAGACCATCTAAGTTTTTTTAAAAACATTTAACAAACAAGATTGTCATTGAATTATCGTTTTAAATCATTCAACGGCTATTCAATATTATTTAAGGTAATCCTATGATCATTCAAGATCATCTAATGATTATTTATTTATTTAGTTATTTACTTGAGCTCCAATTAAGAGCAGTTTATTTTTCTTTCAATGATCACTTAAGGGCTCCAAGGTTTGTTGAGTTGTTTCAATTCACCCGTCATATTATCCTTACCATCCTAAGAAAAGCTTCTGTTTTGATCATGTTGTCCTAATCAAAACCAAAACTAAATACCTCGCCTCCTTTATAACAAATTCCAACTTTGTACATATCTAAACCAGTCCTACGTTCATTATGTCAAACAAACAATCCTCCTTTGCACAATCAAAATTGAACACGTTATAGATGTCACCCTTGCTACTGTTTTTATTCATTCAGAACACAAGTCTACCCATTTTTTTTCTCAATTACGTCCGTTCCTAAGACGATATTAAACTACATTCATATGATATTGTAAAAGTAACTGACGAAATGATAAAATTTATCTCTGAAAATCAATCCATTCACTGCAACATGATTTTTCTCCTCATCGAAACTCAATCTAAATCTATCCAACTTAACACACCAACCATAATGAAAAAACCTTCTCCTTCATAAATATATTCTTTATTTAATAAAATACAAACGACAATTATACAGAGATTTTAGACAAACAGACGACATAACACTTAAACAAAAATGTAACAAACTAAATTAGGATATATACTTGGTGATTGGATAGTACAAAAGTGATCTTTGGACCAAATCGTGCGAACAAATAAATATTACTGACAAGAGATCAAAAAACTAAAGTAAATAACAGAAAACCGATCTTATTCAAAAGGAGAATATAAACATTGGATCTGAATCCCTTCAATGTAAAGGAAAATGTCGCAAATAGTTTCTTTGCGATTGTATCGATGAAACTATTAATATTATCTCGTATTATTATGATCAAGGGAAAAGAGTAATGACGAGTCTTGGACATGTTGTAATTTCTCAGTTGATAATAATTCCAATAAAAAAGTAATTTGACAACTAGCTATATAATAGATGCTATTAAAATTGTTTTAAGAATTTCAATATGCAATGAAGGAAATTAATAATGAAATTAATTAGATTGATTAAGAACTTTTATACGGATTTTTCTACATTTACAAGCAACCAAGGGAACATAATCAATGCAATTGAAGAACGTCAACATAATTTTTCAAATTTTATTGGTATTCTATATTTCTCAGTGGAGAAAACCAAAAGGAACATTCCTGCCATTACGAATATTGTTGAACTTGCAATAACATTTGAATGACTTCATTAATTCGATTAGGAAAACTGTCTAATGTGCCAAGGCCGATTAAAGATTGTCGTCAAACTGCGATTAAATTTTTAAAATCAGTGCGCTCTTTAAATGCTGGTGCTATTAAATTTTATGCGGATCGTACTAAAAGCCAGCAGAAACAGTTGAAGATTCTAAATGAAGGACTCTAACTGCGCAAGGAACAGGGCAAACTAAACATCACAGTAAAATACTTAAATGGTACACCAACTATTGTTACTTCTAACATTACTCGAAATATTAAAAAAAAAAACTGACCAAAATATAGGTGGCCTTAGATCTATCTACTTCTTTATCTGGATCACCATTAATATTTTATGAACATCATACGGAAGAAATTGAACAAATATGCGCTGATCATCCAGGTTTGGAATATGTATTTTTTGGTGGTTTACCATCTGATCCGTGTAGTAGGCTATAAACAATTATGATTTTAAATCTTCCAATTATGTGGATATCAATGGTTACCTCTCTCAAGTCGATTGGAAGTGTAATTTTATGGAAACCTATATTGATACAAATGTTGATTATGATTTATTATAAATTTAGCCATTTTAATGTAACGTCATACGTTTTCCAGCTATTCGAAATGGTTCAATTAAGAGCTTGTTCAATTAGTAAGGGCAAATAAGAAGGCTCATATTGATTGTAAAATTAGTGGTCGTTTAATTTAATGTGAAAAATTTAAGAAACTACTCTCATCATGTTCTAATTCATTTCAGTCTTTTTATCGTGATTATACTACTAAGACCGACAATTTGATCAAACATAATTCAAAAAATTTGTGGTCATTTATAACCGAATGTAAAAATAATAAGGTACTTCCTAATCAAATGCATTATAACGACAAGCAATGTGATTCAGTTTATGATTGTGTTGATTTATTTGCAGACTGTTTTAGCAATGTTTCACCACAGTTTAGGTTAGAATTGAATTCATCTTATTTTAGACGGACATAATTATGTTCCAAAATTTAATATTAACACTTAAATTTCGCCATTTATGTTCAATAGCACTTACATTATTTATTCCTTGAATGAATTATCTGGTTCTCTTAATTGCGGGCCTGATGACTTACCTCTATATTTTTTGAAAGTTTGCATTTTTACACTTACGACAACACTGCAGTTATTGTTTGATAGGTCTCTGAAAACTGGTACATTTTCAACACACTGGAACAATTAATTTATTATTCCTATATTCAAAGATGGAATGAGAAATAATATTAAAAATTACACAGGAATTGCAACTTAATCTACAATCTAATTATAAATGTTTACAGTTATTGTATGTTTTAATTATAAATGTTTGACAAATCCATATCTAAATAGCTCATTTGGAATTACAAATATTTTATTTGTAACGAGCAACACGGATTCACCGCTTTTTGAAGCAAAAAAAAGACAAAATGACAATTAGAAGTCTGTATGAAGGATAAATTGAAGAACTGAAAATGCAGGATTGGGCTGGAGTGGAAGAACATTCTGCCTAATGAACTCCCCCTAGGATCTATTACGTCAAAATTATAGGTACATATTTTTATCTATCCTTTTTTAATAAATTTATTTATTCTAAAAGAAACAAAGCATTAAATACAGCATCTAATTTACTATCTTACCAAATGTACTTGTTGGATGCATTTGAAAAATGACATCAAGTTAGGCCCTTTTATACTGATTTATCCAAGGCCTTCGATCATGTCATTCGCGCCGTGCTTTTAAGTAAACTAAACGGTCTTGGATTTAGGCAGTTAATAATAAACCAGTTTTTTTTGTGTGAGCGGAAACAATTTGTCAAGATTGGTAATTTTGTTTCTAGAGAAATTACAGACACGTCAGAGGTACCACAGGGATTGCATTGTGGGCCAATGCATTTCCTGCCTTTTATTAATTATTTAGTAGGTTTTATTAAATACAGCAAGTTTTTAATGTTTGCTGTCGACGTTAACACACTCACTTTCATATGAAATGCACCACCGACAAAGAATAATACGATTGATTCGAAACTTGGTAAAAATAATTGTTTATTCATTGGTACAAAATTATCAAGCTTTCAAAAGAAAAAAAAAACTTTAATTTAACAGAAAAAGAAATGAGTTACATCGCCTTGTTTGACCTTCTAAGCATACTTAGAATCAAATGGAAAATAATTTACAGGATACTTAATTAATAACAGAAAAACGTTTAACTTTTTTATACTACTTTTTATTTTTATATAACACTTTTGACTAGTTTGTAATTACACAGTAATCATTAACAAACTAAGTGACTTAGTTTGTTAATGATTACTGTGTAATTCGAAACTAGCCACAAGTGTTATATAAAAATAAAAAAGTAGTATAAAAAAGTTAAACGTTTTTCTGTTATTCATTAAAAATGTACTACGAAGTGAACGCCTCCAAAATTCAAGAAACTTAATTAATTCAGAGAATATCTTCATTTATAATTACTGCTTGAAGGGTAGACTTAAATAATCCATTTATCTTACCTATTTTTTTTCTTCAGCTATAATTTTGTCTTTAAGTTCAAACCAAGTCTTTGTAACGTAATATAAAATAATAATGTAGGGTGGGTGGATGACCTCCAACCCACCATCCAACCAGTAAAACATAAACCCATTTATCGTATGTATGTTTTTTTTTATTTTAACATGAATTTAGCATTTAAGTTCAAAGCCACATCTAATCTTCAATTTTATTTAGCTTAAAGATGGAACGAGAGTTTGTAACGTAGTTTAAAATACAAATGTAGGGTGGGTGGGTGTACTCTAATCCACCTTCGAACCAGTAAAACATAAATCCATCTATCCTTGAATGATTTTTTATTTTAGCTAGAATCTTGTCTTTAAATTTAAGTTTTTTTTTTCTTAGAAAAGACAAGAAACTTTATAACGAAATTTAAAATGTGTATGTAGAGTGGGTGGCCTATAATCCATCTTCTAACCAGTAAAACCTAAACATATTTATCTTATGTATAATTTTTTATACTTCATCTTTCAGAAAAGAAAATGCTATCAGTTGTAGAAATGGGATGATTACGATATTAAAAATATTGGATCAACATCAGATTTAGACAATGAATTTATTATGACAGTAGATATCGTAGAAAAAAATTGTAATTCACTTGATGTTATTTCATAGGGATAATTATTTTTGGTCATTTGCCTATTTGAATGTATTACAATCCATATTGCAGATTATAATTGTTTTGTTTTAAATAAGAATTATTCATTTCCCTTTTGTTTTTATTAATTTGATTTCGGTATGTAAATCTGTATATATGTTTAATGGTTCTTAGTTTTAAGTCTACTGTTTAATTATATGCCTCTATCTATAAAACGTATTTGGCAACATGCCCAAGTGATTGTTAAATCATTTAATTTTTTAATTTTGTTTAAATCTCTATATTTTTCTCTGGAAACACGTTAAAAATGCACTTACTATTAAATGAAATACGAATCTCCTATCTTCACAAGTGTCACATTTATTGCAAATGTACGTTTCGAATACGAAAGTTTAGCACTGAAAATGGTCACACCGTTAACGAAATGTACATTTACAATTCAGTAAATTTGTGAAGAAAGGAGACTCGTATTTCATTTAATAAACTTCATGAATGTTTATCAAGAAATTGGAATGGAGTGATTGGGTAGAACATATTTACCGTTGGTTTAACAACAGACAGATAAATATTAGTATAAGTATTTGGAATCCCATATAATCAGATTTCTAAAGAAAAAACTGGGATCATTTTCATATAATTGGTACAAATAATATCAATGCAATTGTTAAGCCGCGTAGGAAAGTTAAGTAAAAATTTTAATCAATAGATCTGTTGAAAGACTAGAAGTTTAGATTTATTATTATCATTGCCATTGAATCTGACTTAAATCAAGTCCCCATTGCGATATATTATTAAAAATGTTTGAGTTATTAATCACTTGGTGAAACATTATGTTAATTATAAAACATGTGTTTGAGTTATTTTAAACTTGTGTTAAAATGTATGAAAATGTGTTAAAATCTCAACATGGTGAGCGATATTATATAAGAATAATTCAGTTTTATTATCGCAAATCCAACGATCTCACAATCTTTTTCGAATATATCAGTGAAGTTGAATGAAGAATATTCTATATTAGTTCTTTCTATTATAAGCACCCCACCAACACGATAAGTTTGTCTAGAAAATTGTGTGGTAATGTGAAAATTATTGAGTCCAATAAAAAAATATTCTGAATGCATTAACAATGCCCACAAGCGCAAAACGCTAATATATTGCAACGATTGTCATTTATTAAAACATCAGTTTCACTGATCTTATTGTCTGAATATTAATATATAAACAAATGTGTTTATTCTCAAGCATAGCGTTGTCTAATACATGTATTTTAGCGAAGACGTAGTTTTTTGTTGTACCTTGCTGTGTCGGAATGTCAACATTTTTTCACTACGAATAATATTGTTTAACCTATTATATTAGTCTTTATTACTAATATAAAAGTTATTTTATTACTACGGAAACGACATTTTAGGGTAAATGCGCACTGAGCTAATTGATTATTATTGTGCTTATAAATTTATTTAAAATAAATCTTTTATTTCATAAAGGATTTTCAATAATATGAATCTTTGTTTTTAAACTGGCCAAAGTTAAACAAAGTTGTTTAACTACACTAATATTTATTTGTTGGCCTTTTATAGTGTCTAGCCATAATGTACATATAATCACATTTGTTGAATTTCTTCGTATGTTCCTTCATGTCCTCGATAACATTGAACATCATTGCATTTGGTTTATAAATAGTTTTAATATTTGGATTTTTGTAATATTTGTTTTTTTACTATGAATCCTACGTTCTTCTCATGGTTATCAATTAGAAATAAAATATTTGGATTTTCCCTTTTCCTGACTGCAGCTGTTTTTCATTCAATTTAAAGCCTGTGTCATCTGTGTTTTGTAAAATGTAAAAAAAAATAGTTTAATTTTAATTGATTGATTATTTTTGGTGCACAGTTTAAACTGTGGAGAAAATGATTACTTCATTTTATATTGCATCATCTTCACGTATCTCATCAATCAATATCACATGATTAATATACCGTGTGTCCTGTTTTACATCATAAGGGATTTTCATGTAAAATTTTCAATTGCAATTTGTATCTCTATTATTAAACAAAAATGATCTAAATAAAATTAGAATAATTCCTTTACCTACTAAAGTTATTTTGTTGAGTTTTATAATTGGAGTATTTATGATTTTGAGTTGAATTTCCAATTCAGATATGTTTGCTGTAAATGCCTCTTCGCTTTCTATAGCTTTAACTTAACCTTAACTTTGCAATGTGATTATTTTTGTTTTTTTAAATCTGATTGTCAATTAAGTCTTCTTTTAATGATTCAAAACTGCCGTTTAGTTGGGAATTATTTGAATTTCGATTACAGCAGATAATTTTATGACCTCGATGATAAATGTTTTGGAAGTTAATACAGGCATAACTTCTAAATATTACATTCTTACAACATTTAAATGTTGTTAATGATTGGAACTCAGACATGACTATGTATTAAGTGGATTATTAGGCAGAAAAATATGATTCAGAAATAAATACAATTTTAAAATTTCAATTTAGCAGGAAAAGTATTTTTCCAACGAACAACACCTGAAGAAGACCAATGCGATTTGGTCGAGACGTTGTAAATCGTTTTTTTTTTGGAACTATCAAAACTCAATTAATTAATTAATTAAGCCGAACTTTTACAATGAACAAAAATTATCTTGCGAAACTATCCGCACCAACATATTTAACATATTTGTATAGATGTTCATTGTAACAATTAGGCTCAAATCTTCGCATTTGGAAGTTTTAATGTTTCTGAGAAAGGCCAATTTGGCTTCTTTTAATTGGACCTGATAGATTAACAGGGATTTCGTTATCTGTGGCGATTGGGTGGTGCGGATAATGAAATATGCCTGTTGCATAAAGTGGATTTCTAAGTTAGGCTTAGTAGTTGGGCGTCATCGCTCTTGTTAAGACTATCTATATATTTTTCTAATTCGATTGCCTCGTGATTTTGAAGATTCGGTTAGAGATGAGGAAGGTAGATCTTTTTTACATACATGAGTTTGTTGGTTAGTCTGCCACAGGGAATTGTATACTCCTTAATTTTAAAGGGGAATAATGTCTTTTGGGGAGTTAAGGAATTGTTGAACTTTACGCGAAGTGGTAAAATTGTTTTCATGTTTTGTCTTTTGACTATTTTAGAAATTCTGTCAGTTTTACCTCGCATGTATGCGATTCTTAGGACGTATTAAATCAAAAATACAAGATAACTCAAATAAAATTCATAATATTAATATTACTCCAAATGAATTTGATAATTATTTCGCAACAGTTGCAAAAAAAAATATTGGATTAATTCTTAAGTCCGCCCGATACTTGATATATAATATAGCTTGCTCTTGCGAGGAAAGGAATGTTATATATTTTAACTTTCAAGAAAAATCGAATGCTAAGGTACGTATTGCTATTTTTAAATTGAAAAATAAGAACAGTAGGTATACATGGTCTAAATATATTTATAATTAATGTTGTTATTGATTTAATAATTTTAATCTACTTACATATTGAATTAATGAATGTATAAGGTTTTGTTTAAAACTACAAAACTATATTCCAATTTATAAAAAAGGAGGATAAAGCCAACATAGGTAACTTCCATCTAATTTCAATAATGCGCATTCTCTAAAAACTTAAGTCACTTCTAGCTGAGCAAATTACTATCTTCTTAATACTGAAAAATGTTTTAGTAAAATCACAATTCTGTTTTCGAAAAGGCAAATCTACAATCTACAGCAGAACTTAAGACCTTGATTAACTTCGTAATTCATAGGTTTGAAAATATGGAAGTTAAAACTATTGGACCTGACATTTTTTATTGCGTTAAACATGAAATTCTTCGTAGAAAGTTATATTTTTACTTCTCGCCAAAATGTAGTAAATTAATACCTTCTAACTTATCAAATAGACGACAAGATTTTTTTCTGTGTAACATAATATCAGAGAAAAGTAAAATCTTAAACGGTGTATCGGAAGGATAACTTTTAGGCCCAATCCTCTTTCTATTATATTTAAAAGACTTTAAAAAACAATTTACACGTATTACACAATTTTATATGCTGATGACACGTCTACCTCAGCCAAAGGAAACAATTACAATTATATTCAGTAATAGAACAAGTAAATGAGTAAATGATTGGTTTGAGACTAATGAATTAAAACTAAATACCGAAAAGACAGTCGAATTAACATTGGAACAGTCCCAGACAGTACAAAATGCATGAGTAAGAATATAGATTCACATCTTACTTGAAACGCTCATGGAGTTGACCTTTAACGAAAACTAGCAAATCTCTTGAAAAATTTAAGTCGTTCAGTGCGCTCTGAATTGATGTTAAGCTTTTATCATGCATATATATACAATCACATTTCAGATATGGCATAATATTATAGGAATATTCTGCTATAATAGGAAATTTATTTACATTACAAAGGTAAGCAATTCGGTTATTATCTAGTCTTCCATAAATGGATAACTGTATGTAACAATTTGACATATTAAAGATTCTCATAATTCCTTCTGTCTTTATATTGGAATGTCTCATGTTTATTAAAACAACACTCAATTAAGTTCAGTTTGTTCATTGATTTAGAGGCCCGATTTTTCAAATCCATTGATTTTCTTCCATTTTTCTCTAATATTGAGGATCTGGAATTTTTGTCGTTTTTAGACAGCAGGTGATTTGAATATATAGAAGTGTTCGTTTTCTTTTCCTATGCACGTTTATGTTCTGCAATTATTTCGATCCGATATGCATTTATGGACAGTCCAAAAGTCAGAATTTTTTTATTTTATCTTTGTTATTTTTAATAACTTTTCCTAGGTTACTAAATTTAATATTTGTTCCTTTTTTCGAGTGATCTTAGATAAAACTATTGAATGTAATTTTTATAATAAAATTATTATAAAAAATTCAATAAGATTAAACTAATACATTAACGTTCATTATCAGACTTTTTGCTTATTAACATTTCCCACACTAAAATCCGCACGATATTTTTTCAACAGGCCCGTATTATATCTATATTAGCGACGCGCCCACGTATTAGATTAAGCGAGCATTAAGTCGATTTACGCTGTGACATAATACTGAATTATTGTTTGCTAAGCCTTTGGGTCGTCCTCTTAATATTATTTGTAAACGTAATGGTAACAGGATTAACTCAGTCCCTAACAAGCTATAATCGGTTTAATAATGCCCAACATGCTTGCTGTAAAGGGAAATCGACACCGACTACGATATTACTAGTTGTGCGAACGTTAAAACATTCATTGGGTAAAATGTATAATCTGATTTCAAAATCAAAACAGTTTTATATCGAAACAGAAATAAAGATTGTCTATAACAATTTTTTTAAATGTAATTTCAATGCTTATATTTTGTATTAACTGTTAATTTGAATATTAGTAGTTTTCACAGTTTTTATTTTACACTATATGTATATTTTACTGTGAAGAAAGGATATATTTTTAACTACTATTAATTAATACTCTTCACGTACTCATATATTTAATCAGAAATGTTAATTTCAAGTTTAAATAATATATACTTTTAATTAACATTTATGATATTAATTTAAGTATTTACTTAATTATATAATACATAAAAATTTTATATTAAGTTTTATCCCGGCGCATCCACCATTTATGACGTCCCTGTCTGGCTGTAGTATTGTAGCTCAGGGACTGCACTGGGGCTAATGATACCAGTTCTGTGTTTAATAATCATCTGATCTTACATATTGGACTTATCTATGTCATGTGGTTATGTCTCGAGGGTGACAAGCCTAGAGGATCTTGATTACATAGGCTGGATCAATATGGAAAGGAAACAATAAAAAACAAATACCTCTATCGAAGGTGGACAGCATAAGGTCGATGGATGCTTGGGTGAGGGAAAGTCTGATCTATATACACTCTGGGTACCAGGACACCCTTAGTCCAAATAGCCTTGTTATGGCTGTAATAAATATTTTTCTTTCCCTAGCTTCTCGTGAGACCTACATGCATCAAAACCATAAACATGTAGCTAAAAGGCAATGTGCCTATGGGAACTTGCAGCAAAACAATTGAGGATGAGCTGTTAAAAAGCAATGAAGGTAGTCTGAAATATTATTATGTAAAATAACTAACTGAAACATTTTGTTATTTCTATTTTTTACGACGTCAATTTAGATACACTGTTGCATATGATGGGATGAAACATTCGCCGATGGGACGATCAGAAGGAATATGGAGAATTAGAGGCAAACACAGACTCAATTAGTGCAGAAACCGAGGTGTATCACGTACACCGGGAATTATTCATTACCGTGTTTAATTGGTAAACCACTTTGCTGTAATTATGGCTGATTGGCGCGCCCCGCCGGTTTGCAGTTCGCAGTGCGGCCAACGTAACACACATATACACATACACTAAACACCGCGCGCGCCATCTAACGGTGGCTTATGCAAATCGTGCGCGCTGCTCAAAGCCGACCGCAAAGAGGCTTCGTAGGATTGATGATGGTCAAACACGGAGTTCAGAGACTGTTGATGGTCCAAAATATATTTACCTAGTTAGTTTCTAATGATCATACACTCAAGCATACATCTACTATCAAGTAGAACTTGTTGGTAGTCTATTAATTTTGATATTGAATACTGTGATAAGTTTATTTTTTTTTATAAATATATCTCTAATCATTTTTTACTGAAACAATAATGAATAATTAATTCTTATTAAATTACTGATATTGAATTTTATTTCTGCGAATAAATAATATTACATTTATTAAGATCCCGATTTTTTTTGTTGAATAAATAATAAAATGCTGCGGAGATTCGCCGTTGCGATATGCAGGTAAAACGTGCCCCGGATCCGATGGTCCAGATTATCCCCGTTCGCGCAAATACACCACCGACCAGAACTAGTCTAAGCCACCACCCCTTCACCATTCCCTCATTGCCCACCCCCTTTTTTTCCCGGCATAGTTTACATTGTATTTTTATGGACGGCCGCGTGCAATTCCATTTTAAAACCGAAACTAAATCCAAAACAAACGGCGCCCCGGGACGAAAAAAGAGGGGCGACGTAAAATTTTTATTTGTCCAAGTAATCAAGTATACACTCTGCGGTCCTAGCGTATCTCAGTTCCGGCGTTAAAAGTAGCCCCCAGTTGTAAAAGTGTGTGATCTTGAGTTAATTGTGTGTAACCTTGTGTTTTATATATAAATAAAAAAGACAAGACAGTAAAAATAAAATATTCCAAGTTAATAATTATAGGTGATTAAAATAAAATCTATATATTTTATATTGTTGAAATTACCTTTTTAATTCTAACTTTATTAGCAACTATAGTTTTGACTATTTTAGCCTGTCATTTTCAAAACTATAACTAATACAATTACAGAGTGTGTGTTATATTTGAAAAAGTATTTTCAATCATAAATATATGTATAAAATATATTTTCACAAATACCTATATATTTAGTTTTTAAACATATTTAAAATAATTAAAACAATTATTTCATAATTTCCAGTAATTTCCAGTAATTTCACCAGACTCATAATATAATTTAGTATTCTCTGTATTAGTTAGAATACATTGAATATTAAATTGATTGTGTGAAACCATTAGTGATTTCATTTTAATTATTTACCTCGCATGAGATCAGTTTTAATTAGCAATAATCTCTCCAACAAACGTTTAATTCCGGCGCATCCACCATTTATTCGCACGGCAGTTTTGCTGCATTATACTAATTAGTTATTAGTAAATATAATTATAACCTTTAAAATTATTAGAATTTTACATTAATGTTTAGCCTCATTCTAGGAATTTTTACTATTGGTAAATTAAATATTTGTATAATCATAATTATGCTCTAATTTCTATTTTTCCTTTTCTAATATATATTACTAACAATTAAAGCTTAAACATATGAAATATTATAATCATAGAGTAAGAAATTTTTCTGTCTTACATTAAAAATTAAAAGGAAAAACGATAACTAAACACTTGATTAGGTCAACACTATTAACTCAAACACTAAGCAATGAACAAATCGAATAATAAATCGAATCAATTTGTCAAAATTCTTTTAGAAATACTTTTGATTGAAAACTAAACTTCAAATTTATTGATACGAAACGAATGTTTTAAAAAAGGTTTTATTTATTATTTGTTTTTATTGTTTCATCAAATATTAAGCATATTTTAGGAATACATTTATAATAATTGTTATTATTATTTTAAGGGAACAAGCAAAATCAATAAATCAAATCAATAAAATTCACTTACCTTAAAATTGTTGCCTAGACTAAATTTCCCATTTTAGTATCTGTAACAAATTATAATCAATTAGGTAAAATATATACACTCATAGATAATAATATAATTAATGCGTTATTTATAATTATTTCATACCCAATTAATTATCTTATTCGTATAAGACTAAATTATGATTTCACAACTCACTGAAACATTTTAAAATTTGCGTAGGAATTTCATAAAAATAATTAAAAACTTATTAAAGGGCATTATAATTCTTCCAAAATTATAGGCTTTAGAAAAATACGAAATTTGAAATAAAGAACTTAAAAACTAAATTAACTGAAATAAAAACTTAAAACATATTTATAAATAATTTGAGTTTCATTAAAAAAACAACAGTTTGCAATATTAAAATTGTTTAGAAATATTTAAAATTTAAAAATATAACTCTCTAAGAAAACGCATCAAATTTTATTAAAAAAATTAAAAACATGAAATTTGATTTAAAAAAAATATAATTTCATTAAAAACTTATTTAGAATTTAGAATTAATTATGAAAACACAGTGATTTTTTAAAGATATCTAAAAGCAGTTTAAAATGTATAATTTAATGAAATCATTTTGCTATTTCGAAAAGACAACAACAAATTTTTAAATGTTTAAAGAAATTTGTTCAGAAAGATTAATTTTTGAGGAAATTATAAACAGGACTATTTTCTTTTGCGAAGTTTAAATTATTAAGCATTAGTTTAAACCAGTTAAAAACTTCTATTAAAAAAGACTTTTTGAAATTTTTTTTCAAACTATTACAATTGATACAAAAACAATTCTAATTTTGTTAAATCTTCTAAAATCAGAACAAACAAAAAATGCAATTTAGAAAAAAAAATCAGTTTAAAACTTTCCTGAACAAATATAATACATTAAAATACTAAAAATTTCACAGGAACAGAATTCAGATTTGCTAAAAAAATCTGTTTTTAAGCAATAACTTTTTTCTAAAATTACAGTTATTAAAAATATAATTTTCTTGAAAATTCTTAGATACATACAGGAAGAACGTAGCTTTAATTTATATAAAAACAATCGTCTTACGCTAATGAAAAACAAAATTGGGGCAATGAAAACTGAAATTGGAAACATTGAAAAAATGCATCAAGCGAATATAAAAATTCTAAAAATTATATCACTACAGCAATTGTCTTGAAACTTCTTAGATACATACAAGAAGAACGTAGCTTTAATATTTTTTTAAAACAATCGACATACGCTAAAGAAAAATAAAACGGCAGCGCTTAAAATTGAAATTATAAAAATTGACAAAATGCATCAAGCGATTAAAAACGTTTTAAAAATTTTATTACTACAGAAACTGACTTGAAATTTCTTATGTATATAGAGGAAAAATGTAGCTTTTATATATTTTAAAACAATCGACGTACGCTCACGCAAATCAAAACGGCAGCGCGTAAAACTTAAATTGCAAAAATTGAAAATATGCATTTGACGACTAAAAAAATTCTAAAAATTTACCACAGCAGAAATTGACTTAAAACAACTTAGACATATATAAAAAGAATGTAGTTTTAATATATTATAAAATAATTGACGTAGGCTAACGGAAAATTAAAACGCGGGCGCCTAAAACTGAAATTGGAAAAATTGAAAAAATGCATCAAGCGAATAAAAAAATTCTACAATCGATATCACTGCAGAAATTGATTTGAAACTTCTTAAATACATACACAAAGAATGTAGCTTTAATATATTGTAAAATAATTGATATGTGCTAGCGGAAAACAAAACAGCAGCACATAAAACTGAAATTGGAAAAATTGAAAAAATGCACCGAGCGAATAAAAAAATTCCACAATCTGTATAACTGCAGAAATTGATTTAAAACTTCTTAGGTATATACAAGAAGAACGTAGCTTTAATATATTATAAAAAATCAAGGTACTCTCACGAAAAACAAAACGACACCACTTAGAGCTGAAATTGAAAAAATTAAAAAAATACATCAAGCGACGAAAAAAATTCTAAGAGCTTTATCACTGCAGAAATTGACTTAATACTTCTTACATACATAGAAAAAGAATGTAGCATAACATATTATGAAACAATCAATGTAGTCTAACGAAAAAGAAAACGGTAGCACTTAAAGCTGAAATTGAAAAAAAATAAAAAAATGCATCAAGCGACTAAAAAAATTCTAAAAGCTTTATCACTGCAGGAATTGACTTGAAACATCTTAGGTACATATAGAAATAATGTTTATTATATTTTAAAATAATCGATGTATGCTAGCGGAAAACAAAACGACAGCACTTAAAACTGAAATTTGAAAAATTGATAAAATGCATCAACCAAGTAAAAAAATTCTATAAATTTGATCAGTGCAGGAATTGACTTGTAGCTTCTTAGATGGATAGAAGAAGAATGTAGCTTTAATATATTATAAAACAATCGACGTAGGCTAACGAAAAGCAAAGCACTTAAAACTGAAATTAGAAAAATTGAAAAAATGCATCAAGCGAATAAAAAAATTCTACAATCTGTATCACTGCAGGAATTGATTTGAAACTTCTTAGATACATACAGGAAGAACGTAGCTTTAATGTGTTATAAAAATATAGAGGTACCCTAGCGGAAAACAAAACAACATCACTTAGAGCTGAAATTGGAAAATTAAAAAAATACATCAAGCGACTAAAAAAATTCTACAAGCTTTATCACTACAAGAATTGACTTTAAACTTCTTAGGTGCATACAAAAAGAAAGTACCTTTCATATATTTTAAAATAATCGATGTATGCTAGCGTAAAACAAAACGACAGGACTTAAAACTGAAATTGGAAAAATTGATAAAATGCATCAAGCAAGTAAAAAAATTATAAAAATTTTATCAGTGCAGGAATTGACTTGAAGCTTCTTAGATGGATAGAAGAAGAACGTAGCTTTAATATATTATAAAATAATCGATGTAGGCTAACGAAAAACAAAACAACAGCACCTAAAACTGAAATTGGAAAAATTGAAAAAATGCATCAAGCGAATAAAAAAATTCTACAATCTGTATCCCTGCAGAAATTGATTTAAAACTACTTAGGTATATATACGAAGAATGTAGCTTTAATATATTATAAAAAAATCGAGGTACTCTAACGGAAAACAAAACGACTCCACTTAGAGCTGAAATTGAAAAAATTAAAGAAATGCATCAAGCGACTAAAAAAATTCTAAAAGCTTTATCACTACAGAAATTGACATAAAACTTCTTAAATACATACAAGAAGAACGCAGCTTCAACATTTTATAAAATAATCAATATAAGCTAATGAAAAACAAAATGGTAGCAATTAAAACTGAAATTGAAAAAATTGAAAAAAACATCAAGCGAATAAAAAAAAAATTCTACAATCTGTATTATTACAGAAATTGATTTGAAACTTCTTAAGTACTTACAGGAAGAATGTAGCTTTAACATATTATAAAATAATTGATGTATGCTGACGGAAAATACAACAGTAGCACTTAAAACTGAAATTGGAAAAATTGATAAAATGCATCAAGCAAGTAAAAAATTTCTAAAAAAATTTATCACTGCAGGAATCGAGTAGAAGCTTCTTAGATACATAGAAGAAGAACATAGCTTTAATATTTTATAAAGCAATCGGCGTACGTTAACTCAAAACAAAACGGCAGCGCCTAAAACTGAAAATAGAGAAATTAAAAATATGCGTTAAGGAGTAAAAAAATTCTAAAAGTTTTATCACTGCAGAAATTGACTTAAAACTTCTTATATATATATACAGGGAGAAGGTAGCTTTGATATACTATAAAATAATCGACGTACACTAACGGAAAACAAGACGTCAGCACTTTAAACTGAAATTGGAAAAAAATTTACCCATGCATTAAGCGACTAAGAAAATTCTAAAAGAGTCATAACTGCAGGAATCAACTTTAAACTTCTTGGGTACATACAGGAATAACGTATCTTTGACATATTGTAAAACAATCGACGTACGTTGACTGCAAACAAAACTGCAGCGCTTTAAACTGAACTTAAAAAAATTGATAAAATACATTAAGCTATTAAAAAAAATCTAATAGTTTTATCACTGCAGGAAATAACTTGAAACTTCTTAGATATATACAAGAAAAACGTAGCTCTGACACATTATAAAATAGTCGACATACGCTAACGGTAAACAAAACGGCAGGGCTTAAAACTGAAATTAGAAAAATTGAAGAAATGCATCAAGCGATTAAAAAAATTCTAAAAGATTCATCACTAAAGGAATTGTCTTGAAACATCCTAGATACATAAAGGCAGAATGTAGTTTTAAAATAAAACAATCGACGTACGCTAACGTAAAACAAAACGGCAGTACTTAAAACTGAAATTGGACACATTAAAAAATTGCATTAAGCTACTAAAAAAATTCTAAAAGTTTTATCATTACAGAATATGACTTAAAACTTCTTAGATACATATAGAAAGAATGTAGATTTAATATATTATAAAATAATCGACGTACACCAACTGAAAACAAAACGGCAGCGCGTGAAACTGAAATTGGAAAAAAAATTAAAATGCAATAAGCGACTAAAAAAATCTAAAAGTTTTGTCACTGCAGGAATTGATGTGAAACTTCTTGGGTATATACAGGAAGAACGTAGCTTTAACATATTATAAAACATTCGACGTACGCCAACGGAAAACAAAACGGTATCGATTAAAACTGAAATTGGAATAATTGAAAAATTACATCAAGCGATTAAAAGAATTCTACAAGTTCTAAAAGCAGTGATAGCAGGAATTGACTTTAAACTTCTTAGATGCATACAGAAAGAACGTAGCTTTAATATATTATAATTAAAGCAGTTATTTTTTTTGTAAAATAAACGTTTTGATTTTGTTACAAAGAAAATTTTCATAATTTTTAAACTTGGAATCAGTTGATATTTGCTAATAAACTTCAAAAAGTTCAAAGCTTAAAACAATAAAAATTTAAAAAAATGAAGTTTTATATAGAAATTTTTTGAATGATTATTATATTATATTACTTCATGGAAAAATAACTTTTTTATACAAAGTTTCCTTCTTTATTTGATATCCCTTATATTATTAAATATACATATTTCCAGAATAAATAAAATTTTAAACAAAAACAACTAAAAATTAAAAAAAAATTTGGAGAAATTTCAAAAGGAAAATAAATAATAAAATGTATGTATGCTGATTTACGACATGTTTTCGTAATTTTTAATTATTCAAAAATAAATTACCCAAGAAACATCTCAAATTTGATAAGGTAGTTAAAATGTCAAAAACTTGTTAAAGCACTAAAAATATTATAAATATAATTAAAATTAGTTTAAAAGTAGACTACAGTTACAAACTTTAAAATAAAAACAATTAAAAATCACACTGAATAGAAAAATTCACTATGTTTAAAACCACAAATAATTATTTACTTGTGGCTAAAACTCAAGTGTAAGTATGAATTACCATGTGGTAACGACCGCAACCATTCCCTTAATTAAAAATTTAAAAAACGTTGAAGAAAATTTTCCAAATAACTAAAATTTTAGAAAAATGTTTCAAAATAGTTCATATTCAGTTTTAAGAAACAAATGGCTTTTGCTTAATTATACTTTTTTATACCAAATTTAAACTATTTTGAGCATATTTTGAAATGAATCAAATTGCAATTTATTGTGCTCTTCTAAAATTTCAATTATATGCAATTCTCTAAACTTGTTTAAAAATATTTAAAAATGAAAATAAGAAATATTACTAATAAATTTAATTAAAACCCTAAAATATTATTTGCTGAAACACAGATTAAGTTAAGATATTTTAAAAAGAAATGTCAGATTTTGAGTAAATTTTAAAATGTTTGATTTTGTAAAATTTCAGCTATTCAAAAACACACAGTTAGAACCTTAAAAAGTAATTTTAAAGTTGTTTAAAACTCTTAAATTAATTAATATCAAAAATGTTGATGAAGCTTTAAATTAAATTACATTTACTTACTAGTTAAAAATCTTTCACCAAGTGATAAGTGAGAAAGTCATTCAAGAAATATCAGAAATATTATTAAATATAAGCATTTTTTTTTAAATATTAAACTCGAATTAGAAATATTTTAAACGTTAAAACTTAAAATTTTCAAAATAGGTTAAAAAGTTTAATTTAAATTTATATATTAAAAAAAGGTTGAAACTTCTCAAAAATCAACTGAAAACAATTAAAATTTGCTAGTTTTAAAATAAAATTTAAGGTTAGCAAAAAATAATAATTGCAAAAAGAGATCTAAGCTTAATCTCCTGGAGTCATTAGAAATTTATAAACACAGCCGTAATCCATCAGTAAAAGTTCTAAACCAGCACTACAACGTACTAACGATCGCAACCATTATTTTCATTAAGTCAGTTAAGACTAAACTTCATTAATTGATGAAAAAATATCGTTCTATATCCCAAGATATCTGGTTCAATTCAGAATGCCTTTGTTCTAATGTCTATCTCAAATACATCAATATTAAAACTCGGTCTACAACACCAAAAGCAGCTACAAAACCAGCCCAACTCACGTCGGAAATTCAAAACCTCCATCGGAGAAGAGATGTAATTGAACATTATTTCAAGTTATTGCATTAGGAATTAACATATAAATATAGATTTAATGAAATGTAGAACAAACAGAACAAGAAGAACAAAATTTGATCTCTGATGATTTTGTTCGCGAATGTGTAAAGTAATTAATGAATTATCTCTAATTTTAAAGAATAAGAAGTCAGAGCTCTAGATAATTATTTCAGAGCCCAATCTAGCCTGTAAATTTATAAATTTTTAGAACAAGTTTTCAAAGTGGAATAAATATATAGACATCAATATGTATTTGTTAGCTATGTGAAGTTTATTATTTAATTAAATAAACGGAGTTATATTTATTACTTCACTATTTTATTTAATCACTAAATGCACATTTCAAACACAATGTGTATTATCAATAGTTAACCGGTGTTTACCAAAGTCTTAATTATAGCCCATTTATAAGTACCAAATTTGACAAAACTATAAATTATGGTTTGATAATGGCTAGCTTACAGTTAAAACTATAGTCACTATGTAATTTTAAGAAATCTAGTAGTATTCAAAATTCAAAATGTATCATGAATAACTTGGCTTATTCGATAATTGTACAGTTTTTTTTTCAGGAAATAATGCCAAAAAGAATATAAATTGTAAATTATTAACACATTCACACACATTTTCAAATTTATTAATAGAATCCCACGATTTGTTTTTTAGAAAAGTACTTAAATTTTCCTATTGCGGTAATTGGTAACTTTGAGATTCGGTATGCTATGAAGGGATTATTTGATTGCTATATCGAAAAATATATCTCTGTGATTCTATAAGCCTTGTTAAACAGTTGTATTTCTTTACCATGATGTAGACAGAGCTAGAATCCTCTTCGACATCCGGAATCTTCTATATTTACTTCTATTCTGATTTTTTGTCGCCTTTCTCTGAGAGAAGTTTTAGCTGTTTATGTCAGCATGACGATACCTAATATATAATGACTCATGACTTTTAGAGACTCTGTTCTCTATGCAATTATTCAATCGTGTCGGAAAATTAACTAAGAATTTTAAACTACTGCTATGTACAAGATCTACGAGAATGCTTTTATTATGACTAGAAAAATAAAAACTATTCAAATTTGATAAAATAATAATCGATAAAAGTAATTAAAATTTATTCAAAATATAATTAAAAACTACCCAAAATCTGTGATCTAAAGAATTTGATTTGTGAGCAAAACATTAGTAAACCTGAAAAGCAAAAATAAAATTTTATTTGAAAAACAGTACAAAACTGTAATTTTACAACAAGAATGAAATTTGGAGTATAATAAACCTTACAAAGTTTAATTCACTTGAGAAGTTGAAAATCAAAAACACCGACTTAAAGAGAACGTTCAAATGCCTTACTACAAAAACATTTTAAAATGTTGCCTTTATTTTAGTTTAGTTTAGTACAAAAAAAATAAGGAATTTCAACTTTACTGAGGAGAAGTAGTCTGCGATTTTTGGAAAATTAAAATTAAAACAGTCAGCAAATAATAAATAAAAATGTATATGAATGGGTGGGTGATCTCCATCACAGCTTCTATTTGTTAAATATTATCAACATTTATTAAATTTCAAAATTGAATCTGTTAAAATAGTAGGATATAACTTTAATAACAAGTTTAATATTAGTCTATCTAGTTTATTTTCACCTACAAGCATTAATCCTAATCTAAACCATCCTATATATTTTATACCTCATTCCCACCAAAAGTACATAAATTATTGATAAGCGTGTGAAAGTGTTGGGCCATCTAATAAATTTTTTATTATCAATTTGCTAAAAAGCCAAAGGTGATACCGACGCTGGGGTGTTTGTCCGTGTGTGTGCGTGTTTGTGTGCGCCGTGTGTTGCGCAGCTTTAACCTTTGCAATTAAACGGAGAAAGGGATGTTTACAAAAAAAAAAGTCTATGTGTGTGTGTGTGTACGGGAGAAAGTGGGTCGATGTGATTAAAGCAGCCACCCTGATATTTTCCCTTTGTTTCCCTTTGTTTGCTCCTGTGTCCGTTTTCGTTTTCACCGCATGATCACGATACCTTGCAGCATTTATAAATGGTAATGAGCGAAGTAAAATACACAGTGGGAGTGTTGTCTTCTGGCTTAAGTTTTCGAAACGGGGGGGTTTCATTTAAAATATTCAGCTGGCGTATGCTAAAATGCGTTGTCTATGTTAATGAAAAGTTTTTTAATAATTAATTAATTAAGGTAAGAAAACACTATATAATCGGTGGCTGATTAAAAATTCACTTGGTTCGTTTCATTGTTAATTAACTACCTATTATTAAAATAATGCTTCACCAACTTTAATAAAACAAAACTACTAGGGAAGAAAATGTTGAATAATTTATAAATAGTTTTTAAATGAAATTAAATGGTTTAATGATTGTTCAGTTACATGAAGATACCCTGACTATTAAATGAAAAATGAAGACTCGTACTTTAATTAATGTTGAAGTTATCTGATTTAGACATTGTAAAATGTAATTAAAAAAAACTTTAAAACCTCTTTTAATATTATTTTTTGATAATTTTCCTTCAATATTTTTTATTTACATATTTAAAACTTTAATTTATTCATCCAAACCCTAGACTTTCTTTTACAGATTAAAGGGTGGGTTAGGGGCCACCCACCCACCCTACATATATATTGACACGTTCCTCAATGTCACTGTCTTAATTTCCAGAACACAATAGCTAAATTACTGTTGATGTTACGGAATTATAAAACAACATTCTATCTAAAATTTTATTGCATATGTAGGGTGTGTGGGTGTCCACTATCCCACCCTCCAATCAGTAAAACATCGACGAGGGTTTGGATGAATAAATATTATTATAAGCAAATTTGAATATTTTTTATTACGTGGGTACTACCTCTTAATACAACCTCTTATTAGAACATAAACGTGGATTACTCAATTTAAAAATATCTGCAATTTCGTTAGAATGAAAATGAGATGAATAATTTGTTGATAGACTATAGTTTTTGTATAATAATTAATTTGCGGATGTCCTTAAAATTTAAATTAATTCACCCAAACCCTAGCCTGTGTTTTACAGGTTGGAGGGTGGGATAGTGGCCACCCACCCACCCTACATATATTCTGATATATTTCTCACTGTCACTGTTTATATTTCTAGAACACAATAGCAGAATTACTGTTGATGTTAAGAAATTATAAAACAATAATTCACCTGAAATTTTATTGTATATGTAGAGTGGGTGGGTGGCCACTATCCCACCCTCCAATCAGTAAAACATCAACGAGGGTTTGGGAGAATAAATATTATTGTAAACAAATTTGAATATTTTTTATTACGTGGATACTACCTCCTATTACAACTTCTAATTAGAACATAAACGTGGATTACTCAAATTAAAAATATCTGCAATTTCGTTAGAATCAAAATGAGATGAATAATTTGTTGATAGGCTATAGTTTCTGTGTAATAACTAAATTATAGATGTCTTTAAAATTTAAATTAATTTACCAAAACCCTAGCCTTTGTTTTACAGATTGGAGGGTGGGATAGTGGCCACCCACCCACCCTACATATATGCTGATACATTTCTCACTGTCACTGTTTATATTTCTAGAACACAATAGCAAAATTATTGTTGATGTTGAGGAATTATAAAAGAACATTTCATCTGAAATTTTATTGCATATGTAGGGTGGGTGGGTGGCCACTATCCCACCCTCCAATCAGTAAAACATCGACGAGGGTTTGGGCGAATAAAGATTATTATAAGCAAATTTGAATATTTTTTATTATGTGAATACTACCTCCTATTACAACCTCTTATTAGAACATAAACGTGGATTACTCAAATTAAAAATATCTGCAATTTCGTTAAAATGAAAATGAGATGAATAATTTGTTGATAGGCTATAGTTTTTGTATAATAATTAATTTACAGATGTACTTAAAATTTAAATTAATTCACCAAAACCCTAGCCTATGTTTTACAGATTGGAAGGTGGAATAGTGGACACCCACCCACCCTACATATATTCTCATACATTTCTCATAGTCACTGTTTATATTTCTAGAACACGATCGCAGAATTACTGTTGATGTTACGGAATTATAAAACAACCTTCCATCTAAAATTTTATTGCATATGTAGGGTGGGTGGGTGGCCACTATCCCACCCTCCAATCAGTAAAACATCGACGAGGGTTTGGGCGAATAAAGATTATTATAAGCAAATTTGAATATTTTTTATTATGTGAATACTACCTCCTATTACAACCTCTTATTAGAACATAAACGTGGATTACTCAAATTAAAAATATCTGCAATTTCGTTAAAATGAAAATGAGATGAATAATTTGTTGATAGGCTATAGTTTTTGTATAATAATTAATTTACAGATGTACTTAAAATTTAAATTAATTCACCAAAACCCTAGCCTACGTTTTACAGATTGGAAGGTGGAATAGTGGACACCCACCCACCCTACATATATTCTCATACATTTCTCATAGTCACTGTTTATATTTCTAGAACACGATCGCAGAATTACTGTTGATGTTACGGAATTATAAAACAACCTTCCATCTAAAATTTTATTGCATATGTAGGGTGGGTGGGTGGCCACTATCCCACCCTCCAATCAGTAAAACATCGACGAGGGTTTGGGTGAATAAATATTATTATAAGCAAATTTGAATATTCTTAGTTACGTGGATACTACTTCTTATTACATCCTCTTATTAGGACATAAACGTGGATTACTCAAATTAAAAATATCTGCAATTTCGTTGGAATGAAAATGAGAAGAATAATTTGTTGATAGGCCATAGTTTTTGTATAATAATTAATTTACAGATGTTCTTAAAATTTAAATTAATTCACCAAAACCCTAGCCTATGTTTTACAGATTGGAGGGTGGGATAGTGGCCACCCATCCACCCTACATAAATTCTGATACATTTCTCACTGTCACTGTTTATATTTCTAGAACACAATAGCAGAATTACTGTTGATGTTACGGAATTATAAAACAACATTCCATTTAAAATTTTGTTGCATATGTAGGGTGGGTGGGTGGCCACTATCACACCCTCCAATCAGTAAAACATCGACGAGGGTTTGGGTGAATAAATATTATTGTAAGCAAATTTAAATATTTTTTATTATGTGGATGCTACCTCCTATTGCAACCTCTTATTATAAATTAAACGTGGATTACTCAAATTGAAAATATCTGCAATTTCGTTAGAATAAAAATGAGATGAATAATTTGTTGGTAAGCAATAGTTTTTGTATAATAATTAATTTACAAATGTACTTAATATTTAAATGAATTCACCACAACCCTAGCCTATATTTTACTGATTGGAAGGTGGGATAGTGGCCACCCACCCACCCTACATATCTTCTGATACATTTCTCATTATCACTGTTTATATTTCTAGAACACAATCGCAGAATTACTGTTAATGTTAAGGAATTATAAAACAATATATTACTTGAAATTTTATTGCACATGTAGGGTGGGTGGGTGGCCACTGGAAATAAGGTATGGTCAAACACACCTTGAACACGTGTATCATTCACAACTTAAAAATCGCTACCAGAAATCTGATGAGAGTTTGCAAGAATTTGAAGCAGATAAAGCTCGATTATAATGACTGGCGTATCCTGGTGCAACAGAGAACATCTTGGAAACATTAGCTGTGCAGGCATTTTTAAATCGATTGAAGGATAAAGACATACATCAGGCATTAATACTCGCTCGACCAAATTAATTAGTAGACGCACTGTCTCGTGCGCTCGAGATTGAAGCAGCGAAAAGTACAGTTAGGAGTCAAGGCCGTGTTCGGAAAATGGAAGATTCACGAGAAGGATTGGATGATCTTAGAAAAATGATTCAAGATATCATCAAGGAATCGTTAGCAAACAGGAAGAAAGTGGAATGCTGGAAATGTGGAAAACAAGGTCATATACAACGTCGGTGCAGAGAAAGATCAAATAATCGCACCAATGAAAAGTCGGAAAACTAGAACAAGCCGACCTCAGGGGGTGTCCGTCGGCTAAAAAACATCAAGCCCCTAGAAAAACTGCAGAAGTAGCATACTTGTCACACCAGGTCGATACGGTTTTTGTGGATGGAAGCATTGATGGAAACTCTTGTCGACTGCTACTAGACACGGGTGCTACTAGGACAATTATAAGACCTGATATTGTGTCAAAACCGCAAAATGTACGACCAACGACCTGTATTTTACGAACAGCAACAGGAGAACCTGCTAATATTCATGGTGAAATAAAATCCACTATTACCATAGGGAACACATCATTCCAACACCAACTCATAGTAGCTGACATTGAAGACGAATTAATTCTCGGTATGGACATCATGAATACTAGAGGCTTCCTGTTGGATCTTAAGAATGGAATCCTAAAAGTTAATGGAGAGGAGGTGGTACTCCACAGACGGAATATTGGTAGAGTCCGGGTAACCCTTCCAACGGAAACATCAGTTCCGGAGAGAAGAGAGGTAATTATTGAGGGCCAATTGGAAGAAGCATCCCATTACAAAAACATTATGATCTTTGAACCTATCGTTGATGACGATAAACTGGGACGAGGAGTAGCAATAGGAAAAACACTCGTTTGCACCGATAACAATGTATTAGTTAGAATAATGAATACTAACTATTACTCTGTTCATTTGAGGAAGGGAGTGCTGCTAGGACATTGTTCTGCTGCTTCATCGATATTGCGGAAAACCACAGCAGAGAATAAAAACAATGAAATGAGTTACCCGGAACTAGAAAAGTTGATTTCCCTTTCGACCCAAGATTGTAATCCAACTAAAAGAGAAAAAGTAAAAAAGTTGATCATGGAATATCAGGACGTATTTGATATTGGCCAAAAAGGAAGAACCAATATCGTTCAACATAAAATTAATACCGAAAATTCTCGACCGATTAGGCAGACAGCCAGAAGACTGCCACTGGCGAAGCGGGAGGAAGCTGATAGGATTGTGCAGGACATGGGGAGTGAGGGCATTATAGAACCATCTAGTAGTCCGTGGGCCTCGCCAGTGGTATTGGTAAAGAAGAAAAACGGATCAACTCGCTTCTGTGTTGACTATCGTCAACTAAATAATGTGACCAAAAAGGACAGTTATCCTTTACACCGAATTGACGACACATTGGATACCTTGGCTGGATCTACTATTTTCTCCACACTGAATCTTAAAAGCGGATATTGGCAAGTTGAAGTAGCTCCCGAGGACAGAGAAAAAACAGCATTTACAGTAGGCAATGGATTATGGCAATTCAATGTTATGCCATTTGGACTATGTAATGCACCGCGACGTTTGAGAGACTAATGGAGACGGTACTAACAGGACTATCTTGGAAAACATGTTTGGTTTACCTCGACGATATCATTGTAATGGGAAAATCCTTCGAAGACTACATGAAGAACTTAGAAGAGGTGTTCCGACGATTAAGGGATTCTGGACTGAAACTCAGCCCGAAGAAGTGTCACCTTTTTAAGAAAGAGGTGCAGTACCTAGGACACATTGTTTCAAGCCAAAAGATCTCAACGGTGAGGGAATGGCCAGTTCCAAAGGATTTACACTAACTCCGGAGTTTTCTTGGATTATGCACGTATTACCATCGTTACGTTGCGGGATTTTCAAACATCGCTAAACCATTAACCCGCCTCACTAAAGGAAAACAACGGTTCTTCTGGAACGGGGAATGTCAGGAGGCGTTCCAAAAACTGAAAAACGCACATTCCAGCGCACCAGTTCTAAGTTATCCGTTGTCAGATGGAAGGTTCTTGTTGGATACCGATGCAAGCAATGTAGGAATTGGAGCTGTTTTATCACAAATACAGGATGGGCAGGAAAATGTGATCAGCTATTTTAGCAAGACTTTATCTAAGCCGGAGCGGAACTACTGCGTAACGAGAAAAAAGTTTCTTGCAGTAGTCAAATCAGTACAACACTTCTATAAATATTTATATGGGAGGAAATTCTTATTGAGAACCGATCATGCTGCTCTTAAATGGCTTCTTCAGTTCAAAAATCCGGAAGGACAAGTCGCAAGATGGTTGGAAAGACTTCAGGAGTTTGACTTTGACACTGAACACAGAGCTGGAGAGATCCACAGAAATGTAGATGCTTTGTCGCGAAGGTCATGCTCAGAAAATTGCAAGCACTGTAACAACGCAGAATCAAAGGAAAGTCAAGTACTCCGAACAGCTGTAGAAAACGATGACTGGAATTTAAAAGAAATCCGGCAGGATCAAGACGACGACCTTGTTCTAAAGCCCCTGATGACATGGAAGGAAAGTGGAACCAGGCCAACATGGGATGAAGTCTCCAAATATTCGCCTGAATTGAAGTCATACTGGGCTCAGTGGGATTCTATAGTACTGGACAAGGGACTGCTTAAACGCATATTCAAAGATTCAGAAGGCCGCGAAGAACGAAGGCAGATTATAATTCCAAAGAGTAGAATACCTGAAGTGATGAAAGAGATTCATAGTGGATCGTCCGGTGGACACCTGGGTATGTCAAAGACTTTAAACAAACTTCGGGTGAGATTCTACTGGGTGAACTGTAAGGTAGACGTCAGGGAATGGTGCAAGAAATGTGTGATTTGTGCAGCAAGTAACGGTCCACAACGACGAAGGAAAGCACCTATGCGTCAGTACAACGTTGGTAGTCCTTTTGAGCGAATCGCAATTGATGTCGCTGGGCCATTCCCCGAGTCTCACCAAGGAAATAATTACATCGTGGTGGTAATTGATTACTTCAGTAAATGGGTGAATGCCTATGCGTTACCAAACCAAGAGGCTTCAACAATAGCGGAAGTACTAATTAAGGAGTGGATATGTCGTTTCGGCGTTCCCTTAGAACTACATTCTGACCAAAGAAAAAATTTCGAAACGAATCTTTTTCAAGAGGTATGCAAAATCCTTAAGATTCATAAGACAAGGACAACAGCTCTGCATCCACAATCAGATGGTATGGTGGAACGAATGAATAGGACCATCAACCGCTATTTGTCAAAAGTAGTCTCTAACCATCAAAGAGACTGGGACCAACATCTCCATCTTTTCTTGCTGGCGTATCGATCGGCTGTACACGAAACAACCGGGCAGACTCCAGCGAGCATCGTCATGGGTCGAGATCTACGACTTCCATGTGATTTAAAGTTCGGCTGCTCTCCGGGAGAAGACTTGGCAGGGGAAGACTATGTGAGCGACTTGAGACGAAAAATTGATGAAATCCATAATCATGTGCGATCCAACATCCAACGTGCTAGCGACCGAATGAAAGAGAATTATGACCTAAAAACGGATCACAGTGGTTATAAAGATGGAGATATGGTGTGGTTATTTAACCCACAAAGACGCCGAGGTCTCTCCCCAAAATTGCAAACATCATGGGATGGACCATACCAGATAATAGAGAAAATCAACGACATCGTATACAGGATTCAAAAACCACCCCGAAGAAAACCAAGAGTTGTTCATTTCAATCGTCTGACCCCTTATGCTGGCGAAGAAGATGGCGCAGCGATTCGTGCGGTGGTTGAACAAAGCGACGAGAAAGCATTTGAAGACTTCATGGTTCAGCACTCTGATGGACGTAAGAGTCATTTTGATGTAACGAGAGAAGAACAACGAGATCTATTTCAAGTACCTTCAGACTATTGTCTTGCCCATTGTATGGCCCAGGATTTGAAGATGTCACGAGGAATTGCTAGCGTCTTCAGGAAGAAATTTGGAAGGTTGGAGGAACTTCGCACGCAATGTCCTAAAGTCAGAAGCATAGTCCACCTAGATGTTAGTAGCCACCTACCGAAAATGATCATTTACTATCTGATAACGAAGAAGTACTCTCATCAGAAGCCAACCTACAGGGATGTATGGCTGTCATTAAATGAGTTGAGGGATTCACTTCTACGTGAGGGTATCAAGAAATTGGCAATACCGAAACTAGCTTGTGGGTTGGACCAATTGGACTGGAGAACAATCAGAAGCATGGTGAAAGTCCTTTTTGCCAATTCTGGGATCGAGATTTTAGTATGCTGTTATAATTCCAGTGGTATACGACATGAGAAACCCATAGACTGCTATTTCTTTCGAACGTCAAAATGTACAAAGAGGTCCCAGTGCAGGTATCGTCATAAGATGCCGGAGGACTCATTTCGGGACGAAACATGCTTAGGGAGGGGGCAGTGTCACGAGACGCGTGGGGAGAGGGGATGCGTCATGGACGTGCCGACTGGATTGAAATAAAAAACAAGTGTCAGATAGAAATGTCAGATGTAAATACGTGCTGGTAATATTAATTGACTTCAATAAATCAT
Organism: Ontholestes murinus; assembly: GCA_963969525.1. Lineage (NCBI taxonomy): Eukaryota > Metazoa > Arthropoda > Insecta > Coleoptera > Staphylinidae > Ontholestes > Ontholestes murinus. The sequence goes on from OZ018391.1 coordinate 73,248,032, forward strand.
TTGCAATTATTTACACACCCGTATAACGTGCAAAATCGTTACAGTAAGTAAATTTGAATATTTTTTGTTATGTGGATACTACCTCCTATTACAACCACTTATTAGAACTTAAAAGTGGATTACTCAAATTAAAAATATCTGCAATTTCGTTAGAATTAAAATGAGATGAATAATTTGTTAATAGGCTATAGTTTTGTATAATAATTAGTGTACTTATATACTTAAAATTTAAATTAATTCACCAAAACCCTAGCTTATGTTTTACATATTGGAGGGTGGGATAGTAGCCACCCACCCACCCTACATATATTCTGATACATTTCTCACTGTCACTGTTTATATTTCTAGAACACAATAGCTGAATTACTGTTAAAGTTAAGGAATTTTAAAACAGTATATTACTTGAAATTTTATTACCCATGTAGGGTGGGTGGGTGGCCACTATCCCACCCTCCAATCATTAAAACATCGACGAGGGTTTGGGTGAATAAATATTATTTTAAGTAAATTTAAATATTTTTAGTCTTGAATTTTTGCATTTTTCTATAATTAATTATCACATCTCATTTTTTATATCTGTTTGAAATAAAGGTTAATTAATTAGAATAAACACATAAAAATAAAACCATTAATTCCATCCACTCTGCACCCATTGTTCTCCGACCTCCCCATGCAGCCATCTGTATTAAGATCATATTTACAACTTCCATCCCCTCGCCCCTCACAATAAAATTATCTACACAAAACTTCCCCGTCTCGCGCCGTATGGCATTAATCACTCCCTTCCTTCGCGATTTTAACCCATCCACCGCGAAAAAGGGGTACACGTTTTGATAAATCGGTGAGCGCGTTTTGTTTTTTTTTTATTCTATCGGCCCGCAGCCCCCATATAACGTGCAGGATTTTATCCACAGCGCGCGCTTTTTTTTTTGTGTCTCTGCGCCAACCCCGAAAGTAAGAAAAAGGGGATTATACAGACCGGGCCGAGGGAGCTTATTTGTACGGATTTGCGGTGTACGCCGACGTTTTTTCAGCATCGACGCTTACAAGGAAACTGAATCAACGATGCTAATCGAATTTGATCGAATGCCGGATGGGTGTAATTAAATTGATATCAGTGAAATCCGATTAAAACATTACATTTTCTATAAGTTTAAAACTTCCTTTTGCTGTTTTATAAAATTACTTTTAAGTGGATAGTTTAAACCTTCAACTCCAACATATTATCAAATAGAACAGACATTACATCATATTATAAGATGTTTTTACATCAAATTCAAGATTCTATCGAAGATACTCTTAAGGAATACGAGGTATAGTAGGAAAGTACTACCCGTTTGCACCGTGTGGAGCGCTGGCGAATAGAGTAGGCGCTGGACGTATACAAATATGTTTAATTGTATTTCATCTGTCTGTGTGCACAGTTACGACTCGTTATTATTAACTGTAATGTTTATATGAGTGTTCATAATGTTCAAGAAAATTAAGAACCAGACCAATTGTGAAGTTAAGGCTGTCATTAAATTTCTCAACGCGAGAAATATACAAGCTTGCAATATTAATATTCATTGCCAATTAAAGATGTGTAGAGAGAAAATTCTAGGGAGAAATAAGAAAAAACAAAAATAGCTACAAAATATTATCAAATATTCCATGCTTCTAATGCCAATATATCCATACCAATAAGTAAATACACTTCAAGAAGTGAAACAAAACCAATAGTTTTATTTAAACACTATTTACACAAATACTTTATTCACTGCACTTCTGAAACGAAAATAGAATATTATCTGATTTTGAAATGACTGTCTTATTTCAAAATCAGATAATACTTTAAGAAGCCTTTATGCGATATATTAAAGCACAAAATACGATCCTAAAAAAATCGACACTGTGAACAAAGTTGATAAATCAATTTTATTTCTTAATAGTTCGTATTAATTTCTGTAACTTTTTCCTAGAATAAAATGTTTTGTGTAGAAATTCAAAAAAAGAATCATGATATGTCGTGATCCTTCCAGTTTGGATCTGCGTGCCGGATTTTTATCTACCCGCAGACTTTTTCGACACGAAGCCCAATCCGTGGGCAATTGTCCGCACGCAACTGATGTAATTTTAATTTCGGGAATCCACGGAAACCGGGGGGCCCCCGACAGTGAAAAGGAAGGAAGTCACGTGCGCCGTTCGCAAATTCGACTCGACAGTTTGAAAACGCCATTAAGTCAAATATTCGTAAAATTACGTATAGAGAATATGCATGTAATAATTCGTAATAATTGATTGAATAAAAATAAATCGTAACATTGAAATAGATTTCTTCCTTTAAAAAGCTTTACAAATATACAAGGTGTTTATTAAACATACAGTAAAAATTCAAGAGGTTATTTCCTGGGCTATTCTATGAATATTTTCTCTTTTAATGATTTTTTAAAACCTGCTTTGTTTAAAAAATACAAGGCGAAAAACATTTTAAACAACACATGCTCAATTTGAAATAAATCCGGTGATCTCGGTAGCCAGAGCTACAAATTGATTTCAGCGGGATTAAAGAAGTTTATTGTGGCTCTTGCAGTGTGTAGACGAGTATTATTCTGCTGAAAAGTTGAATTGGGCAATGTCTAAGGCTAGAGTATGAGATGAGGTTCTAGAATTTTTTCGATGTAACGCTGTGTGGTCATGTTGCCTCTAACGAAGATTTGAGGTGACCTAGAGCCGTGTATTTAATCGATTGTGAAGCATTGACATAGACCTTATCTTTCACGTGACTCGAAAGAATAACAAATCTTTAATCATAGATCGATAGCATAATCCACTCACGGTAACAGTTGTACCAGCCTCATTTTCGAATAAGCAAGGTCCAATCACACCGACAGTCCAAAAATCGCACCAAACAGTGACACGTTGACGATGGGGAGGCTTTTCAATAAGCATTCTTGGATTTTCCAAGCCCCAAATGCGACAATTCTGCTTATTCACGTAGCCTCCGAGGTAAAATGGGCCTCATAACTGAAGATGATTTTTCGATGAAAATCCGGATCATTTTTATGCATTTCAAGGACCCAATCAGCAAAGATACGACGTTGCTGGTGATCCATTGGTTTGAATTCTTATGTTAACTGAACTTTAAAAGCCTTCAAACCTAAGTCTTTATGCAAATTACGGGGTAATGTCGTTTTTGGAATGTCTAATTCCAAAGATCGACGAGGAGTCGACAAAACTGGGTTTTCGTTAACACTATTGGCTACAGCAACAATATTCTCAATTTTTCTTGAGCGATGCACACGGTTTCGATCCTTCACATCACTAAGTTGCTTTAATTTGGCGAAATGTAACTGCAAAATTTTCACAATTTCTGTAATAAATTTTAACAATTTCAATGCGTTGTTGAAGCGTGTATCGTTGCATTTCTACTAATGGCGTAGTTTTTGCTTGTAAAATGTCAAAAGATGACAGCTGCAAAAAATATAGGGCTATTCAAAATGAAACCTCTTATTGAAAAACCCTATACATCTATCCCTTCCTATATTTATAAGTTTTTCGCTGACTTATCTTATAGCGAATATTAAATAAAATTAGTTCTTGGGTACTTCTTTCTCTTCTGAAGCCACATTGTGTATCTTCTATAGTATCTTCAATCCGATCCCCAATTATTTTTTCCATTATTCTTGCTACTATCTTTCCTGGAACGCTTGTCAATGTAATCACTATTGTCTTCCATCTTGTGTATAGGTAATATTGTTCCTGTATTTCATTTTGTTGGTACTACTTTATTATTTACAATGTCATTAATTAGTTCTGTTAGTTGCTGTATATCTTCTTTATTAATATATATAATCATTTTAGGTGTTGTATCGTTTTTTCTGGCGCTTTTTTGGTTTTTAACTATTTTATGACCTCTATTACTTCTTTTTTCTGTTAGTTCTATTATTGTTCTAGTGTTTCTATTATCTCTTCCTGTGCGTTTGTAAGTTCTTCCAAACATTTGTCTTTTATATTCATTATATTATATTCTTTTTTTCTTTCTCAGTTATTTTAGTGTTCCGTAGAATAATTTTTGATAATCTCGATAATTACTTCTCATTTTCTTTCCAAATTGCGTTTACTATTCTTGTTTAGCTCTTATGACTTCTATCTTTACATCAGTCCTTCTTGTTTTGTATTCTTCGTAGTCTTATTTCTTTTTTGTAATATTATATTAGTACTTTTCCCATTTATTTTGTTTTGTGTTTATTTTTTCTCTTAATTCTTTCGGCAGCCACTACGTCTTCTTTATCTTCTTCTTCGTGAGTTTTGTTGTTCCTCAGCTTTCTTTGGCTGCCTCTAGTATATTGTGTTTAAGTGTCTCTCAATTTTCTTCAAATTCCTTTTGTTCACTATTGTCCTTGAATTTTTAATTTAATATTTCTTGGTATTTGTCTCGATATTGAGCTTCTTTTAACTTACAGTTATTTATTTTCTCTTTTACAATTTTTCTTCTGTTGGTTGTTTTTTTCTCTCCTGCTGAAACGGCTCGTCTTTGCAGAGCAAATATTCTGTTTGCGACTGCAGAATGTCTCCACAATAAGACCCCGTAAGAGATGTGTGAATGTACAAGTGTAAAGTATGCTGTTTTAACCACATTGCGTGATAGGAATTTTGTCAAGTTTCTCAGCAATTAGATATTTTTAAGTTTATTTGCTATTTGCTCCACATCTCAAGTTTTTGTCTATAAATATTTCAATTTTATACGGTGCTCTAGTATTTTTTCATTGTCCCTTTTGAGTGAAATATAATTCTAACCGTTTTTTCATCATTCATACTTAACTTATAGCAAGGAAACTAATTTTTAGCTACAAATAAAAAACTTTTAACTTTGTTTGTATAACACTGACTTTATTTAGTGACTATAGTTTCGACAATTTTAACTTGTCATTATCAAACTAGAAGTCTAGTCTAGAAGTCTAGTTTGATAATGATAAGTTAAAATTGTCGAAACTATGTAAAATATATAAAGTCAGTGTTATACAAAGTTAAAAGTTTTTTATTTGTGAAGAATAATGTATAACGAAGTAGAAGCCTCCACCGTTAACAGTTTAATTTTTAGCTACTGTACAAACATAATTTTCCTTCAGCAACAAATCATCGAAGTCATGAATAATGATAGATATCGTATTATCATCTGCAAAATGCGTTACACTAATGCTGCTATCATTAAATGCATATGGAAAATCATTTGCGTATAATATAGAAAGTAAGGGTTCCTTGTGGAATACCAACTGTCACTGGTATTTCTGACATAGTGTGCCTGAAAAAAGTTACTTGCTTTCTACCTGATAAATAGGACATAATCATTCTGCAGCTGAATGGTAAAAAGTTGTAGTTTCAATCTGCTATGGGAAACACAGTCGAATGCTTTTGACAAATGCATAAAGTTGGTTAGTACATATGATTTTATAGACATTATCATCAACTACCTTAACTACCGCATGGACTCTATTTTTTCCATTTCTAAACCCAAATTGTTCTTTAGAAATCAAGTCATTACTCTCGAGATAGTTTAACATTTTATTGTATAGTACAAGTTCAAAGATTTTAGTTATGACAGGTATAATAGAAATAGGTCGATTATTATTAGAGTTATTAGAATCTCTTAATTTTTGCAATTTTAATACTAAAAATATTATCAATGCAATTCTTGGCACGTGCAAAATCAACCAATTTATTTAGTCCAAAACCCTGAAACATATGTACTATTGTGAAAGTTTTTACATCATTATTAAGAAAGTTTACGTTAAAATCACCTGCGCAATTAATTATTTGTAAAAAAAGTCGTTTCTGTTTTTCCATTCTGAGGTCGTTGTTGATATAGACTCTTTTATCTTGGATCTTACTCTTATTTTTTATTATTTCTATTTTAGGGTCAAGGTTGTCCAGCTCTGAGATGAATAAATCTCTTCAACCTTTACGTTTTCCATTCCCTTTTCTACTTTAACCCGCTTTATAACCTTACTCTTTTTTCCAGTCAATATTGTAAGGTCTCAATACGTTTGCATATTTCCTTTTTCTCCTGTCTAGATGTCTCTTCTCTTGGTTTCATTTCTTTTCGCATATCTTTTAATTTGTCGTTGAATCTCACTATTGCTTTCTTCTATCTTAGGCATCATTTCTGTGACCATCCTTTTCCAATTAATAATCAGTGTGTAATAACACCAAAAAAAATATATAGAATGTATCAAGTGTATTGTCTAAATGGGCATTATTTCTTGCGATGAGCTCGAGAACCCGCCTAAAAATATATCGGTACCGCTGGGCCAATATTCCGGATCTGCTAAAACTACGTGTTGTTTATAATCCGATAATATAAACATTTACTATAAACATTATTGCACACAAAATCTTAACAATGTTTCATTTGTTCGAGAATTTTTTCGATGACATCCTGCTTTACTCTTTCAAAAAACAGCCATATTTTCTTCGGCTCTGATTAAAGACTCGATTTAATGGCTCCTATAAACAGGTTATTGTTTGATTTATTTCTTTTTCGACGGTTGACAGTGATAAATCCATCTTTATTGTAATTTTTCTTTCCGAGATTTATTTTAGTTCAGCTTCCAGCCGCTATGGCTTTACTACTCTTAACCCCAACAACTTCAGGGTGATTATTAGCTGAACGGGAAGTTGATGTCTTTGGTAATGCATCATCTACAGCATTGTTAATAGGTATTAAGGCTGCTCTTATGCTGTTGACGAAAAGTAGCCCGACTTCTTGATGTATTATTTGTCTGTCTAGATTTTTTTGTTGAATTTATGACTGAACATCAGTATTGTTTATACACAGATGTGTAGGATACTGAAGTGTGAGGAAGAGGGAAAATAAGTGGAGATGGAGCTTAAGGAGTTAAAAAGGGAAAGTGGCGGGAACTGATAGTATGAAAGCAGAAATGTGGAAAGAAATAGGAAGAGAATGAAGGAGAAAATTCAGAACACTGATGGACTAGATCTGGAGAGGAGATGAAAATATTTTGGAATCATGAAAGGTGGTGATACAGAAGAGGTGAAGAACTGCTCGGTAATAACTGTAATGAATACAGGCTATAAGGTTGCAATGATGATGGTGAAGAGGAGGCAGAGCGGAGGAATTTATTGCCAGAGACTCATGATAGTTTTAGGAAAGGCGGAGAAACGAGGGATAAGATATTTTCCCTGGTGAAACTAGTGTTAGTTATCAGTATTCTTAGATTTGAAATCAGCGTATGATTCGGGGTTGAAAGAAAGGACGATATAGCGACTGAGAAGCGGAAGGCGTGATTAGAGGAATGGTTGAATTTGTAAGGAATGTATGAGAAAGTGAGAAAGCGTAGAGTGTAGAGAAGATGGGAGGAAAGATTTCGGAAAGGTTCAGGACGTGGAAGGGCCTAGGGCAGGGTTGTCCGATGAGCCCGGTGCTCTTCAATATATATAGAGAGGACTTAGAGGATGTAAGGGCTGTTTGGAGAGGTGGTAATATGAAAGAGAAAGGTCTGAACGCTAGGGTACGTGAACGCTGATGTCGAGGGAATGGGAGGGAATTAAAGTAATGTTAGGGAGTGAAAAGATTTATGGACAGGAGAGAATTACGAGTAAACGTTAAGAAAACGAAATTAGATTTAGGATTAAGGGAAGAGAGGAAAGAATAAAAGAATTGGAGTTAAGGGAGAGGTAATAGAGAAAGTGAAACTGTTTAAGTATCTAGGTTTTATATTTAAGTGGATAAGAGGATATGAAAAATATGTAGGATGGGTGCAAGGATAGGCAAGGTAGGCGTGAAGCATAGTGAAAGAGAACTAGGGAAATAGTGAATAAACTAGGGAAGATATGAATGGAGGAAAACCTGATGTGTAGCTTGTGGGATGCGTACGTAAGTTCTATACTGTTATACGGAGTGGAAGAATGGGTGGTAAGGAGATATGAAACGTTAGAGAGTGAAGAGCGGTGGTTACTGAGGCAGATGATAGGGATAGAGTAATCGACTCCAGGACACATACTACTTCAAGAAACGAATAGAGAGAGGGTATGGAGTAAGGGAATAAAGAGAGTGACTGAGATGAAGTGAACCGTATACCACAATATTTTTTTATTATTACGTGATTTCGAAATGGAAATCATTTTGAAGGGATTTTTTTTCAAGACTATTGTTTGGGGATTTTTTTAGTTCAATTATTCATTTTAACTCACGGTCGTCAATGTTAATTTGGTTATTTTCATAGCCTTACATGCCTGTACTATTTATTTTGTTCATCGAAGGTGAACTGATTTATTTTCTATTAAAGACCTCTTCTGTTCATAAATTGATTGTTTTTTCATTTTTAATATTTCCAGTTAAATCTAATATGCGTGACTCAAGATGAAGATTAATTGTTCCTATGTACTCACTTGAAATTTGAGATGTTTGCAGTCTCTTCTGATTAGCCCTTCATTCATATCGATACTGGCGATATTTTTAGAGGTTAAGCCATTTGAACAGCAGTGAATATTTAAAGATTCGTCTACGTATATGCCACAAATTCTAAGTATGTAACTTTGATGATAGTTATTATAAACACTCGAATTTGTTTCATACTGAAATAAATAGTTCAAGTTAATATTCAATTTTGATAACTTTTCAATAAGAATTTTATGTGATATAGTATCAAAGGCTTTTTTCAAATCAGTGTGGATTATGTCAACTTGTAGTTTATTGTGATGGCAAATCACATAGAAATGCAGAAACACAATGAAAAAAGGAAGTTATTATTCTTAAAATTAGAAAAAAGAAGAAATCACCACTTGCGCGCATGCACCAACAATTTTTTGTTTACGTAGCGACATATATTAGGTAAACCACGCAACGCCATCTTAATTGTACTCACTATACTGATACCCCAAGTATATTAAAATAAATACTGTATATTAAAAAAAAACTATATATGTTTTTATTCAAATTATGTAAGAAATGAATACAATAATATCATGTAAACAACTACAGCAAATAAACAATTAAAACTATATTTTATTGATTCAGATGCAAAAAAATAAGGATTTAATATCTACACCATTATACATCTCGGATATTATATTAGCAACCGTTTGACTCGCGATAAACAAGAAGACGTTCTCGAGTGCAACGAGATGAAATCGTAAATCGGTCGCCCTTCCCCCCTCCTTCCACCTACCTGTTCTCCCTTTGAAATCCCCCTTTTCCACCTCGACGTTAATCAAAGCCTTTTTCTAATTTTCTCCACTACGTAAAGGAGAAGGGAGAGTTCACCTTCGCGGAATTAACAGATGTAAATTTAATAGAGCGGTGTTAATTAAAAAGTGCTCAGTCTAAAAGAGAGAGGGAGAGAGAAAGATGGAGATGGAGAGTAGTGGCGGATCGAGGGCACTCAATTACACCCAATCTTCTTTTCAAACTTTCGACGTTCATCCGACACCGATTCGTATTAAACGCTTTTAACTTAACTTTTGTCCAACTTTTAAAATTCTGTTTAAACGTTGGAAAATGATGTGTCAACACGATCAGGTTTAAAAACCGCGTGCGTCAATCCGATTAAAGTTGTGCGGAGTAATAAAACAACTCGCGCAACAATTACGGAAACTACGTCGGAATTGCGGGAAACTGTAAAAGTCGCGGATGGGATGGATACCTATCGGCGGAAAGGGGTAGGGGGGTGGAATGTACTCGGACGGAGAAGTTGGCGTCCACGTCGCTATGTTCATTGTTCAATCTGTCATAGTTTCAAATTTACTTGTTGATTCGCATTGTGTGCACAACTTCAAATTCCCTGCACGAGACGAAAATTACGCTCGAGTTCGTATATAAAAAAAATGTGTGCCAGAAAAAGGTGTATTAAAAATCCCCACTAAAAAATAATAAAGTTGTGTACAATTTGAAATCGAAATAAAACTCTAATTATGATTTTGATGAGAAAATAATATTTGTTAGAGGTTGTTCATTAATTTTTATTATAGACGCTTGCGAGCAGTACGTATACCAATAATAGAGGTAAAGAACTATTAAATTTTTTCATCTCTAAAAATTTTGATAATATTAATAGAGGTAGCAATCAGCCAGGAGGTTGGACACCACTGTTACATTGGTATGTTGTGGGAGAATCATTTTTGTTGGACCATCAGCCTCGAAGAAAGACGAAATTCGAGGTACACATATTGAAGAGTACTTAAGTGTGGTTACCGACGACCTTTACCTTAACATCGAAACCACAGAAGAACCTGAAATATCTGCGGCTATTTTCAGAAATAGCACCTTAAAAGTGTGTGAATTTCGTTGTTCGCTAAAGAGGAGATCTATCTTCAGAGACGTGCCCTGGTAGAACAAGGATTTAGGTCGTCTCGAGGTATAAGGTAGGAAAGCTTTCAACAGTACAAAGAAAACATTCAACTACGATACCTACAAATAGGCACTGTTGGAATATAATAAGGAGTTGAGAAAATAGAAAAGAAAAACATAGAAAACGTTCTGTAAAAGAGTTTCTGACACAATTCTAATAACCAGGCTCCACAAAGTCTTGTCTAGTGATGATGCGAGTTATGCAGAGAGGCTCAAAAAAATCTACGGAAGGAAACATATTACTATCCACTAGAAAAAATAAAAATAATGCTGGTAAACTGATTACCGAAGAAAAAATGGTAATGAGTAGTTAATAGCAACATGATTCATGATTCAGATGGCATTTTCCCTGCACTGCTACAACAGGGGCTAGATATAATAATCCAATACCTGCAGGCAGTTTGCGAAGCTAGCTTTACATTAGACTATGAAAAATAAAGACGTTAGGGTAATCTCTATCTCCAAAGCGAGGCGAAGGCCACACGATGAGGCCAAATTCTGCCAAAATTAGGAAACAGTTCATAGCTTCACAATAGAAATAGAGAACACAAAGAGTTTCATTGGGGGTTTTCGTGTATATTGAATGTACATTTGATAACACAACCTTCAAAATCAAGAAGGATATCAAGATGCCCACAATAAGATATATCAAAGTCGTACTTGAAAACCGTAAGACTGAAACCCAAAATGATACATTGGCTTTACTTCATGGTCAAGTTGATTCCATTGTAATTGCACAGACTGCTCGCCCGATATGATAAAATATTATTGTGAAGACGTTCTTGAATCAAATGGTGACAGATTAAACTGTGCCAACTGCCTCCTATAAATAACGATGATTATAATAGCTCGACTGCATCTATTACTGTAGTTGTGAAACCCATGTTTAAAGAAGAACTTGCATCAAATCGGAATTTAAATAGATGCTGAAAGATATGCATAACTAGTTTAAATAAAACACTTTATAACTTTGTTTTACCACTATATTTTGTATAACTGTGACTAGTTTCGATCATAAGCTGATCATTATCAAACATAAAGTGTTGATCAGCTTATGATCGAAACTAGTCACAGTTATACAAAATATAGTGGTAAAACAAAGTTATAAAGTGTTTTATTTAAACTTCTTATCAAAATGCACCACCAAGTGAACGCCGACATCATACAAGAATTATGCATAACTAAATTATTCATTTAAAAGATCGTATAACTAAATTGTAAAAGAGAATAATATTAATAAAATCCAAGAAATATATTTCATTAAAAGCTGATGTATTCGCGGAAATGAAAGACCGTCAATGCAGATCTAGGAACATAATAGTTTATAATCTACCTGAAAAAAGAGGAACTCTACTGATAAGAATGGAAAAGGATAATTCCAATGTATTAAACATTGTTGTACCACTTTCTGCTCTTTTTTCAAAAATTATATTTTTTAGAAAATCTTCAGATCGACCTCGACAGTGAAAATTACCCTCCCAGATCAACATTTCACAAACAAAATGTCTAAAAAATAACGGAAGCATAAAGTTCAAATCCGATTGAACACCTGATCAGAGAAATCATGTAAAAAATCTTAATAAGGAGCTCCAATTATGTAGGAGTAATGCAAAAACTAATTTAAGATTAAAAAACTGATTTACGAATAAAATATCATATATAAATAGAAGCCCCACCAAAATCTCCGTGGCTTCATCTTAACAATAGAAAGCAAAAAAGTAAATATTTTCTACCTGAACGTTGGAAAATTATATAGTAAACTAAAGGAAACATGTTGCAGTGTTCAACAATAAATATGAGACCCTCCCAACTTTGTTATTTTATTTCAAAGTGTTATGAAGTTTCATCCTGTATCCGCCGCGTCAATGCAAAGGAATTAATATTTAACATACGAGGTACTTAGATCGATGTAAAAATTATTGTGGAAACATGACTGGATCCATCGATAACTGACCCTGAACTCAGTTTTGGTTTTTATTTTGATATTTATAGACTTAATAGATCAATCTTAACTAGTAGTAAGTCTAGTATGGAGGAATATTGATAGCTGTCTATAATTTTGAATAATTTTAAAAGAGTCGAACATTCGTATATTGATATTAATGATTAAGTTTGTTGTTAGGGCAACATATATTCCTCCTAACCTAAGTGATAATTCTCTAGTTGCTGATGCTAATACGCAATTCATGTCTAAATATTTTGAATTTATGGATCGACAAGTTAATTATTATATTAAATCCAAGGAATATTTATTTACATTTTTACTAATTTTCCAGTTAAAATATTGGTATCTGATGAGAATTTTTTTAAATTTCAACATTAACATATGAAATAAATATTGACTATTCTAGTAATCATACAACTATATCTGATGAGATTATCTACGATTTTAAATCGGAAAATTTTAATGACATAAACAAATAATAATCATTAATAAAATGGGAAGATATTATGTCCAATCAAAATTTAGATACAGTTGTGGATGTTCTTTATTTGATCTAAGATGGTATCATTAAAATATTTGTGCCCACTAAATATGTTAAGATTATAAAAAAACGGGTTCCATTGATGATTACAATACATTTAAATGTCTCAAAACCAAGTCTAACAATTTATTTAATTCTCTTTATAGTCAAAATATTATTGATACCGAGACTAGCAATAACTGTCTGTTTTCAAAGAGATTCTGTAGATTTGTAAATCAAGCTCGAAAGACTAATGGATATCCTAATGTTATGAATCTACATAATAAGACAAGTCACTCATTTCCTGAATGTGTTGATTTATTTGCTGCCCATTTTTCTAGTGTTTATATAACTTACACTAATTATGACGTTTGTAGCAATTATTCATCCTTTAAAAAAAAAATTCTATAAAATGTGTTGAGATAAATAATTTAGTTTTATTTTTGTTTTAGGACTTTGGATATAGGATAAAATCAAAATTGATTTTAAATTATTTATCTCTTTGTGAGCGTATGAGGAAATTATACCTTTTATTATATATTATTATTATATTATTTTGTTTTTGTTTTAAATTTTACTTTAGGATAAAATCAAAACTTTCCTAAAATTGACTGTTTTTTATTTATTTGTTTTCTTAGGGATACCGAAAGGAATATTAATTGATTTTTATAGGTTTTGTTTTTGATGTAGGATGAGAACAAAACTTATTTAAAATTGATTGTTTTTAATTAATTTATTGTGTTGCTGACACTTCAAGAACTCAAAAATTTCTAAAATGCGTTTAGCAATTTTGGATTAGGATAGGATCAAAATTTATACAAAACATAGTTTTATTTTCTATTTTATTATGGGTATCTAAAGAAATTAAACTTTTATAAAATACATTCACGTAAATTTTTTTGTAATAAAATTCCTTTAGGATAAATTCAAAACTTAATAGTTCATAATTTAAAATTAAAGAGACTGACAATTTTGAGATAACTTAAGATTTATAAAATTATTTTTCAATTTTTGCAGTAAATGCGCTTATTCTATTGTGTTGAATTTTAATATCAATTTTTTTTTGATATTAGAATGATTTAATGAATGAAGGTAATTTTATTATGCCTCTCTCATAAAAACTCTCGTCACTATTGGCAAAAAAATTGAGATAGTCAATTTTCTCAAGTTCTTAGACAAATTTTTCACCAGTAAAATTGTTCGTCATGGATAGGGGCAGATGGTATTCACTTGGTGCTAAGTCCAGACTATAAGGTCGATGCATAAGAGCCTCCAACTAAGCTCCCAGAGTTTTTGGCGGGTCCCTATCGATATGTGTGGCCTGGCATTGTCCTGATGGAACACTATTCCTTTCCTGGCCAAAGTTGGCCGCATCTGGGCGATTGCTTCCTTCAGACGGTCCAATTTTTGACAGTACAAGTTAAGAGTTTTGCTATAGAGGAGCAGCTTATAGAAAATAATTCCATGCCAATCTAACCAAACACACAGCAAAACCTTCCTAGCTCTCAATCTTGGCTTGGTCACCGTTTCTGCCGGCGCCCCCACGATTCGACCACGACCGTTTCGCTTGACGTTGTCGTAAGTGATTCACTTTTCATCACGAGTCGCCAACCGCTTTAGAAATGGGTCGATTTTATTGCGATTTAGCAACGATTCGGAGATGGAAGTTCGGTCCATGTGGTTTTTTTGCGTTAACTCGTGTGGCACCAATACACCGAGCTCATTGTTGTATCCACCCCTATTCAAATGGTTCTTAACGCATCTTTTGTGAAATCCTTAGCTCTTGGCAATTTGTTATAGTATCAGGATCATAAAAACTATTCACATTTTCAGCAGCCTTGCCTTTATCGAAGATGAACTGTAAAATATTGCATATTTTCTCTTTGCTATTGTCTATATTTCTATTCAAACAAAACTGAGTCAACTAATAACAAAACTGCCAGAAAAGTTTTATTGGTACGAAATCTCATCTTTCTATCGGCATCTAGTGGAATTCGATCTTATATCTTATACAACGCGAGATACAAATAACTAAAGCCATCTATTGGAAAACGAATGGATTCCTTTTTACTACACTATACACACTATACAGTGTTACTCCTTCTTCTGTCCTATTTTCGCATCTTATATTTATTTTCATTATTTTATGTGTATTTATCTTGCGCATTTCTTTCCTTCTTAATTTTGTTTTTGTTACTGCTAATACTTTCTAGTTTGCGTCTGTAAACTCTTAAAGTTTTTCTTCTTTTTCTCTTATTACATATTCTATGTTTCTATCTTTATTATTGTTTTTGATTCGGTGTTATTATATTGTTTCTCTTCTACAAAGTTTTTTTTTTTTTTATGAAAAGTTCGAGTATTACAATTTTATTGTTGATCCGTTTTTCTCTCTTTATAACTTCTTTACTTTAAAATAGAAATAATTTTCTGTGCATATTTGCATAAAAACATCTAAAAGGATACAATTTTAGGTGTTTTTATGAACTTATATTTTGTGTTCACAGTCATCTATTTTATTTCCTTTTAAATTTTATTTACTCTTGTTGCTTTTTTAGCAACTATATTAGTTTCAATTCTTCTATGCATAAGTTTTCCACTGAATTTCTTTGTTCGGTGTTTAATTTTTAGCCCATTTGTTTCTGTATTTTTCTTCTAATTTTTGTCTACCTTAATAATGTTTATTTCTCTGCTTCAACCTTACAATTATTTCTATTCCTCTGTGGACAACATTTCCACCAATTTTTTTTATTTATCTTAGTAAATTTTATTTCTTTGCTTCGACCTTAAAATTATTTCTATTAAGAAATATAATATCTCATTGCTTCTTCCATTTTTACATCTTATTTTCATTTCTTTTAATTCTTTCGTTAATTCTTATAAAATAAAATGATAATAAAACAGTTTACTGTCAATACATTTTATTTCAGCCTTAAAATAAACTCAATAATTAATACATTGTTTTAGCGTATTCTTGACCGCACTCAATAAACTAGAACACCGTAAACCTAATAATCAATTATTCATTAACCTACCTCAATAAACTGAACATTAGTGAGGTTGGTAATCTTTTGAAAAGTTCAAGGCCTTACTGGGACAATATTATTAAGGTAGGTAAGTAGGCTAGTTTAAATCATTAATATATAGTGTATTGAGATAGGTCAGAAGTAGGCAGGATTGATTTTTATATACAGCTGATTGTTTTATGTATTTGCTTATTTATCCATTTGTTCATTTGTTCATTTATTCATTTGTTCATTTGTTCATTTGTTTATTTGTTCATTTGTTCATTTGTTCATTTGTTCATTTGTTCATTTGTTCATTTGTTCATTTGTTCATTTGTTCATTTGTTCATTTATTCATTTGTTTATTTGTTCATTTGTTCATTTGTTTATTTGTTCATTTGTTTATCTGTTATTATATTTAATTGTTTATTTGTCATCTGTTACCTGCCACTTGTAATATGTTTATTTCTGACATCTCTAATATGTCACCTATCAGCTGTCATTTATCATCTTGACATCTACTAACTAGCATTAGTCAACTTTCATACTTCCCAATTATTATTATTAAATTATTTTTCGTAATCTATCATCTGCCATCTGTGAATTTGTACATCTGTTTATCTATCACCTTTACATTTATCAAGTAGCAATTGTAAACTATCATATTTCTCTATTCTTTTTTTAAATAAATAATATATTAATCAAATTATTTTTCATCTGTCATCTGTCATCTATCATCTTTACGTCTGTCAACTAGCGTTTAAACCATCGTATTTTTCTATTATTATTTGTTATCTGTCATATGTTTATATGTGCATCTTTTTGTCTATTAATCTGTTTACTCGTTTTATTGTTAGTTTATACATTTACTTATTTGTTCATCTATTTATCTATTCATCAGTGCATTTCTTCATCTATAATTTGTAATCAGTTTTTTAATTGTCATCTGTCGTCTGTTTAACTGAAACTGAAAAGTGAAATAGCAATATTATTAAGTATTATCAGTCATCTATCATTTTAATCTGTCTTATGTTCATATATGCATCTATTCGTCTGCTAATCTGTTCTTCAATAATTTTTGTATTTATTCATTTGTTCATTCGTCCATTTATTCATTTGTTCATCTATTCAGCTTTTTATCTGCCATCTGCCATCTGTCGTCTGTTTATTTGTGCATCTGTTCATCTATTCATCTGTCATCTGTCATTTATCATATGACATCCGTAATCTGTCATCTATTATCTGCCATTTATAATCTAGACATTTACTAACTAGCATTAGTCAACTTTCATACTTTCCTATAATTTTTATTCTGTCATCTGTTTATCTAACACTTTTACATCTATCAACTAGCAATTGTCAACTATCATATGTATCTACTATTATTTTCTTAAATAAATTATATATTAATTATATTATTTTTTATCTGTCTTCTATTAAACAGTTCATCTGTTAATCTATTAATCGGTCATCCATCATCTGTAATCCGTCATCTCTTATTTGCCACCTGACATCTGTCATCTGTCATCTATCATCTTTACATCTGTCAACGATCTTATTTTTCTATTATTATTATAAATTATTATTTAACATCTTTTCATCTATTTATCTGTTAATCAGTTCATTGTTCATTAGTGCATTTATTTATTTTTAATTTGTTTACCTGTTCATTAGAATATCTCCTCACTTGTCGTCTGTCAACTGTCATTTGTCATCCGTGTTTTATCTATGAAATAGCATTTATCAATTATCGTATTTGAGGAACAAATAAATAAATGAGCAAATAAACAAAAGAACAAATTAGTGAAGAAAGTGTTGGTGTTTCAAAATAATTTTACTATACCAATCTTCACCTAACCAAAGAAATGTATTTGTTCATTTGTTTATCTTGTTCAGCTGTTTATCTGTTATCTTCTGCTATCTGCCATCTGTCGTCCGTTTATTTGTACACCTGTTCATCTGTCATATGTCATCTGGCTTTTGTTACCTGTCATCTATCATCTGTCATTTATCATCTTGTCATCTACTAATATAATATAATAAATAATATATTAATCATATTATGTTTCATCTGTCATCAATTCATCAGTTCATCAGTTAATCTATTAATCTGTCATCACCTTTTATTCATCATCTATAATCTTTACTTCCGTCAAATAGCATTTGTCAACAATCATATTTTACTATTATTATTTTTCATCTGTCATACGCCTGCTATTATGAGAAAGTTTTAATTGTCCGGACTGCCAATGACCTTAAGCAACTGGTAACTGATGGAGCTTCAATGCAACCAACACACATTAATAAATGAAATCTATGTGACTGACGTTTATTTTCAGTGCTAAAAATGCCCTAAAGAAGTTATTGGAAGAATTGAATTTAAACAACGTATACTGAATGTTAACTAGATAATAAAACAATTATAATTTAAGCTGCAAAGAAAAAATTGTTAACATACAACATCCAAATCAATATATCATTAAGATTTTCAAAAATCAAAAGATTTCAATTGAGAAACTCAATACTACTTACGTAGTATGCTTTATCTTTCAGCCACCTTTTATGACTTCTCTTTATTTAATATTTATGGTCTAAGTAATTTGCTATTCTAAGTTGATCCCATTAACCCTATAAACTGACAATCCTTAAATTTCTCTTATGTCATAAACATAAACATTTTTTGAAAAGCTAAATACTATATCTTTCTCCATATCCATCTCGGTTATTATCAACCAAACAACAGCCAAACAGATTTTAGCCAGAACATTTTCAGAAAACTCTTGAGACTCTTCCCTAATGTATCGAGGAAATTTATTGATGTGATAATCTCGTGATAGTATGTTTTATGAAGAGAACGCAAACTTTAAAAACTTACCAAATACATCAAGAAAATCTTAAGAGCTTTAGTTAAGAGGAACCTCTTTGGGCAAAAGTTTATTCAAAATAGTTATCTATGAGAATTATTGTCGTCTAAATTATTTCAAAAGGATCTTGTTGCAAAAAATTAAATCAAAATATTTGCTCATCCTATATAAATACAACTCCGAAAAATTTTGGCTAAAACATTTTCAGAAAACTCCAAAATGTATCAAGGAAAGATTTTAATGTGATAATCTCGTGATAGTATGTTTTATGAAGAGAACGTAAACTTTAAAAACTTCCCAAATACATCAAGAAAATCTTAACAGCTTTAGATAAGAAAAATCTCTTTGGGCAAAAGTTTTTTTTAAATAGAATTGTCTTCGTCTAAATTATTTCAAAAGAATCTTGTTACAAAAAATTAAAACAAAATCTTCGCTCGTCCTATATGAATACAACTTTTTATTTCAGAAAGGTTTTGGAAAACTCTTGAGACTCTCTCCAAACGTATCGAGGAATGTTATTCTTAGAGTGTGAAGAATAATTTTTTGTGGAGTAGATATTTGGTCTTAGAGTAATGATCAACGATATTTGAGGTTATGAAAGTGTAAATCAAGTTCTATAAATTCGGAATTGCTAAAATTTCTAGAAATTACAGGAAAACTACAATAAATGCTTAAATTTCTAAAATATTAGAAAAACTACCTACACATTTTGGAATATAAATTCTGTCCGTAAAAACAGTCAATAACATCATCCACAATAAAAAAATGAATCATCTTTATAAAGATTAATTGAATTCTTAATTGAATGTAAACCATATTCAATAGAAGAATTTATCACAGCATGTAGATATAAGTAGATGTAAGATGTATTGTGGTGTATATATGTTTTAGATTAACTTAGTTCGTAAATTTTGACGTAATTTTCATTTTGTACATGTATATGACACCTTGAAAATAAAGAGATATTATTATTATTACCTAACAATTAACCTATAATCGAAAAAAAAAACACAAACAAAATGGTTTTAGAAAGAATAGAAATAACTGGAAGTCCTATTCAGCGCAAAAAGAGGAAATTGGGCACTAAACTCACAACTCAAAATACGAAAATCTACAAGTCATTATTCAAGGCAAAATCCTGGGACATAGTAGCATCATGGGCAAACAAGGGTTAGAGTGGAAGATCATCGCAGCCAGAACTCCGCCCAGCTTCATTCATCCAAAATTTTTGTACGTTTTGTAGAATATATTCATATATATTTTTGGGAAAGGAAGCTAAAGACTAATAAACATAAACATAAACATAGTTCGTCACAGAATCTCATAGTTGTGGAAGCTACGAAATTGGTTCAAACTATCATCCACTAAATTATTACGCGTAGCCATTTCTAAAGTAAGGATTGTCATGATGATCAGCAACCTCCGAGGTTGAGGCTGAATAGAAGAAGAAATTATTTATATTTTTCAACATAAGGAAACATTATTTTGAATAATCTCTATAGATTCTCTAAAAATAACGTTTGTAGTTCCTTGGTCGTCATTGACCGAAACACGTGTCAGGAAACTAAATATTACAATATGAAACTAAACAAGTGTTTTAATTTAAAATTACCTAATATTAGAGTTATTATCATTTTCTTAGCAAATGATCTTGTTTCTGTAAAATTTTCAATTAAAAAATGTATTTAAAACGATCCTAAATATTCTTTCAAAAAAGATGCAATAGTTTTTATCAGACAAATTTGTATATTTTTTCAAGAGATAATTTTCTTACTATATTTATTGTTTTAAAATTTTTACGTTTTGGAAAATTATAATATTTATTTTTAAAACCAGTAATTAACTACATTAATATTTACATTTTTTATTTTCAGCTGTAATATATTTCAAAAACAATTCTTTTTATTATACCTACAAGTACAAGTTATATTCTACAGCACGTAAAACTTTGTATGAAAATTGAGTTAAATGGCATAATAACGCAAAGAAAAACACACCGCACAATATCCGAATACGTTCTTTTATGTATCTTGTTATGAAAACAAACATGTACTTGTTGCGCGCCTCATTTGAACCTCCATATCTACCTATTTTTTTTTCTTTTCAATTGCAAATATTTTAACCCTTAATATACTCAATTTATATAAAGTATTAACGTTTTGTTTGTGCAACTTTTATATTTGTTTTATGCGTGTAAATAAAAATCAATTAATCAATTCGTATAGGAGCGTGTACAGTTTACACGGACATGGATATCGGTGATTTATGGAGGCGGATCATGTTGAATTTTGTTTGTAAATTGCCGGCGACGTTTATGGTGGATGCGCCGGGCGGACAAATTGAATTATCCCATCTCCGGACGGAGGAAACGGAAAAGTTGTGCGGAGGGAAACTCGGGTTTTCATTAAAAGTCTGCGCAAAGTTGATTAGCCCGGTGCGGTGAACACGTGTGCCATTCTAATTCCCGATAATTCACTCGGGGCAGGGCGGGAAAGTGCGGTAACAAAATTTCAAATTTTCGAATTCGAATTCGAATTCGAATTCTACTCACCTCGTCGATGTAGGAAGCTTTCGGCGCCGGCCAGTTTGTTGTTGTGACTTTTTTTAAAGAAGGTGGTGGTGTTGTTGGTGGTGCGTGTGGTTTGTTTGGGTTGCACCGGACGACTGATAGGGGCACCGCGACGGCTACGCTGGGGCGTCTCGTTCGCGCCACGGACGCCACTGGCGCGCGCACTTTTCCCCATTGCCCCGGATGTGCTTTTGTATGGGTCTTTTTGCGCTATTTATCTCTTCCCCTTGTTTCGTTTGCATGTCCTTCTTCAATTCCGCACGAATAAATCTGTTCCATCATCTCGGGATCATGCATTGATTAAAATGGAAAGTCTCCAATTTTACTCTACAAATTATCCAAATAAATCAGCTACTATAATTTACATTTTTATTGATGCACAAAAAACATCCACATGAATAAATATATTTTATTCAAAAATTTAACATTTATTAAACTCATTTGCAACAATTATTTTGTCATTGATAAATTCATACATTTTACATATAAAATGATCAAACATTCCTCATTCGCAACAAGTAATTCATTACTAAAAACTTAAAGTTCGTGAATGTTGTCGGCGTTTACTTGGTGGTACATTTTAATTAATATTAAATAAAACACGTTTAACTTTGTTTTACCACAATAGTTATTTATTGACTGTGACTATAGTTTCGATCATAAACTGATCATTATCAAACTTAAAGTTTTTGATATTAAAAAAAGGTAATAATTTTTAATTAAAAAAAACTTATGCTATTCTGTAGCTTTAATAATTTAGAAAACATTCATTTAATTAATGTAATCGATTCAATTATAAAAGATTTCTTATAATTATTTAAAATATCATTGTGATTACATAGAGTTCAACAATCCATTTTCATTATGGACGGAATTACAAATTGCACACGTGCCGCTGGCGTTTCACTCGTAATTCATTCATTTGAGATGAATAAGTTAAACTTTGTTACTCTATTAATGACGTGTGCTTATAACTTTAAATTTTAAAAAACGACAACGTAAATTGTAATTACTACCATATATTATTAATGTAGTTAAATATAATAATGTTAATTTAATTTAACCAGACGATTTAAAAGATGTTATATACATTCATTTCTCAATTAAGTTAATAAGAGTTTAATTATAAATTACATTAAGCAATTTAGTCATACGAATTTGTTAAACCCTTAAAACAGCAAGCAAGGTATATAAATTACATAATTCTTAAAAGGCATGTAAAATTATTTAACAAAGCATCCACTTTGTTATTTAAAATTAGGTTACAATTTAAGCGCTAGAATAAAATATATTCAAATTAATAGAATCATCCTGATAAAACATATACACCGTTTTAATTAATTAATTAATTTATTGAAACCTTACAATACCCTATTGGTACTGTATATATATATAAAACGCTAACTATATAAAAAATCACAAAATTTCGCTCACAGTACTTGCAGGCGAAGTCTCACACAGATCCAATAACTTTCTTCTTCTGTAGGTACTTCTTAACTTTGGATGGTAGAAATTTATCCAATGTGCATTTTTGCCATTTAGACAATATTCCTGTCATTTTTAGTTCATTTATTCCCAATTTAGATGAGACTCATTTCTGATAATTTATTGTCAAATGAGACAATAAAATATCAGTACGATTATGATTTTCATATTAATGGCAGATGAGTAAATACAAATTCATATTAAAATGGTTTTTACGAATATTAATGAATTTATTCAATAGAAATACATTTTAGCAGATTTTTCATCAGCTATATTCTGTCTTATTTTATTCTACTTTGTTTTATTTTGTGCCATTCTATCCTCTGCTGTAATGTTCTCTTCTGTTCTCGAGTGCTTTGTCCTGCTTTGTCCTATTTGTCCTGTCCTGCACTGTTCTACTCTGCGCAGAGAGCAGAGCATCATCTCAGCTCTGTTTGTCCTGTTTTGTTCTGTTTTGTCCCGTTTTGTCTTTTCCTATTCTGATCTGTCCTGTTTTCTCAAAGCTTTGAACTGCTATGTTTTATATCGTTCTACTCTGTCTTATTATTTTGTACTTTGTCCATTGTTATTCTATTCTGTCCTCTTCTATCCAGTTTTATCCAGAAACAAGTTTAATGAAAAAGTCAATGGATCGAATCATTTTCATTCAATCAAATCTATACAAGTAACAACAGTTTAGGACCAAAACAATCTTATTGTAAGTAACAATTTTAGTTCGTTTTGGAAACGAAGCATTAAAACTAATTGAAGTTTTACTGATTCAAATTTTCCCTGTTATTTATATCTAATTAATTACTAAGCACATTTAAACTCAAGTGAGTGTCATTTTCATCAACAATTTTCTTTTTTGTTTCTTTATGGTTAGTGGATAGTCTATTTTTTTCAAAGAAATATGGTCTAAAATATTTAACATACAATGCTACAATCGAGATTAATTTTTTAACTTTAGTACCATGAGTATAATTAATTTTTGCATCATTTAAAGTGCATGATTTATAAGCAATTGATAAATTATTTTTTATTTGTCCTTGAACATTTAACTTAATGAGTTGATTGTATGTAAATCTTAGATTTTAAAATAATATCGGTGGTATAGTTAATAATCTTTCAGAAAGTTCCAATGTTTTCTTTTACAATTTTTGTCAAAATTTAAATACCATTGTTAAATTAATTTCAAGGGGGATTTTTATTGTATAAAAATTATTTTTTTGGTAATTAACATTTAATTTATGATTTTTTGTAATCAGTTATCCGTCATTTGTCATATGCCAAATATCATCTGTCAACTGACATCTCATTAATTTTTAATTGCTCTATCATAAACATTACTCGAGTTAAAAATTTGTTTTATAAACAAGGTTTTTTGTAATATTTCCTCTATCACCCGTAATCCATAATCTATCATCTGTCATTTATTAACTTTCATGTATCTTGATATGTCAAATATCATCAGTCATCTATTATCTTCTGTCATCTGTTTTTTCATCTTCTAACATATGTCCTCTGTTGTCTGTCATCTATCATCTGTAATATACAATCTATCGTTTGTGGCTGTCATCTATCACCTTTTACTTCCCATTATGCTGTAATCATCAGTCATCTGCCAATTGACATTTGTTCTCTGTCATCTACTGTCTGTAATCTATAACCTACCATCTAGCATTTATTATCTTTCATTTTCTTTATATGTCATACATCTCTAGGCATCTTTTATTTCCTGTCAACTGTTCTTACTTTTATCACCTATTGTCTGGCATCTATTATCTTTGATCTGTTGTCTGTAATATGTAATCTACAGTTTGTGATTTATCTTCTATCATCGATCATTCATAATTTGCCATTTGACCTTTGTCATCTGTTATCTATCATGGAGGACGTGGAACTGATTGGGAAGTGATTGGTTAAGGGTAGAACAATAGATCTTTTAGGTCGCAGTTCAAGAGAGGCTAACACACCTCATTAGTACCCTATGTTAACCTATAACCTATAACCTATCTATCATTTGCCATCTGTTATTTATTATTATAACATCCTGCTTTGTCCTGTTCTATCCTACTCTGTCTTGTTTTGTCCTGCTTGATCCTGTTCTGTCATGTACTATTCTGCTCTGGTCTCAGCTCTTCTCTGTTATTCAAAATAAATAAACAATTAACTTTGTTGGTATCACTTTTTATTTACACTTGTAACTATAGTTTCGACAACTTCAGCTTGTCATTATCAAACAATAGTGATAGTATTGTTTGATAATGACAAGCTGAAGTTGTCGAAACTATAGTTACAAGTGTAAATAAAAAGTGATACCAACAAAGTTAATTGTTTATTTATTTTGAATTTATCAAAATGTATCACGAAGTGAAAGCCTCCACAATTACTTATTTTCTTCTCTGTTATCTTCTGTATTTTTCTGCTCTGTCTTATTCTTTCCTGTTTTGTCAAGTTTTGTTCTATTCTGTCCTCTTCTGTCCAGTCTTTTCCTGTTCTATTCTGCTTTGTCCTTCTCTTTTTTGCTCTGTCCTGCTTTGTCCTGCACCATCCTGCTTTACTCTGCTCTGTTCTACTCTCAGCTCTGTTATGTTCTCCTTTGTTCTGTTCTGTCTCGTTCTGTCTGGCATCTATTATTTTCTGTCATATGTTCTTTCATCTATCATCTGTTGTCTGTCATCTATTATCTGTTGTCTGTCATCTATCATCTGTAATATGTTAATTTACCGTTTGTGATTTATCCGCTGCCATCTATCATTCTCACTTCTCATTAAACTGTAATCATCGGTCATCTATAATCTGCCATTTGTTCTCTGTCTTATATCATCTGTAATCTATCATTTGTCATCTGTTATTTATTATTAGAATAACCTGCTTCGGTTGTTATCTGTCATCTGTTGTCTGTCATCTATCATCTGTAATATGTTAGTTTACCGTTTGCGATTTATCTCTGTCATCTATCATTTTTACTTCTCATTAAGCTGTAACTCTGTCTTGCTTTATCCTGTTCAGTTATTTTCTGTCATGTTCTAATCTGCTCTAGTCTCGTCTGCTCTCAGATCTGCTCTGTTATGTTCTGTATTGTTCTGTTCTGCCTTATTCTGTCCTGCTTTGTCCGGTTTTGTTCTGTTTTGTCCTCTTCTGTTCACTTTTACTCTCAGCTGCTCTTATCTCAGCTCTGTTATGTTCTGCTTTGTTTTGTTTGCTCTAAGCTATTTTCTGTTAACTCATGTTTTTTTTCTGTTCTGTTCTTTTCTGTCCTGTTTTGTCCCGTTCTGTCTTGTTCTATCCTGTTCTCTTTTGTTCTGTCCTGCTCTATCCTACTCTGTCCTGTTCTACTATGCTCTACTCTATTAATTATGCTCAGCTCTGTCCTCTTCTGTTCTGCCTTGCTGTCTCCTATTCTGTCCTATTCTGCCCTGCTCTGCTATGTCCTGATCTACTCTGTTCTATTCTGCTCTACTCTATCTATTATGTTCTGTCCTCTTGTGTTATGTCCTGTTCTCCCCTGTTATGTTCTATTTTGTTCTGCTCTACACTGCTTTTCCCTGATTTCCCCTGCTCTGTTCCGCTATTACCTGCTCTCCCCTGCTCTGTCCTGTTCTACTCTGCTCGCCTCTATCTATTAAGTTCTACCCTCTTCTAGTATGTTCTATTATGCTCTTCGAGAGCAGAAGAGAGTAGAACAAACAAAGATAGAACCGAAAAGAATAGAGGAGTGCAGTGCTGTCCTGCTCTACTCTGCTCTTTATTGCTCTCTGTTGCTCAATTTCGCTCCCTCTTACTTTATTTCGCACTCTTTAGCTCACTGTCGCTCTCCCTTATCCATTATGCTCTCTCTTGTTCTCTTTTGCTCTCTGTAACTCACTTTCAATATCCTTTGTTCTTTCTTACTCTTTCTCGCTCTCTGTTTCTCTTTTTCACTTTCTGTTGCTCTTTTTGGATCTTAATTGCTCTCTTTTGTTCATCCTTTCTCTTTTTTCTTCGCTCATGCTCTGTCTTGATTACTTTTGCTTCCTCTTCTGTTCTCTTTGCTCTCCCTTGCTCTCTCTATCACTCTCTATTGCTTACTTTCGGACTATGTTACTCACTTTCGTTCTCTGTTACTCTCTCTTACTCATTTTCGGTTTCCCTTGCTCTTTTTTGCAATAAGTTGTTGTCTTTCGCTGCTCACTTTTGCTTTCTATTGCTCTCTCTTGCTCTCTTTCGCTCTCTAGTACTCTCGTTTTCTCTCTCTCTTGCTCACTTTCACTCTCCATTGCTCTCTTTCACTGTCTCTCTCTTGTTCTCTTTCACTCTCTGTTGCTCACTTTCGCTCTCCATTGATGTCTCTTGCTCTTTTTCACTCTCGATGGTTCTCTATTGCTATATTTCGCTCTCTTTCGCTCTCCCTCTCTGCCTCTCGCTATCTTTCACTTTCCGTTTTTCTTTCTTGCTCTCTTTCACTCTCTATTGCTCTTTGGATAACCAGTGCAGTATCGTCGGCAAAGAGGAGAGCGTATCTTAAGGGCTGAAAGTCGTGACAGAAGATGTTATAAAAGTAGTGAAAGCGGATATCCTTGTTGTATATCTTTTTCGATGAGAAACGGATCGGAAGAGAATAGATAAGTTCTGTAGAAGACGAAGTTATGGACAAGAAAACTTAAAAGGCGTGGCATTTTGAGAAGACAACACTTTCCATGTGCCAAACATGCTTTTTGTAAGTCATTAAAGAATTTACTTGCAACTATAGAAATTTTTTTCGATCTTCTTTACCCTTTTTCGCCCTCTCTTGCTCTCTCTAGCTCACTTTCTCTCTCTTTCTCTCTCTTGCCCACTCTCGCTCTCTATTGCTATTTCTCTTGCTCTCTATCGATCTCTGATGCTTGCTCCACTAGTTTAGCTTGCTCTCTTTTGCTTTCTGTTTCTCACTTTAGCTTTTCCATGCTCTCTCTTGTTTTTTTTTTTCGCTCTCTATTACTCTTTTTCGCTCCTTCTTTCTCTTTTTAGCTCTTTCTCGCTCCGCTCTCCCTTGCTTTCTTTCACTCTCCCATGCTTTCTTTTGCTTTGGTATGTTCCATTCTGCTCTGCTCTTTCTATTATGTTCTGCCCTCTTCTGCCCTTATGTCCCCAGTTCTTTCCAGTTCTCATATGCTTTTCCATGTTCTTTCCTGCTCTGTTCTATTCTGTCTTGCTCGGCTCTGCCTGGTCTTTCCTGCACTGCCCTGTTCTGTCCTATTCTATCCTGATCTGTCCTGCTCTGCTCTACACTCGCTTGCACAGTGCTTTTCTGTCTTATTCTGTTACTCTGTGTTCTGCTCTGTGCTGCTCTGGACTGAATTTATTATTTTGGGTTTCATTAAATACATTACTAATGGAGAAATATAGGGACCAATTTAAGTTAATTGTGTATAAATATGTGTAATACTGATTGGGGCAAAATATTCAATTTTAGAGAGATCTATTAATGATATTTGTAATAAATTTTATCACCTATTGTATTCCCTATTTAATCTTCATGTTCCAAAGTTTAAAACACAGTAAATGTTAATTATAACTATAATTAAATCTTATTCATATAATCGGAAAGCAATCTTTGAAATTAACGATCACAAGTCTCCACCGCATATTGCAACTAATGGTGTTCCACAGGGGTTAAATTTGGGGCCACTTCATTTTATAATACTATAAAATCTGCTGCTAAATTCTGAATTCTTAATGCATTTTGATGATATTGCATTGCAAATACAAATACTGAAGCAAATATAAAGTTAATTGTGTTGCATGCATATTTAAACACAAATGATACAAATAACTTAGCAAATAAGTCGATTAACTCTTACAGGCTTAACCAGACGATAAAAAAGAAATGTGGCTTTGTTATCGATTGAAACGCTTGAAAGTATGTTAAAAATTTGTGGGTCGTTCTAAACGAGGATCGGATGTCACGCGTCTGAGGATGAAGGGCGGAGGCCTAATGACGAAAATTTCTGTGGGACCGACCTGAAGACAAATTAAACAAGCATCAAAAGGAATCCGATAACCTTGATGGATGAAACTGGTAGACGGAGGAAACCGCAAAATATATTTTTTATTTAAAGTAAAGAATAAGTATGAAATAGGAAAAATCCATGTGATGATGATATACATTACGTCCAAGATAAAAACACGACCATTATTTCCAATTTATTTGCGGGAATCGAAGGGCGTAATAATTTTGAAATCATTTTTCACCCACTAATGCGAATTTACGACGCCGATGCAGAGGGTGCTCTCATCTCTCTCTTTCCCTCCCTCACCACACCATCCATTTCTTCCTTTAGCTAATTTCGTATCGAGAGGACGTCTAATTGAAATATGATCCCCCCGGTTTTAATTAAAAAAAAATTTCTGGAGGAATCAAAAGGAGAAAACTCGATTTTAATTATGCCAATTCTTATTATACATCGCGGAATTCGGATTTTTTCGAGTGTTAATTACGGAATTTCCGCCAAAAAAAAAATTAATGCTCCTCTATCAATTTATTTGCGTTTACGCTTCTGTTTTGTTATCGGATCGTCCCCTTCATCCCTTCATCCGGTTCATTTGTGCCTCCTGGCGTGTGCGTCCCATCCCTCGGTTTATTGCTTTATATAAAACGGCGCATAAATTCCGCAGTAAAGGGAATATTCGGGCACGTGCTCGGCCCCCCCATCTGATTTTAATTTCTGGATCGGGAGGGTGAAACGTTAAAAAATCGCGATCGCCGGAATTAACGTCTAATTGGTGCGGATAATGTCGCTTTGATCTCGTATTCGTGTACGGCCGGAAATGTGATTTTATACACCAACGATGGAAATATATATATATATATATATATATATATATATATATATATAAATTGATATTTCTGAATCAATATGGTTTATATATAATTTTTTATTTCGGTGTGTGTGTAATTGCTACCCAGGGATTATCTAAATATAGAGGAACGATTAGTCAATGGGATTATAAGCGGAGACATGGGGAAGATTATCCCTTTCCATTCACCTTATTTTGTGGTGGTTATAATCATCTTATTCTTGGCCCTGGCTCATCGTGGCATTTAAGGGATCATCTGAATAATTATTGTAGTTAACACTTAATTAATTTAAGGATTGTGCTATATGGGTTTCATAAAGTCGTAAATAGGATAAATTATTATTTAATGCCATAAAATAATTGGAAGCGTTGGTTCAATATTGAAACTATGAAATAGAAAACATCCTTCAAAAAGATTAAAACAGAAAATTTAGTGTTTAAAAAAACCAATCGATTAAGAAACGAAAAATTTAAGCGAGAAATTTTTTTACTAAATTACAAAGCAATCTTTAAATTAACATTAAAGTATTTTTCGCAAATTTTTGTTCTAATAAAATATTTAATTATTGTTCCCTATTAACAACAGTCAAAGTTGAAAGAAAGAAAAAGTTTTTTTTTATTAGAGTAGAGGAAATCCACCATTGACACCCTTTTCAGTCCAGGACCAAAATGTTTGACACTCATACGAATTGATCACTAATATTTTTAAGATCAGGTCATCCTAAGTGACGCTCTCATCGAAATTAGCAGCGTCGTCGAGAGGATTACAGTGATTTTGAACATTTATGTGCTAATTGATTACAAATTAGAATCTTCGTGTCCTTCGATGTTTGCTATGCTAAGTTTGCATTGACATCATATTTCTCTAGAAGGTTATTCCAGAGGGGGAGCTTCACCTAGATTTCTGTATAAGTTAACAGCGATCTCTTTGTTACACTACATGATACCAGATATCTTCAGGTCACGGTGGATCTGCGTATTCTGCGCGTAAGGAGAAGCATTCTCCATTAGCTTGAGGAAGACCCAAATACGACTCTTTCTCACTAGCGTTCCTAACACACGTAGCAAGTTGATGAGATGGTAGCTAGATGGAAGTAGCGCGAATATCCGCCTTGATCTTGCTAACCATATCCCAAACGCATAGTGGCATTTGTGATATTCAACCTAGCAGAAGAGTTGTTTTACCATCATTCTGGAACTACCGTCGATACCTGTAGCTTTGCAAATTTTGACCTATTTAATGAGCATGTTTAGCTCTTTCTAAGTGGCCGAATGACATGCCCACCTGCGGTTGTTTAATCATTAATGTAGGCCGCAACAGAATCACTGATTTCAATTAGTTGGATTAAGGGTGAATTGACACTCTAGATTATCCCCGAGTCTACATGGTCGGATTTGGTATAAATATGGTCATTCGCACCTAACAACGCTTGGTTTTCGTGCTCTTAGCGTCGGAAAAATCTTCCAAACAGAGTTTTATTGTTTCATAATCGACACAAAGCGGTTATTCTTCAGTTTACGTAAGTCATCTGGCACTTCGAGCGTGAGTCTATTGAATTCTATCATCAGAGACTTGAGCACAATGTCAACGTCTAAAGGATCAACCTGGGATAAGACTCAGCACAGAGCATGGCTGATGAGAACTGGTTAATGGCTGCTTTAGGGTCTGTTTTAGACCAGATGATCTGAAGAGAGTAGATGAAGAGTTCAACCTTTCTCTTGTATTTAAGCCAATTCGATGATTTAACCTCTATTAAAGGTCTCTTGATGCTGAATAGAAGATCCAGAAAAATTGGATTGTGTCGGAAGACAAAGTTGTCAGTCTTCCAGATATGTTGGAAAACAAGGCTAGGTCAAGCAAGTAAAGTATCAACGCTCTGATATCGAGTCTCCAGTTGTTAAGGAAATCTAAAAGGGATTCCCCGTTTTAGTTCCAATTAGAGCGTTTAAATTTAAGTCACCTGCCATGTTGTTGCTAAACACAACGTTTAGATCATTCATAAGCATCAGTTAAATTATTGGTAAGCTGATACGATCTTCAGAAGTTTGATGTCAGATTTAGCAATAAATACAGTTATCTCTAATTTCGTGATAGCACTGAAAGAAAAGCGGAAATAGTCTGTACCCCTTAGACATAAATTCTAGTACCGTCATGAAAGGTATCGTGTTGGTGTCTTGAATATAAGATCTATTGTCTAAGCAAGTTAAATATCCCAGGGATGTAATTGTATGGCTGTCATATGAGTGTCCATTGTGAGAGATAATCGGTTGAGAATCTGAGACTCAATAACCATTTGCGAAACTGATGATCTGTGCTGATCATGATGAAACATCCTTAAATGAAGCCATGGAACTTAGTAACGGCCCAAATAATGGCTAGGACTTCTCGTTATATCGTGGAGTAGTTCTCTAATTTGGTGAGGAGGGGCTGGCATATTGGACAGTGTGCTCGTTCTCTTTCTCCTCTTATCCCACCTGGATGAATACCGCTTCCATAGCATAGTCACATAGACAGGGCGCTTCAAAAAGGAGTTTCTTCAGGAGGGTGAAGGCTTCCTCCTCTCTTCGATGGATTATTTCCACGTAACTTTCTTCTTGGTGAGGTTTCACAAAAAACTTTGCTATCAGGAACATTCTTGGACGAACGATAAAACTTATTTCTTATTCCTTGGGGCACGTCTTCTGCTGATAGCTTGCGTTTTCTCTAAATTTGCCTGGATCCTAGGTGCCATACTTGGGTGCGGCCAAATCGCGTTTTCTCACTATTTATTCTTAGGCGGTAAGCACGAAGCTCTTCCATCACTTATAGATCGCTTTGATGCTGCTCGTATGTGAAGGATAAGCCTATAAGGTCATCCAGGTACACGAGAGGTACCGATCTTTGGTTGCTCTTCAGTGGCAACTGGAATTTGTCAATATCCACTTCGTAGGTCGATGGTGGATATCCATGACGGATACTGATTGAATGTAGCAAGTCATCAATGGTGTCTCTAACGGTGACGGCATTTAACCGTTTGCGGACGAGTGTGGAATATAACCGCCTAAATTTAGCGCTGCTGCAGACATATGTCTGTCGTCGTATTCAATAAGATACGCATGTGTATCTAGCCTAAGAAGTCGAGTTTCCTCTAAATGAAATTAGAGACTTTTGGACGATGAATTCTTATCATCCGTATAATGTAAACTTACAATACAAAACAGAAGAATTTCAGAACTAATTTCAGTTTATTTGATCAGGAGTTCAGTGTCACTACCAGAGAAACCAACTAAGATTTCTGCAAATTTTATATTTTATAACATCCTACATACGATGGCTTAAAAAGATCCAGAGAGATTGCAAAATGAAATAGTTCAGATAGACATATTTATTTTTATTGGCTTGGAGAGACAAGCCTATTATGACCATGCTCAGCACCAGCTACCTTATCTTCAAAAACCATTACTAAAATGTCATGGAAAGAAGTCAAGCCAGATGTAGAAAAAGCAGACCAATGCACAGGCACATTCTGTTACATGAGAAAGTCTCGAAAATGCTGGCGCAAATTATTTTTAGAGGCATTAGACGTTTCAGTGCAAAATTCCTGTCTAATATATTTGGAACATCAAAAGAAAAACAATATAAAAAGTCAAGTCATTTACAATTTGTACGTCACTTGGTAGATTGGAGATTTTCGAGATGCTGATCCCAAGCCTCCTCGTCTTCTAAAAGAGCAGAAAGGCTTAACGGCCTTCTACATATTATTCGGCAAAAGACAGGAACAAGTAAAGATCGTATCGTATGCTCGAATCGGAAGGTAAAACATGGAAGGAGAAGGAGTCAATGTACTATTGTCCAACTTATTCGGATAAGCCGACCTTGCACATAGGTGATTGTTTTATAGATCCTCCAGGAAGTACGTAGAATGTCGTTCATATTTATGTGTACTTCTCTTGAACTATCATTCTTGATTCCAGGACTGTTTTGTTGCAGATTATTTCATCTGCGAATGTTACTTTCAGGTTGCCTGGCCAGAATTTGTGACTGGATTCATGGAGTATGTAATAATTTTGAGGCGATATTGGCTTTTGCATCAGAATCAAGTGAAACTGAACACGGATTTGTGGTAGTGCTTACCGAGGGAAATTCTGCTGTAGCATTGGCTGCTAGAAACGGTGTGCATATCGTGTATTTACTTCTGACGTCTTCGGAAAACGAAAATTTCGTTGGCTGTCTGTAGATTTCTCTAGTTTTGCTGCTTCCTCTATCTTCTCACTTATAGTAATTGCGGCAAACGCACACAGTACAGTTTCTTGCTGGATTGTTAGTTAAGTGCTGCCGATGATGACTGGTTGGACTAACAGTTCTTGCACCGTTGTACTCCTGTTTTGGGTTGGAAGTAATCGGTGCTCCTTAGTTTCAACGGAGCATTGGTCCCTTTTATCTCTAATAATCCAGAATTATTTAAAATTAAGTTCGTTCTCTCGTATGAGCAGATGACTGTAACTGTCTTGGGTTCGTACCGATTAGCAGACAGACTTAAAATAATGAACATGATACTCAACTGCTCTAATATAATGTCATCTGACACTTGCTTCAACGTGAATGTAGCAGATGTTGCTGTGATAAGACCCCTTATTAATAATAAAACCCAGAGGGCACTGACTGGTGATAATAGTGGTGAACGTGGTTTCTTTTGGACACCACTAGATATATGAGTTGTAGTTGACTGCGGATGAATTTATTTCTGTACTTTTTCTTCGGAATCCTCTTAGGTTTGTAATTGCGCTTTTGTAGTTTGCACCGTCAGCTCTCTTGTAGTTTGATTCGTGCAAATTTTCAGTTTTCTGCATTAATATTTTTTTACTTCATTAACACCTTGATATTTTCTTAAATGCATTGCCATTGTTTTAATTTAGCGTAGTTTATTTCATTCGAATCTTTGCTGATGATAAATTAATTAGAAGGTGGAATAGTGGCTACCCACCCACCCTACATATACAATGAAATTTAAACTATAAACCCTCGTATATGTGCTTAGAAAAATATTATTACATTAGAGATTTTAATAGAAATAAAAATATAAGCAATGGAAGTGTGTATAAAATACAATTTTCAAACATTTTTATTATTTAATTTATTAGAGGCTGGACTGTAACATGCTCACTCAATTTAAATATTCACTGTTATTTTAGCACAATTATTGATACCATAATTTAAACAAAAAGAAAGTGTTTTGAATAAGCACAGTGAAGAAAAGAATATTATATAGTATTAATATTAATTAAGAAAAGGTTTTATTAATTTTCTTAGAATTGAAAACAAGAATTTGCAGTTTAAGTATAGAAATGTATGTAGGATGGGTGGGTGTACACTATACCACTTTTTATCTTTAGAACCTAATCAAAATTTTACTTAAGTAATATTTTATCTATACGTGGGATTTTGAACAAAATTTCTTTAATTTTTGCGCAGTTTAATTCATTTAAAATTTTACTGATCATAAACAAATTTGATGGTGGGATAGTGGCCACCCACCTACCCTACATATACAATATATTTTAAGTTACATACCCACAATAATGTGCCTGGAAAAATATTATTATAAAAGTGATTTTAATGGAAATAAACTTATAAGTAATGAAATTATGCATTAAAAATAAAATATTGGCACTCTGATTACATAATATAATTAGTGGTTGGATTATACCCACTATCCCTCCCTCCAAAACATAAGAAAAACTTTATCGAAAAAATATTTGTTTTTTACGTGGGGATTCAAATTTGAGTTTAATTTCACTCAGTTTATTTCGTTTATTTGGCTGATTATAAATTCATTTGAGGGTGGTATAGTGGACACCCGCCCACCCTACATATATAATATAATTTAAACTACATTAGCTCGTTTATGAGCCCAAAAGAAATATTACATTATAGTTTCTAATAGAAATATAATTATAGGAAATGGAAATGTGAATTAAATCAAATCTAAAAACACTTTTTATTAAGGGTTAATTAAAAGGTGGATTATACGACGCCTACTTATTGTAATTATTCACTCCTATCTTTAGTACAAAAGCAAAAGTTTACAAAAATAATATTTGCTCTGTACATGGGGATTTTAAATTAAATTTTTATTTTGACGCAGTTTATTTCATTCAAAACTAGTGCTGATGATAAATTAATTTGAGGGTGGAATAGTGGCCACCCACCCACCCT
Organism: Ontholestes murinus; assembly: GCA_963969525.1. Lineage (NCBI taxonomy): Eukaryota > Metazoa > Arthropoda > Insecta > Coleoptera > Staphylinidae > Ontholestes > Ontholestes murinus. The sequence continues at coordinate 73,283,762 of OZ018391.1, forward strand.
ACATATATAATCAAAATTAAACTACAAACCTTCGTTTATATGCCTAAAATATTATTATATAAGATATTAAATAATTTTAATAAAAATCAGATTTTAAGAAATGGAAATGTATACAAAAAAAAATATTCAAACACTTTTATTAAATTCAATTAGAGGGTAACCTACAATTCATCCATCCGTTCTGAATATTTTCGGCTATTTTAATTGAATTGCGGTATTTTAATTTTTAAGAATAAGACAGAGTTTTACTTACTTGGAAATGAAAACGAGGATGTATAATTTAAGTCTAAAAATTTATGTAGGGTGGGTGGGTGGTCACTATCCCATCCTGCAATCTTTAAAACATAAGCGATTGAAATAATATTTGCATTATGCGTCGAGATTTAAAACTGAATTTTTATTTTTCCGGAATTTATTTCATTCAAACATTCGCCGATGTTAAAAAAAATGGAGGATAACATATAGGTCACCCACCCACCTATTTATTAAATTTAATTAGAGGTCGATTATAAGACGCTCACCCAGTGTAAATATTGACTGGTGTTGTTAAATAAAAATAAATAAAACAATCAAACAAATAATTAATTTAGATTACTATCGAGCTGCGCTCTTCTCAAAGTGAAAACATTTTTTTCTCTAAACACAATTGCTGAGAAGAAATACTTGACAGTTATCTAATATAGTTAGATTTTTCAAATTATGTTTTGAGAAGAAAGAAGATAGTTATCGAAATCAATTATGGTTTCTGGCAATTTTTAAATAAAAGATTTTGATTGTAAAGCTTCGATTTCTTGGAATAATTCATTTAGATTACTATCGAGCTTCGCTCTTCTCAGAGTGAAAACAGTTTTTCTCTCTAAATGGAATTGATGAAAAGAAATACTTCATAGTTTTTTAATAAAGCTAGATTATTTAAATTAAACTTTGAGAAAAGCGAAACTCGATAGTTATGATAATAAATTATTATTTCTGACTATCTTTAGGTAAAAGTTTTTGATTATAAAGCTTTGTTTTCCTTAAATAATTCATTTAGATTACTATCAAACTTCGCTCTTCTTAAAGTGAAAACAGTTTTGCTCTCTAAAGACAATTTATGAGATTAAATACTCAACAGTTATCTAATACAGTTAGAATGTTAAAATTTCACTTCCAGAAGAGCAAAGCTCGATAGTTATCGAAATAAATTATTATTTCCAAAATTTTTTAGCTAAAAGTTTTTGGTAATAAAGCTTTGATTTAGTTAAATAATTTATTTAGATTACTATCGAGCTGCGCTCTTCTCAAAGTGAAAACATTTTTTTTTTCTCTCTAAACATAACTGGTGAGAAAAAATACTCGATAGTTGTATAATAAAGTTAGATTTTTTTAAATTACACTTTGAGAAGAGCGGAGCTCGATAGTTATCGAAATAAATGGTTATTTATAACTATTTTTAGGTAGAAGTTTTTGATTATAAAGCTTTGTTTTCCTATAATTCATCAAGATTACTATCGAGCTTCGCTCTTCTGAAAATGGAAACCATTTTCTCTCTAAAAACAAGTTATAAGTAGAAATACTTGATAGTTATATAATAAAGTCAGATTTTTTCAGAATTACACTTTGAGAAGAGCGAAGCTCGATAGTTATCGAAATAAATTATTACTTCTGACAATTTTTAGCCAAAAGATTTTAATCATAAAGCTTTGTTTTCCTTGAATAATTCATTTAGATTACTACCAAGCTTCGCTCTTCTCAAAGTGAAAACAATTTGTCTCTCTAAACATAATTGATAAAAAGAAGATATGGGTTTTTAAATTACACTTTAAGAAGAGCGAAGCTCAAAAGTTATCTAAGTAAAATATTGTTTCTGATCATTTTTAAATAGAAGTTTTTGATTATAAAGCTTTGCTTTCCTTGAATAGTTCATTTCGATTCATATCGAGCTGCGCTCTTCTCAAAATATTGGTGTTTAAATTACACTTTAAGTTAGTTTTAGTTTTTAGTTTATATTTATGTATGATACTATGACATGTCTAATATTGATTTTCAATGAACAGACGAATAAATTCTTATCTTATCTTATCTTATCTAAGAAGAGCGAAGCTCGATAGTTATCTAAATAAAATATTGTTTCTAATAATTTTTAAATAAAAGTTTTTGATTATAAAGCTTTGCTTTTCTTGAATAGTTCATTTAGATTCATATCGAGCTGCGCTCTTCTCAAAGTGAAAATATTTTTTATGTCAAAGCACAATTGATGAGAAGAAATACTCGATAGTTATAAAATAAAGTTAGATATTTTTTAATTACACTTTGAGAAGAGCGAAGCTCGATAGTTATCGAAATAAATTATCGTTTCTAATAATTTTTAGGTAGTAGTTTTTGATTATAAAGCTTTGGTTTTCTTAAATAATTAATTTACATAACGCAATTATTGAGAAGAAATACTCGATAGTTATATAGTAAAGTTAGATTTTTTAAATTGCACTTTGAGAAGAGCGAAACTCGATTATTATCGTAGTAAATTAAAAACTAAGCTTTATAATCAAATACTTTTAATAATAAAAATATATATTTTTGCGAAATTTATTTCATTCAAACTTTCGTTGATGAATAATTAGAGGGTGAGACCACCCACCTTACATATATATTAATATTTAAACTAGATACTGTCGTTAATGTGCTCAGAAAAATATTATTATATAGAAGATTTTTGAAAAAAAATTTTTTTTAAGAAACAGAAAAAATAGATTTAAGATTTATATTACAAAATATGAAAATATACTTAAAATTTCAGTTAAAAAGAGAACGGGTGAAGTTTTCTTCATCGAATGATCTTCCACTTACATCCAAGATTATATGTCATCTTTACTTTAAAAAAATACCATCTATAGTATCTTTTTATAATTATAATGCTTGAGTAAAGCATATTTTAGTCTTTTTTAGACTTATTTTAGCATGCGTGTCACTGTCAAATTTTTGATTTAAATTTAATTGGAGAATGGATAACAGGACAGCAATTTAAAATCTAATGTTGATTAAACGAAATTACTGTTTTTAAATTTTAAACTATACAAAGCGGTTTTATTTATTTTCATGGAAACAAAAAGGAGAATTTGCAGTTTAAGTTTCAAAAACATATGTAGGGTGGGTGGGTGTCCACTATCCCATCCTCCAATCTTTATACAATAAGCAAAACATTACAAAAATAATATTTCATCTATAAGTGGAAGTTTTGAAATAGATTTTCAATTTTACGCAATTTATTTCATCCAAAAATTCTTTGACGATTATCTTTAGGGTGTGATTAGCACTAGAAATCTTTCTTTCATTTCTTAATTTTAATTCCACTATGTTATATCTACATATAGAAAATAACTTCTCTAGTTATTGATTCTAACAAATTAGATAACCGAGGTTGTTTGTAAAAAAAAGGAATTTGTCCATTTGGCCACGGGGCGAGGATTTAAATTCAATCGAGAGTCCCGGCCGGCCTCTCCGTTTCCGGTTCCTTTATTTATTTATTTAGAGGAGGGATCGTGGGGAAAGGGGGGCTGGGAGGAATTTCCCTGATGTGGTCAAATGGACGCGTTATCCGAGAGACCAGGCTGCGAACACTGCGGTCACTTGCTTTACAACCACTTGTCCACTGACACAAGATCCGAATCGATATAACAAACATATGCCGCTACAATTGGTATGATTTACCACCCCTACGTATACACATTCTACACTCTAAAATGAGTATATCTATATAGACAGATTTAAATCAGTAAATATAACATACAGATTTTGATAATCATTAAAAAATATGATAAATAGATTTGCAATAAAGAAGAAAATATTGTTATTACAGTTTGCGATTTTGAGTTTAAATGTATAAACCGTGGTTTAATATAAAATTGTAGGGCTAAGAGACCTTCGGCCGATGGCCAATGAAGAAGAAGAAGAAGGAAACCAGCATAATTATGTCTTATTAGTATTATTGTATAGGTGAAAACCAATGAAGAAGGAGAAGGAAAGCAGCATAATAATTGTTATGTATTATTATTATTGTATAGGTTAAATAATACTCTTTGGTTATGAGAATTTACTCAGCACATAATGAAATTTCACCAAGTAAAATCCTCATCAATTCATTTGTAATTGTAATTCTATCTTCAATAAACTCGTTTATCTCTCTCTATAAATCAATATGTAAAGTTTATTTGACTAGTATTAATACCATGTTGAATAATAACATAATTTATTATTTTTTAAGAAAGAAAATCGATTTATTGAATATATGTTCTTTAATTAACACATCCCTCTTCTCTCTCTTCTTGTATTCTAATAATTGAATTAAAACAAATAATATGTGTTAACCTACTTAATTATTAATTTCCATATCCTCGTCACAACATTTTTCTTTATTTTCGTACCATTTTTTTTTGTGCCGTTGTCGTATTTGAAAGCGAAACGTGGAAACCGCCGGAGCGTGACGTTTTTCCCAGTTTTTCCGGGCCGTTTCGGGCGCGCAAAGGGCCGGCCCCACAGTGCTCACGGTTATTATTTTTGGAGCAAACATTGCATGCCGCCGATATTTGTGTTGTTGTTCCTTTTTGCTACTTTGACCGTGGCCAGGGCCACCACCCCATCATTTCTGTGCGTTCGAGTCTGAACGTGGAACTGCGTAAACAGAAAATACAACAATAAACGGCGCGGAAATATTCGAAATTATTACAAACTCGAGTGGAAGGTAATAGTTTATTAGGCGAGGCACCTGCCGACAATTTTCTCGGGATATGTATAAAAATTTATTAGTGTTTTTATTAACGTTATTACATCTTTCACTATCCTAGAACCTAAATATCTTCTTTAATTTCCTAGAATACAAATCTTTTTTTAATATCTTGTCGTACTCTTTACCTTTCTCAATAAATAAATCATTTAGGCTGGCGTATTCTGGACTTATCGCAATAAATTATGTTTTATAGAAATGCTCCCTTGTATATGACAGGTTCTTAAATAACTATACCAACAATAGTCATAGAAATCTTTTAAATACGTCCAAAATACCGAGACTAATGTGTACAAACCATAGAAACCAACATTAATATACGGAAGCATACGCAGGTGTAGGAATTTACTACATAAATTAGCCCTAGAAGAGAAGTATTACATTCAGTAGGATAGCCAGCATATAAACTAAGCTATTGAAATAAAATCTTTGACACACCGACGCAAGAAATCATTTTTATTTCGCTTGAACAGCTCCAAATAGCGTTCTTAATCGTTCTTATTTGCGGTGTGATGTGAGCAAAAGCGGCACCCACTTTGAAAAAAACTTATGTAAAATTGTATAGACACTTCCATCTGATATCTTGAAGGTGGTAGCTATCTCATACAACTTCATTCTGCGGTCTTTTAAAACTATTTTGTGGAAATTATTCATGTTTTCCGGAACTTTTGACTTGGGACGACCAGAGTTTTCAGCATTTTTTGTACTTTATGACCGCGTGTAAATTCAACGTACTAGTCAATAATCACGTGGGTCTTTCAACAATGTTTCCAGATATGTCAGACCAAAATTTTTTTGAGTAATGTGTTACTTACACGCAGAACGCGTCATTGTATGGAAGAACCATAGAAGTCTGGACCATTAGGTAGAAGTGGAGGAGACAAACAAAATTAGTGAGACTGGGCCGAGGTGACCTGATGCTTTTACTACAGCAAATAAGGGCACAAAGTGAACAACTGCGACTGAGGGATGGATAAGAGAAAAGGCAATAAACAAGAAAAGGAGTGAAATAATGCCGAAAAGGAAGCACTCGGCGTAGGAAGGAATAAGGGAAGCGCCTGAAGAAGGATTGCAGGTAGGAGCATCCATGAAGCTGAGCTGGCAGCTGTACTAGTGGGGGTAACAGAATCACGCAGGAGAAGACACAAGTGTATAACAATAGAGACGGACAACAAACAAAAACAACATAACAGACAATGTAATAGCCCAAAAAATACAGAAAGAAGCGTAAGACGTGGAGAACATGGGTAGCAAAATAGTAATAATATGAAAAAAGGGACATACTCGAGATAACAAAAGAAACGAAGCAGCGCACGAGATGGCAATACAAGGACAAGAGAATAGAGGATGGGCAACAATGAAATGTGGCCTATGAAAAGAGCAGGTTACAAAGGAACATAAATGCAGCAACAAGAGTGGAACCTGGAAGAACGAGGAAGGGTAACACAAAGGGCATGCAGAGATGTGGGGCTGGATGGGATCAAAATAGGGCGAAAATCAATACAAGCAGTCACATGACATGGCAACATGGAAGCGAATTTTGCCAGGTTAAAAATAAAAGAAACGGACGGGGCTTGCGAATGCGGCAAAGGAAAAGAGGATGCAGATCATATCCTGAAAACATGCACGCTGAACGACAGGCTGAGCATCAGGATCGAGATCATAGACCTAAGAATACAACTAAGGAAACAAAACAAAACGTGCTAAGAGCAGATCAACAAGATCGACACCTTGGCATAAAAAACAATAAGGGAAGAAGTAATAAGAGAATTAGAAGACGATTAAGAAACGGACATAAAAGACCAAATAAATACATAATCAATAAATAGAACAATGTAAATACACGTACACGTACAAAATACTTTATCCCCGCTATTTTTGAAGTGAGGTGTTGGGATGGGTTCACTTGGCTGTAACTAAATAGAGCGTTACAACAAGCTTAATAAGATGATGATGGCCTTGTAAAGGTTGCAACTATAGTCCTATTATGAATCATCTGTATAATATCAACAAAGTGCAGGAGGTGGCAAAGAATATCTAGGATGCATGCAGAAGAGAATTCTAAAGGAAGCACGAAACTTGGAACCAACACAGACTGATAAACGAACGAGTTAGAGAAAATCAGGGCCCAAATTAAAAAAAAAACATGATTACAACAGACCAGAATAAAGGACTGTAGAGAGATTAATTGCGAGTGTACAGAAGAAGTTTGATGGTGGTGGATTGACAAATAAAGAAGGAGGGCAATGTCAAAAAAACTCATTAGAACAAACCCACAATATAATAGCAGTGGACAAAAAAGCAAATGACACAAAGCACTAAATACCGTAAAAACTGGAAGAAATACAACTAAGAACCTCTCCCGGTCTTCACCACTCCTCCTTTCGACCACAGCCATCGTTCTGTTCTTTAAAATGTTTTTTCTGACCCGTTTATTGATGATGGTTTTCAGGCCTTAATATTTCCTTCTACTGACACACATCCCTTTACCTTACTAAAGCCTGAACTCTCTATTGCTTCCCCCGATCTGCCTTAACTTATACATCACCCTTACCATCTCGTCTTTGTACCATAATCCCTTCAGATGATAGTCTTCAGCTCTGCCGCCGCTTTTTTCCATCTCGGTTTCTTTTTAATCTCGTCTCTCCTGCCAATAATTCCCAGAATTACTGATTTACTCCATTGATCATTGCCTCAGTTTGTCGTAGTGCTGGAGTTCGAATAAGAAGCGCAATATTCCAAACGCTTTAATCGATTCATTGGATACTGCTCACTACGAGCTGATCTTCAATGGCCATTTTTCCCTTTCTTACCATGAAAACCATTCGTACACATGTGTTGTATTAATAGCATAATCTTTGTATACCTATACGTTTGCATCATCACTACAGTTTACGTTGCTCTCTGAGCGAGTAAAAAATTAACTTTCAGAGCCACACTTTGTTCCTAAGAAGTCATTCTCTTACACAGAACTGCCAAACAACCACTCTAGATGCCTCAGAAAAGGTCTCATAGCAGCAATCTGGCTGCGAAACCTTGTGCTACAAGTACACAATTACAATTCCCCCTCCTAATATATCAATCAATAAAAGAATATTAAAATAAAATGAGAAGTTAGAAGTAATCTTTTATGAAATACTTTATGAAAGTCAATGGATTTTTTTATTGATAGATGATTGTAGAATAATTCTCAAGAAGGAGCTACTGTTAACAAAGTCAAGTCTAGCAAGGACGGAATTTCATCAGGAGTCCTGACAAACATTGTGGAGGTGGAAAGGAAAGAGTCGATGAGACAACAAGAGATTTCCCGAGAGTATGAAAGTATGAAAAAATTTTAAAGCAAGGAGGGGGATAAGACCAATCTGCCTATTGGCAATCAATTAATTGATGGATGTTTTACCTTAGGATTCTGTGGTCAACCAAGGGTTAGAGTGGAAGATCGTCACTGCTGCACGAACTCCGCCCAGCTTCGTCCATCCACAATTTTTGTACGTTTCGTATAATTTTTGTGTGTGTATTGATATGTATTTTTTTATTTTTGGATAGTAAGCTAAAGAATAATAAACATAAACATAAACATAAACAAGTAGCTCGCGGAGAGGGCGCGATTGCGTCCTTCAGGGTAAGATTTGCGATAGAGGCAAGAACGTTAACTAAGTGGCCTGTGTAGTCATGTACGGTGATGGGAATTTCTTGAAGGGACGATTAAATAAGTATGGGATGGAGTCAATTAAAGAATTCTTAAAGGAGTTGAAGGTGGAAGTACAGGTGGCTAATTTGCCGATTTGTTGAACAAGGGGAATAATAGACAGGATCTTGGCACAATGAACACTTACAAAGCGACGGCATTAATTCTATTCAGAATGGCGTACGACGGGAATGGAAGAACTGATAGAACGACGAAGATAAGAAAAAATAATTGAAAGAAATTTTTTGGCAATGATGATTTATATCATTAAAATGCAATAGACAGTTCAAGAATGCAAACTGTTCAGAGAGGCTGTGTAATTGTGGAATTAACTAGAAGCTTCATACAAGGTAGAATGGTATCCATAAAGTACCCTACAAATATCACATCAGTACATCTGTACTGTACAGGAGTTTAAATCAGAATGCTGAGGAGTTACAAGGCTCGACAAACACCATCATCAAATATAATAATAATAATAATTCTTAATTAGTGCTATCACAGAAACTGTTTACACACGTCAAAATTGTAACATTAAGATAAAATGACAAAGCAGAATATAATAAACATATTAAAATCATTATAAAATGGTAGGAAAATATTTAAATATATAAACAAAAACATTTAACCAAACAGATAATATATCTACAACTAAACCGACTAAGACGACATACATATGCATAAAAATAACATTTAATTATTTAACCACTAAATTAAAATCAAGGAACTTTTCAGACAAGCACTCATTGATACTATAATATTTATGATATTTGGAGGTAACAAATTTTATAATTTAAATCCATAATAGTTGTTAGCAGATCGTGATTTTGATATTCGATGGGATGCAGGATAGATTATCTGTTATTCCTTGTCGAATAGCAGTGAATTTGTTCATGGGTAGTGTATGAGTTAATATGATTTTGAACATATTTTAAGGATTCCAATATATAAATGGACGGAAGGGTTAGTACTCCTATATCAATAAAAAAAATGTTTACAGTCATCTCTATACTTGGATTTAACCAGCACTCTAATGGCACGGCGTTGTAGAGCAAACAATCTAGTTAGTAATGGAGAATGCCTCCATAATAATACTCCATAAGTTATATGACTATGAAACATACCTAAATAAGCAGTTTTTAAAATTGAGATAAGGAATTGGTAAGATTTCGTAATAGAAAAATGAGCAGAGTTTCATCGAAACACAAGTTAATCTGGAATCAAGATGAATTCCCAGGAATTTTATAATGTGGTTATTTAAGGCTTTAGTACTTAGTGAAAATATATGATTTATAGTTTTATCGGAATTCAAAGATAGTCTATTGACATTAAACCATTCGAGAATTTCAAGGCTGGCCTTGTTACTGCTATCTAGTAGATCTTTGTTCTTAAATGATTGATTTAAGCAAGTGGTATCATCAGCGTAAAGGATCAGTTTAGCACATTTCACGTGATACGGTAAATCATTTATATAGATCAGAAATAGTAAGGGTCCCAATATTGATCCTTGTGATACACCGTGTAATGTGTTTAACTCAGCTGATAGAGTACCATTAACTTTAACCCGCTGGCGTCTTCTAGCAAGATATGACCCAATAAGACGACTGCTACTAGGGTGGAAGTTTAAGAAATATAGCTTACGCAAAAGAATGTCATGCGACACACAATCGAAAGCCTTACTTAGATCAAAATAAGATGCCATTGTCGATTTACCAGAGTTAAAGCCCACAAGTATATTATCCAATAAGGCGCCGACTGCATCGACTGTAGACATTCCTGTATGAAATACAAATTGATTTGTATTTAGTATATTATATTTCTCAAGAAACTCAACAATTTGCTTAAATTATAATTTTTCCAGTACCTTGGCTATAATAGACAATAATGAGATTGGCCTGTAATTATTAGGATCTGAGCTACAGCCCTTCTTGAATACTGGGATGATACATCCTATTTTCAGACTATCCGGAAAAACAGAATATTTTATGCAAAAGTTAATTAATTTTGTGAACGGTGATATAAGTACATCAGCGATATTTTTTAGAAGCCTCGATGTCTTGCCATATATATTCTGTGCAGTTGAATTTTTAATATTCTGAATAATATTCCTTACCTCACTCTGGCTAACCTCGTGAAAAATGAAGTAAGTATCCGGGTATACTGAGTTTCCACACATCAATTTTATTGGATCTTTCTCAGCAATTGGAAGACTTTCGAGTATTTTCCCTGCAACGCTACTAAAAAACACATTTAGCTCGTCTGGCGGTATTGGAATGTTAGTATTACCTTTATTTTTGGTAGTTTTAATAAGAGACCAAAGAGCTTTAGGCATGTTATTAGATTTTTTGATAAAATATGTTTGTAATTTAAATAATTTAACTCAGGTGATCTAATACTTGAATCCCTTAGCAGTTGCAGTGTTTCTCTCATTTCTTTTAAATTTTGGTTATACAAGCTAATTCTATTCGATTTGACATTAATCATCTTTTCAGGGAAACAATAAACGAAACATTCTTTAATAATGTCCATAAATTTATTGAATTTATATTCAATGCTTTTGTTTCTTTCATCAATAAAATTAAAATTCAGATCTTTTAAAATATTGAATAAGTTAAAAGCTCCAATTTTTGTAATAGATCTAACAATTAGTGGTTTAATAAAAGGTATTCAATTCCTTTAGTTCGTTGTATAAAATTAAATAATAAATTTAAAAATACGAAAACATTTCGTGAATCTACAACAATGAGTCTTACTAAGACTACAAAACAAATTAATTTGAAACAACTACTTCCCTAGCTAATACTTCGACAGACATTGAATATTTAATTTTCTACAACGAACTAAAGGATTTTAATACATTTTATTATTCAATTATGCTCTAAGTGGGTATTTTTCCTTAATCCCGAACGTAATGATTTCTGTAGAATTCACTAATCCATCTCAGGTATAAATTCAGACCTTCAGTCGATTATATTTCATTCTTGTGTCAGTTGCCGTACATATCTGAGTAAGTTATTTATATTTCATTATATTTATTATCATATTTCATTATATTTATTTTAGTAAGTGTTTTTATTTGTATTTAAAATCAATTTTACAATAAAGCTGTACTGAAGAGAGCAAAAGTTCGAAACACGTGTCTGCAGATGATTATAAACTTGAATGCTAGATTTTTTAATTGCTTTTGCTAATTTAATTTAATGAAATCAGTTTAAAATTCATTTTTCATAATTTTTCATGTTATAGTTACATTTAAACAATCTAAAGTACATTTTATCATTTATTAGTTTATTCAACAGAAATAATTTCATTCAAATTAGTGTTGCTTTGATAGTTGTACTATTTGTAACACGCAAATTAATTTGTATTATTCAATGTCTGTCGAAGTATTAGCTAGAGAAGTAGTTGTTTCAAATTAATTTGTTTTGTATTCTTAGTAAGACTCATTGTTGTAGATTACTTAATTAATATATCTTTATTTACGACTATTTAATCAATTAATTTATCAGCATAAACCATCATCAAATTTGTTTAAGTAGCGTAATTAGTTTAAACCCTTGTCGGTGTGACGTATCGATCGCGGGTGGTATCTAATTATAATAAAAAAATCCTGACAGCTCATTTAAAATATTAATACATCTAGCTGTGAGAACGTGCGAGCGTGACATTAATCTAAATGCTAATAAAGGAACACGATTATTGACTAGCGATGTCAGTCGGCCGACAGAAACGCGAAACCGCAATTCCACCTCGGCTGATCTTAACACCACTTATTACTGATTTATTACGGCGGATTTTATAGGTGGAAATTTTATTCGTTACCTCTTGCTTCGATAATTTTATTTCAAACTGGTTGCGAATTTTTATACGAAAATTAGGCGGATGATGATGATAATAAAAGGCGGCCCGTATTACATATATTAATATTAAAGAGGTAGCGGACGTTAGATTAAAAGCGCGCGGGGTCTAATACGAACCAAAGGGTGAGGTGGGAGGGGAGCACATAATGAAACGGAATGCGCGCACTCCGTAACGATGGGGAACAATTAAAAGTTATGCCCCTTTTATGCAAACAAGACGAACACACGTACGCCCCGGGAGATATCGGATAATGCGTTTTCGGTGGAGGCGCCGGGTTACCAGCAATTCTCTCACCCTCATCCTGCATGCGCGCTTTATCATACGACGACTTGACTCGTGTGAATTATTAAATTTTTTTATATTTACATAAAATATTATTTAATCAGCTGTTTTATATACTAGAGGTATAAATGTGATTGTTATAGTTACAATTATTATTAAGTTTATTCAATAAACATCAAGCGTCGTGTCTGTCGGTAAATATTTTCGCTGATACACAATCCGTAAACTCCGGATTAGGGAAATTTGTAGTGGAAATCCGTCCTGTGAACGTATGGGACTGTCAGGAAAATTTACAAATTGCAGGAACACACCCCAGTCACCAGAACGTTTCTGCAGAGGATCCTACAATTATAATTACACATTTACAACTGCTAGACTATTGCTTCCAACATGTCGCAACTATAGTTATGAAAAATGATGTTGAAAACATATTGATTAAAAATACATTTTCCTCGGATAAATAATTTAAATCCTTCTAAATTCAATTTAAAAAAAACATTAAGGTGAATAATTTATTTAATAATTTTAACTTTAAAATGTCCTGTAATTGTTTAATAAAATCACAAACATTTTAGATTTGAATAAACACACTTCATTAGGAAAATCTTGTTTTTACTATTTTTGGTTTGAGTGTAAGTGTTTTAAAAATGAAAATACCCATTTTTAAAACACTTAAACTCAAACCAACAATAGTGTGGAATGGAAAAAAAGCTTGCAATTTGGAGAAAAAATTTCTAGAAAACTTTTATTGTAAGTCTCCTGAAAAATACTTTAGAAATTTAGAAGAGAAATTCTAGAAAATCTTACAATTTATAGTCATAAAAAAACCTAAAAACTTCTAGAAAAATAGATGTGAAAATCTTGCAATTTAGAAAAGAAATTCCAAAAAAACTTTGATTGTAAGACTCCTGAAAAATACTTTAGATATTTAGAAGAGACTTGCAAATTCTAGTCACCAAAAAACTTCCTAAAAGCTTCTAGTAAAATAGATGAGAACATTTTGCAAATCTCAAAATTCTTGAAGATAATTTTTAAAAATAAGAAAATTAATTCTTATAAAATTCTACACCCCTAGAAAATTTTCCAGAAATGTAAAGGAGCAATTTTTGAAATTATATATAATAATAATGCTGAAAAACTAGGGAAAAGCTTCCAAAATTTAGAAGAAAAATCTCCAAAGGATAAAGAAGAGCCGTTGAGATTCTAAAAATTTAGAAAAAAACTATAGTTTATTATTCATTCTCATGCTAAAAGAAATTGATGATAATATTTACAATTTTAAAGAGAAATTCCTCGAAAATTTTGATTGTAACAAAGGGCAAAGTTAGTATCTGTAGAACAAAAATATTCTAGAAATTTAGGAGAGATACTGATAAAGAAATTTTTGCCCCTTCCTGAAAACTAGTTTTTTTTATATATTTTACTAGTTTTCAGGAAGGGGCAAAAATTTCTTTATCAATATCTCTCCTAAATTTCTAGAATATTTTTGTTCTACAGATATTAACTTTGCCCTTTGTTACAATCAAAATTTTATTATTCTAAATTCCTCGAAGATAATTTTTTTAAATTATAAAATTAATTCCTTAAAAATTCCACAACCCTAGAAAATTTTCTAGGAATGTGGAAGTGAAATCTTTACAAAATAAAGAAGAGCTACTGAGATACAAAAAATTTATACTATTGTTAATTATTGATGACAATGTTTGCAATTTAAAAGAGAAATTACTAAAAACACTGATTGTAAAGAAGGACAAAGTTAGTACATCTGCAGAATAAATTCCATAAATGTTTAAGAATCAGAAAGCATAATTTCATAAACTGAAATAAAAATGCCGAAATATATGGCAAAATCACATAAAATCAGCATCATGTTTGTCATGGATAAATGCAGAAGACTCTGGGCGAGAGTGGAAGATCATCATAGGTGAACTCGGTCCATTTCATGTGCGGTTAAAATTAATTTGAAGTTATGTATGTATATAAATATTTAGACCAATTATGTTAACACATTGAATAAAGCTAATAAACATTAAACATTAAACATTAAACATTAAACATTAAACATTAAACATTAAACATTAAACATTAAACATTAAACATTATAAAGGCATGCAAATTATGATCACCAAAAAACTTCCTAAAAATCTCTTATAAAATAGGTAAAAAATTTGGAGAAGAAATTCTTAGAAAATTCAAAATGACACACCTGTAGCATAAATTCTTTATACATTCTAAAATCCTTGATGGTAAACTTTGGAATTTAGAAAATTAGTTCTTTAAAAATTCTACAAACCTCCAAATTTGTTTAGGAATTTGGAAAGAAATTTCTGGAAATTTATAAATGGAAAATTTCAACCATAAATGTTCTAGAATGCTGAAAAATTTTCTAGATATTTTCAAAGAATAAAAAACTTCCTGAAAACTTCTAGTAAAATAGATGAAAAAATCTTGCAATTTGGGGAAGAAAATCCTTCAAACCGAAAATTGGAAAAACCATTGTTGATGTTTGCAATTTGGAAGAAAAAAATCTTGATGAACACAGTACATCTGTAAAAAAATTTATTGCAATTTTTTCAGTTGCTGTATTTTATCCATTTTTTAAAAGTTATTTTCCACAATTTTTTTTAGAAATTTTCAGGAATTTCTATTCTAATCGTCGAGATACATTTTTGGTGGTTCTAGAATAAATTTCTTATATATTTTTGAGGATTCTAGAACTTTTGTTGTATTTATTCTTTTCCTATATAGAATTTGAAAAATATTACATAACTTTACAAACAAAAGTTAAAGGGAATTAAAAACTAAACAAGTTTTATTGAAATATATTTTTCATAAAGTTCTTAGCTTCCGAGAAAAAAATGCAAATTAATAATTTTGACTATTTTTGCTTATTACTAATAAACTTTTGTAGTTACATGAGATTTATATAACAAGTCATTGTAAAGAATCCAAAATTTAGCAAATTATTAAAAATAACCATTTCGAGTAAAACTTATAATTTTCGTGAAACATATAGGGGAAGTACTATGATGGCCACATCACCATTTTATATCTTTATTTTAAATTGTTTTCGTGCATGAAAATGTCTGTGGGCGCTGTATCTCAAAAACTAATGATCCTATTGAGATAAAACTTTAACTTAAGGTTTCATCGTTAAAAACTGGAACTAAAAAGCTTTTGGTGAACATTCATAAACCGGAAGTGGGTGTTTACTCAAGGTGATTTTTGGTTTTTTGTCAATATTTTGCTAAATTATAAAAATATTACAAAACCATTCAAACCATTAATAGTTAAAGAGAATGAGAATCCAAACAAGTTTTATTGAGAAAATTTAAAATTTTGTTATTTTTTGCCTATGGCTAATAAACTATAGAAGTTACATGAATTTTATATAAGAAGTAATTGTAAAGAATTAAAAATTGAGCAAATTGTTAAAAATCGCCATTTTGCGCAAACCTCATAGTTTTCGAGGAAATTGTAAAGAAATTACTATGATGGCCAAATCACCATTTTTTGTTTTGTTTTATTTTTACGTTTTAGAACCTTTAATTAAAACCCTCGCTTTTAATTTACTGATTTAAAGGTAGGGTAGAGGCCTCCCACCCACCCTACATATACATGATTACTTTAAATACTAATCGTTGATGATTTTGCTGCTTAGAAATCAATAAAACCCTGGATGTAATAAAAAATAAAGCATAACCCAAATTTACGTTTGAATATAAATGACCTTCTATAGCTAATTTTATCAAAGCTTGATTTAAAGCTTTTCCAAGTATCATGTATATAATTTTTATTAATTTACACACTCGAAATTTTACTTTGTCAATTTCTTTTATTCAAATTTTGTAATTAAAGTTAGTGCACACCACGATGCAATCAGTAATTAAAGTTAATATGTATATGTAGGGGGGAAAAGGAAATTTTGTGATTCGTAAAATATTCCACCATTGTTCTATGTCATCAGTAGCTTCTAGGATCTTTCTAAAAATATTGTTTTGAAGCAGTTTTTTTAGATGTCTAAATTCACACAAAATTGCAAGAATAATCTTTAAAAACATTTGTGTGTGTTCTTGAGTTATGTGAAGATTATATTAATAATAAACGCGGTTAAATTAAACTAAAACAGTGAAGAAAGGAATTAAACCGCGTTTATTTTTAAAAATATTATTTAATTTTAACTGTAGTTTCTTAGAAATTGTTTGGGGTTCAAGCATTTTCAACAGTTTTATTTAACCAATCTTTAAAATTTTCCAACAATTTTTCATCTCACCCTAATTGAAAAATATTCTTCAAGAGTTCATGAATTTTCCGGATTTTATTTTTTTGTTTTTTAGAAACTTTATTTATTATTTCTTGTTTTACCTTATTCAAATTTGCTTGATTCTTTTAGAAAACTTCTAGAAACATCCAAGTAATTTTACATCGTCATTTGTCAAGACTTTTAGAAATGTCAAGTAGTTTATATTTAGATTTTAATTTGACGAAAAAATGTAGCCAATTCGTGAATGAATTTTGAAATAATTTTAATAAAAAATAATTGTTTCCTAGAAATTATTGGGGCATCAAGCATTTTTAACAGTTTTTCCTTCAAGTCTTTAAAATATTCGAGAAATTTTTCTTCTTACCCTAACTGTAGAATTATCTTCAAGAATTTAAGAATTCGCTGTATTTTTTTAATATTTGCTTGTTTTTTTAGAAAACTTCTAGAAAGTTCCAAGCTTCTACAAACTTTGTTGAGACTTTTCGAAATATCAAGCCTTTTTTTAGATTCGATGAAAAACTCCCCAAATGTTTACTTACAGGCCCTTCAAAATTTCCAGAATGTCTTCCTTTATAAATTTTGGAAAATAAAATAAATCCTCGAAAATTTTAAAGTTTATAAGTATAAATTCTGAATATTGGTAAAATTCTAAACAGGTTCCAGAATTCATGATTAAATCCCTTGAAATTTTGTCATGGGTTTTAGAATTTTCTGCATTTTATTTTTTTCTTTATTTACACAATTTTTTTTAAATGTTTTTCCAGATTGCAAGAATTTTTTTTAAGTGTTGGAACTTTTCAAAAATATTCTTTGAGACTTTAAAATTTTCAGCATTTCTTATCTCATCCTAATTTTTCAAGAGATAATTAATTAATAATCGATAAATAAATAAAAAATAGTTACAAGTAATTTTAAAACCAAATTTTTTCTGGTAATTTCTCGTCCAACTACCTAATTTCAAATATTTTTTTGCTAGATTTCTAGATTTTTTTTTCGTGTAGATATTTTTGCTCTAATTGTAATCATCCATCAAGAGTTGTTTTTTGCTTTACTTGCTTTATTTTATTGAAATTCTCTAGGATTTTAATAAAGGTAACGCTTTTTATGCTACATTCTTGATGGAACCGGATGTATAAGTTTGGTGAAGAAAAGCACTTGTTATGTTCGATATTTTTATTTACAGTTTTCTGACACGTGTCAGGAAACTGTAAACTGCTTTTCTTCATCAAAAATCTCTAGGATTTTTACAAGGATATTATTTGAAGTTTCTAATTTCCAAATTTATAGCAATTTGGTCTTGAGCTCTCCTTTTAGGAAAAACTGCTACGAAAAATCCTATCAGGATTAGCCACGATTTTCTTAGAGGGTTCTAGAAATTTAATGTAATTTAAAGTTGAGATGCCCAGAAAATTTGTCAAAATTTCTAGATTTTTTTTTATTTCTAGACTCTTATAACGTTTACAATTTTTATTTCAGGTTTTTCCTCCACATTGTAAGAATTTTCTTTGAGAATTTAAAAATTTTAAACATTTTTCTTATCGACTATTTATTACTTTAACTTTTTACTTCTAATAATAAAGATGTTTTCTCTATATATATATTCTCTTGATAGTTTTGTATTCGTTTCAATGTAATAATTTGATTGTCGATCTCGTTTGTGAATGTGCGTAAATAAAATGCATCCATCCTAGTTTTTATGTGTGTATGTCCCGGCCGGGATTTATGCATCCGTAAAGGAACATAATTTCATGGTTTACGGCGTCGCGTTTACGCCCGTTTCTGATGTTATTATATATTAGGGGGCACCGTTCTTTATTATTATTGCGACAAATAAAAACGGCCGTAATTCCGTGCAATTTGCGGCACGGTCCCACCCCCGCATCCATTACGTCTACTACGCCACTGCACACGCCGCGGCGACACGACATCAGACCGACTCGTCCTCCCCGGCATGGTCGTCATCATCATCATCATCATCGTCGTCGTCCTAAGAAAGAAGAGTCGCGAGATGGAGATGGGCGCGCACAACACAATGCAATACAATGTACAAGAGTTCAGCGGGCTAAATGAACTCGTAAATGGAACGCCCACCGGGGGTGAAGTTTTAATATTAAAAATCTGAAACGTAATAGGAATTGAATTTGCAATTTTCAATGTTTTTTAATTAAGAGAATTAAATATGTTTAAAAATTAAGAAGTAACCTTCAAAAATTAATGAATATTAACGATGTTAAATTAATAATTGTTGCAGCTAAACCTTCACGAATTAAAGAGATCAAGAAGATGAATTGGTGCTAAGAGAGTACCTAATCACAGGAGGGAAGGAGGTTGTAATCTTCTACAAAACTAAAATCGGTTTCCTCTAGGCCAACACTAACAGATGTCATATAGTGTACGATATGATTGCCGTCCGCGGAGTACAAGCCGAATATGATTATCGTCAACGAACCCAAACCAGGACCAATGGTATCTGGATTCGTAACACTGTAGATGGTGATGTCTGGGTAAAGGTTGCAAAAAGAAATTTATATAATGCCACTACACTAAAAGCTTACTTAGCCGGATTAAATAGCCACATAAGCCATTTTTAACATGTAAAACACCAGCAACAATAGAAGATGCAATGAGAATGACAGTAGAAAAAGAAAATATGAATTATCATCGAGCTCAACTACATCCGAGACAACAGCAAAATAACCAAAAGATAAACAAATCAAATCATAATTTAAGAGTCAATCCCTTACCAATGAGAAACACACACATATGTCAACCACAAAATTTTACACCTGCTCCAAGACCAGCTCAAACACAACATCAATTTCAACAAAACTCATTTCATCTAAGACCAATGCAATTTCAGAGACAACAGTTTACATAGAGACCAATGCAATTCAATCAATATCCGAGTAGACAACAACAGCAATTATGGAATAGAACCCCATCTAGAATGACACAATTCCAGAGACCACAAACAAGACAATTACCTAAACCAACACCAATGGAAGTATCATCAGGTACAACAGCTCTTAAACATTCACAACAACCGAAATATACAGTAGAAGAACTTTACCATCAAGAAGACGCATATATAATCCCGAATTCTATCAACAATATCAAGAATACCCAGAACACGAAGAATATCAACAAGAAAAATACCAACAAAATAATGAGATAGAGATTTACGAAGAAAACTATGAATCAACAAACGAAAATTTTCCAACAAAAGCCTCGAATACCAATCCGAATATATAGAAATAAACGTCGCAAATTTTCATAAACTATCATATATAGAAATACCGAAAATAAACGCAAAATTTATGATTGACACTGGGCCAACAAGAACTTTAATTAATGAAGAAATCGCTCAACAATATTTCCCAGATATAATTGAATATGATCCATTCCAAATTAAAACCCCTCATCAAATATCAAATCATAATTGTTCAATAAATATAGGACTCTCACATATTTTTAATCGACCAGATATTTTACATAAATATTACATATTTAATTTTCACCAAAATTATCAATGGTTAATTGGAACTGATTTATTAAAAAACTTACATGCAGTCATTGATTTCAGTAAGAAACTAATTATAACACCAGATGCTCAAATGCCATTACATTTTCCAAAACCAACTAAGGATATTATATTGACACGTCAAAAAAGAATAAGTATTTAACCTAGAACGGAAATTTATTGGCATTTCCGTTCTAGGTTGAATTCTTATTCTTTTTTGACGTGTTAATAACAAATTATTGCGAAATTACAGAAGGAATTTTAAATAATTATACATTCGAAAATAAATTGGCAATACCTGCCGGAATTTGTAAAATTGAAAATAATTGCACAAATCTCCTTATTATAAATCCAACAGATGAACAAATAATATTTGATATACCTGAATTACGAATTCATCCCGGACAATTCGAATTAAACAACATTGATACAACAGAAAATGGTTTCAGATTTTGACCCAAAAGAATTAGTCGCATTATAAAAACAAAATTTAAAAAATCTACGTTTACAACATCTCAATAAAGAAGAATATACAGCAGTGCGAAAGTTATGTTATGAATATCGAGATATAATGTACTGCCCTGAAATACCTTTGTCTTTTACAAACCAAGTCAAACATTCGATTAGAACAACTGATAACGTATTGATATATACTAAAACATATAGGTATCCACCTATCCACAAAGAAGAAATAGAAAATCAATTTAACTCAATGATGCAACAAGGTATAATAAGACCATCCAGCTCACCATGGTCTTCACCCCTATGGATTGTACCCAAAAAGATCAACGAAAGTGGACGTAAAAAATGGAGGATAGTAATAGACTATAGAAAACTTAACGAAAAAACTATTGATGACAAATACCCACTTCAAAACAATGCCGACATATTTGATAAATTAGGAAAATGCAACTATTTCACTACATTGGACCTTGCCAGCGGTTTCCACAGAATTGAAATGAATAACAACGACATTAAAATCTCAACAGATAAAGGACATTATGAATACCTTAGAATGCCCTTTGGATTAAAGAATTCAATATTCCAACGAGCTATGGATAATGTTCTTACCGGACTTCAAGACATATGTCTCGTTTACTTAGATGTAGTTATTATATTTTCAACATCCCTACAAGAGCACATTCAGAGTTTAAGAAAAGTATTTGACAAATTACGAGCAACAAATTTTAAGATTCAGTTAGACAAATCTGAATTCCTACAAAATGAAGTTAAATACCTTCGACACATTATTACAGAAAAAGGAATATCACCAAATCCAGATAAGATAAAAACCGTTTTGGAATTCCCTTTACTGAAAACAGTGAAACAAATTAAAGCATTTTTAGGACTAACTGGATATTACCGTAAATTCATTAAAAACTACGCTGAACTAACTAAACTAATGACGTCATGCCTAAAAAGGGAGCTCAAATCGAAAACACAACAGAATTTATAAAAACAATCGAAACTTGTAAACATCCTTTAACAAATAGTCCAATATTACAATTTTCCGATTTCTCAAAACCATTCATATTAACCACAGACACATCCAATGAAGCACTAGGAGCTGTATTATCTCAAGGAACAGTAGGACAAGACAAACTAATCGCTTACGCATCAAGAACACTTGATGACACAGAAAAAAATTATTCCACAATAGAAAAGGAGCTACTAGGAATTGTATGGGCAACACATTATTTTATACCTTACCTTTATAGACGCATATTTACGATTTATACCGATCATCGTCCCCTCCAATGGCTATACAATTTAGAAGAAGCAAATAGCAAATTAATGTGATGGAGAATTAAATTAGAAGAATTCGACTACAACGTAATCTACAAGAAAGGAAAATTGAACACAAATGCCTATCGAAATTCACCCAATTGACAACTTATCAATGGCCGAAAATCCAGATGAAAATTTAGGTAGATTATTAGACGAAATTATCACAGAGAGAGAAACATTAAACACACCCAGAATTCCAATAATACACAACTATCAAAATCCACAATCTCCATTAAACATCGAAGAACTCATGAAAACGCAACAAATTATAGACGAACAAACCACAGATACAATTCATTCAACGAGAACTAACGAACCAAAAAATGCGATTAAAATCAGTGAAGATCCCATTAATAAAGAGAGACACCAAATTATAATAAAAATTGCTGAAAATCCAAAGAGAACAAAGATCGAAAAATTGGCACACGAAGAATTACAAAAATATACCTGCAAGTCAACTACTCAAAGGAAAATCTCGTAGACATCTTAAAAAATTACACCGCAGAAAAAGAATACTTCTATATGTATTCGCCGAGAAAAGAATTATATACAGAATTATTAAAATTGTATTCTAAAATTTTCAATAATAATGGACCTAAAATAATTTGGCATACTAAACAAAATAAAAATTTAAAAACGGAACATAAAATAAAAACAGTAATCACAATGTACTACGAAATAAAAACGAATCACCGAGGAGTTACTGAAACATACAATAAATTAAAGCGAAATGACTATTTTGATAACATGCTAAAAACCATCCAATACTACATTAACAGCTGTGAAATTTTTCAAAATGCATAATACGACAGACATCCACCACAAATACCTTCGAATTTAATCCCAACATCAACGAAACCCTTTGAACATTTATTTATGGACACAATTCAAATTGAACAAAAAATCATCGATTCATTTTCAAAATTAGGATACGCAAAGAGAATATTATGCAAGGAAGCAGCAGTAATAGCAAACGAATTAATAGAATACTTTTCGATATATAAGACACCGAAAAAAATCACCACAGACAACGGAACCGAATTTAAAAACACATTAATACAAGATATTCTGGAAGTACACAATGTCGAAATTCACTTCGTTACTCCAGATCACCCTGATTCAAATGGACCAATTGAAAGACTACATCCAACTCTATTAGAACACATACGAATATTTAGATTAAAAGAAGAAACAAAATCAAAAGGTATCGAAGAACCCCTCAAGAAATTTTATATAGCGAAAAAATCGAAAACATAAACGGAATCGCTACTAATGAGAACATCGTCGATAAACATATAAAAAAAATGCAAACACTACACGATACAATAAAAACGACAAATGAAAAACAATAGGAGAAATACAAAATGGTGATGTGGCCATCATAGTAGTTTCCCTATATTTTTCTCGAAAACTATGAGGTTTACGCAAAAAAGTTATTCTTAATAATTTATTCAATTTTAAATTCTCTACAATTACTTTTTATGTAACTTTTACGTAACTACAATAGTTTATTAGTAATTTTCAAAAAATGTCAAAATATTCAATTTTTATTTTCTTTCTCGAAAGTTAAGAATTGTATGAAAAATATGTTCAAATAAAACTTGTTCAGTTTATTATTCCCTTTAACTTTTGTTTGAACCGTTTTTAAAAATATTTCATATTTAGAAAAATATGACCAAAAAACCAAAAAACGCCTGGAGTAAACACCCACTTCCGGTTTATGAATGTTTTCCAAAAGCTTTTCAGTTCCAGTTTTTAACGATAAAACCTTAAGTTTAAAGTTTCATCTCAAACAGATTATTCGTTTTTGAGATACAGCGCCCACCGACAGACACACAGACACAAAAAAAAATTTTCTAGAAATTAGTGTTTTGGGTTCAGGGGACCCCAAAACGGATATTTCCGCAAAAAAAATTTTTGAAAAAAAAATCACGAAAACAATAGTCCCCCTATATATACTTCGTATATAGGGAAACTAATAAACTATCATAATGAAAAACTGCGTAATATATCACACTTTAGGCCCAACCAAAACGTTTATATTAAAGAACAAATAAAAAGAGGACACAAAACCACAGCTAGTATCACGGTCCCTATAAATTACTTTCCATCCACCCGAACAATGTTGCAGATATTCAAATAAAGACAAATCAACATAAAAAAGTCGATTTAAGTAATTTAAAATCATCATTTCAGATAGAGGACGAATTCAGAAATAATTCAGCAAATACCCAATCACCCAGGACTAATAGCATTCCGAATGGGAACAGCGAGCAACATAATATCTGAATGGGAATTAATCCACTCAATTGATATTACACCAATCATCGAAACATTATGCAAAACCAAAGAACATAGAAAAGAATTTGAGGACCAAATTAGCCACTATGAGAATGCGCGCACTGAAAATGCAGACCTCAACAAACAACTATTAACCATGCTAAAACAGGAGACAAGATGATATATGTATTTATCTACAAAACCTAGAATATTTGTATGAAGCAAAAGTTTTAAAGAATATAAAACAAAACACATGCCCTGTTCAACTCATTACAAATGCCACCCATAGAACTTGTTCACCTTGAAAGATTTCTAATTTTGGAAACCAAATTATAAGAATTGAAAATAGCAACACATGGATTTTAATTGCCACAAACCAGGAAACCATCGAAATTCAATGATCATCTAAAACAAAACAACGAAAATCAATATTTGGAATATATGGATGTATATGTATGACCTTGAATAGAATTGGATGACCTCGAATGTTCGTTTACTCCTTTAGTATACAGGACAATGAAAACAATTGTCATCATCGATATGAAATACTAAGGAAAAATTGATGACCTTGAAATAATGTTGATAAACTAGAATGACCTTGAATAGAATTGGATGACCTCGATTGTTCGTTTACTTTAATCGCCGATGAATGATTGTCAACGTTATTAAATCATTGTATGATCTTAAAAGATCTAAAATTGCGTTCATTGATGTAGGATAAGGGCGCCATTTTGTTATTAAATTTAAAAATTAAGGTACCTCTAAAATGATTCAGTTCGGTTGATGACCTTAAAAAATTGGCGAGTCAACTTAAATGACAATAAATGTCCTTTATTCAGAGGATTTAAATTCCCTTAAATTTTAGAGAAGCAATTGCTCAAATTTACCTGAATTCTAGAAAAGAAGACGAATTAAAAAACATTTAGAGCCTGAAAAAATCTTCGCAATTTATAAGAAAAGTTAAAAAAAAAGTTATTGGCCATTTTCTAAACTCTTAAACTTTTAGAAAAAAAATTCTAGATAATCGTTGCAATTTAAAAAAACTCTTGAAGAAAATAAATTGCTAGAAATTTCCTGAACCCTCGAGAAATTAATCTAGATTTCTTGAAGAAAATTTTAAAAATTCTAGAGTCTCAAAGAAAATCTTTGCGATTTAGAAGACAAGTTGAAAAAACTCTTGAAATATGGAGAAGAAATTACTACAAATTTCCTGAACTCTCGAAAAAAAGTCTAGATTTTTAAAAATAAGTTTTCTAAAAAAGGCTTCATTTAAATCTTTGCAATTTACTGAAAATATTCTGAATTCTATAAAATATATATTTCTAGAATTTTTTTATTCTAAAAAATTCGCAATTTAAAAGACAGCTTGAAAAAAAAAACAATCTTGATATCTGTATAAATTACTGGAAATAGTCTTGATTTCTGGGAACAGATTTTCTAGAAAAATCTATAGCCTCCAAATCTGAATAAAAGTTACTGGTAACTCTCGAAAAAAGTCTAAAGTTCTGGAAATTATTTTTTTTTGCAATATTAAAATCTGGAAGAGAAATTACTGGAAATCTATAAATATTGAAATCAACTATCTAAAGAACTCCCAAATAAGACCTTTGCTAAAAATTCAGGAAATATGAAGAAGAAATTACTGTAAATTTTTAGAATCCTCCAAAAGAGTTCTAGAAATCTACAAGGAAAACTTGTGAAAAATTCTAGAATCCTCGATCAAAATTCTTTGGAAAGGAAGATGCAAAAAAAAAACTGAAAATATGGAGAAGAAATTCCTGAAACTTCCAGAAACCTCTAAGTAAGATCTGGAAATTTAGAAAAAAAAATTCCTAATAAATTGTAAAGTTAAACAAAATATATTTCCTGAACCCTTGGAAAAAAAGTCTAGATTTAAAAATTCTAGAGCCTTCTAGAAATTTAGAAGACCAGTTGAAAAAATAACTTGAAATCAAAAAGAGAAATTACTGAAAATTCTTATAAACTTTCTCGAAAATAAGAAAAGTTTTCTAGCGGAAAATTTTCTAAAAAAAATCTAGTCCCTCCATGAAAAATTCCGCAATTTAGAACTTTCTCTAGTTGAAACAAAATGTTGAATTTTAGAGAAGCAATTGCTCAAATTTACCTGAATTCTCGAAAAGAAGGCGAATTAAAAAACATTTAAAGCCTGAAAAAAATCTTCGCAATTTATAAGAAAAGTTGAAAAAAAAAATAATTTTGGGAAGAAGTTATTGGCCATTTTCTAAACGCTTAAACTTTTAGAAAAAAAATTCTAGAAAATCCTAATGCCTCATAGAAAATCTTTGCAATTTAAAAGGCGACTTCAAAAAAACTCTGAACTGTAGAGAATAAATTCTAGAATTTCCTGAATCCTCGAGAAAATAATCTAGATTTCTTGAAGAAAATTCTAAAAATTGTAGAGCCTCAAAGAAAATCACTGCGATTTAGAAGACAAGTTGAAAAAATATTGAAATGTGGTGAAGATATTACTAGAAATTTCCTGAACTCTCGAAAAAAAGTCTAGATTTTTAAAAATAAATTTTCTAAAAAAGGCTTCATTTAAATCTTCGCAATTCTACAAAAAATATACATTTCTAAAAATTTTTTTATTCTAAAAAATTCGCAATTTAAAAGACAGCTTGAAAAAAAAAATCTTGATATCTGGAGAAATTAGTGAAAAAAGTTTATATTTCTAGTCGCAATTTACTGAAAATATTCTGAATTCTACAAAAAATATACATTTCTAGAATTTTTTTATTCTAAAAAATTCGCAATTTAAAAGACAGCTTAAAAAAAATTATCTTGATATTTGGAGAAATTACTGAAAAAAGTCTAGATTTCTAGGAACAGATTTTCTAGAAAAATCTATAGCCTCCAAATCTGAATAAACGTTACTGGTAACTCTCGAAAAAAGTCTAAAGTTCTGGAAATGATTTTTTTTTGCAATATTAAAATCTGGAAGAGAAATTACTGGAAATCTATAAATATTGAAAAGAACTTTCTAAAAAAACTCCCGAATAAGACCTTTGCTAAAAATTCAGGAAATATGAAGAAGAAATTACTGTAATTTTTTAGAACCTCCAAAAAAGTTCTAGAAACCTAAAAGGAAAACTTGTGAAAAATTCTAGAATCCTCGATCAAAATTCCTTGGAAAGGAAGATGCAAAAAAACTGAAAATATGGAAAAGAAATTCCTGAAACTTCTAGAAGCCTCTAAGTAAGTTCTGGAAATTTAGAAAAAAAATTCCCAATAAATTGTAAAGTTAAACAAAATATATTTCCTGAACCCTTGGAAAAAAGTCTAGATTTAAAAATTCTAGAGCCTTCTAGAAATTTAGAAGACCAATTGAAAAAATAACTTGAAAT
The DNA here is from genome assembly GCA_963969525.1 of Ontholestes murinus. Classification (NCBI taxonomy): domain Eukaryota; kingdom Metazoa; phylum Arthropoda; class Insecta; order Coleoptera; family Staphylinidae; genus Ontholestes; species Ontholestes murinus. Next base: position 73,311,569 of record OZ018391.1, read on the forward strand.
CAAAAAGAGAAATTACTGAAAATTCTTATAAACTTTCTCGAAAATAAGAAAAGTTTTCTAGCGGAAAATTTTCTAAAAAAAATCTAGACCCTTCATAAAAACATCCGCAATTTAGAACTTTCTCTAGTTGAAACAAAATGTTGAATTTTAGAGAAGAAATTGCTCAAATTTACCTGAATTCTCGAAAAGATGACGAATTAAAAAACATTTAGAGCCTGAAGAAAATCTTCGCAATTTATAAGAAAAGTTGAAAAAAAATAATTTTGGGAAGAAGTTATTGGCCATTTTTTAAACTCTTAAACTTTTAGAAAAAAAAGTCTAATGCCTCATAGAAAATCTTTGCAATTTAAAAGACGACTTCAAAAAAAACTCTTGAACTCTAGAGAATAAATTGCTAGAAATTTCCTGAACCCTCCAGAAAATAATCTAGATTTCTTGAAGAAAATTTTAAAATTTCTAGAGTCTCAAAGAAAATCTTTGCGATTTAGAAGACAAGTTGAAAAAATCTTGAAATGTGGAGAAGAAATTACTAGTAATATCCTGAACTTTTTCCGAAAAAAAGTCTAGATTTTTAAAAATAAATTTTCTAAAAAAGGCTTCATTTAAATCTTCGCAATTTACTGAAAATATTCTGAATTCTACAAAAAATATACATTTCTAGAATTTTTTTTTGATTCTAAAAAATTCGCAATTTAAAAGACAGCTTGAAAAAAAAAACAATCTTGATATCTGGAGAAAAAAATCTAGATTTCTAGGAAAAGATTTTCTAGAAAAATCTATAGCCTCCAAATCTGAATAAAAATTACTAGAAAACTCTCAAAAAAGTTCTGGAAATGGTTTTTTTGCAATATTCTAAATCAGGAAGAGAAATTACTGGAAACAGCCTCAAAGAAAATTTATAAATATTGAAACCAACTTTCTAAAAAACTCCCGAATAAGACCTTTGCTAAAAAATCAGGAAATATGAAGAAGAAATTACTGTAAATTTTTAGAATCCTCCAAAAAAGTTCTAGGAATCTACAAGGAAAACTTGTGAAAAATTCTAGAATCCTCGATCAAAATTCTTTGGAAAGGAAGATGCAAAAAAAAACTGAAAATATGGAAAAGAAATTCCTGAAACTTCCAGAAGTAAGTAGGCTCTGGAAATTTAGAAAAACAAATTCCTAATAAATTGTAAAGTTAAACAAAATCTTGAAAGAACTTTCTGAAAAATCTAGGACTCTCGAATAAAATCTTTGCTAAAAATTCTGGAAATCAACCACTTCTAGAATCCACAAAAAAAGTTTTATAAACCTAATATGATATCTTATGAAAAATTCTAGAAACCTCAATATAAAAAGAAGTATGAATCATCTGAGAAAATTATAGAAAAATTTGAACAAAATATTCTACAAAAACCATGAAGAAATTTCTGTAAATAAATATAAATATTGACATTCTGGAAAGTTTCGAAACTCTTGAGTAAAATCTTTGCTAAACTTAAAAATTCTTTGGAAAGGAAGTTACATTTAAAACTAAATGTGTGGAGGAAAAATTTCTGAAATTTCAAGAATCTAAAGAAAAATTTATTCTGAATAAGTTAAAAATTTTTCTCACAAATTATAAATTTTACGAAAAACATGTCTCAATAAAACTTCTTCAGTTTCTCATTTCCTTTAACCCCAAGGAAACATCCACTTGCAGTTAATGAATATTTACCAAAAGAAAAGTGTATTGGTGGTACGAGGTCAAGATAACCCAGGATAAGGCTAATACTACCAGAAAGTAACTCACTAGGGCCAAGAACCACGGGATCTCTTCTACAGAGGAGCAGTTTAAGGTCAAGAAACCCCTGAAAAAGATCAGCAAGAGCTTAATTCTTGACTGGGGTTAAGGTCGACCTTAGCAAAGCCTAAAAAATCATTACTAGAAGAATGAGCATGGTGCGACTAGATGCATATATTCTTTTTTGGCTGGAAAATTAACGGCAAATACGACTCCGAGATTATCCTTTTCACTTAAACAGAAAACTTCCTGAACCGACTTGAATACCAAACAAGGTATTGAGGACATTTCATTCAAACTTACATCTTCCCAAAGCTTTTACAAAGAGATGTGCTTGGAACTTCGGAAAGACTCCCACATTTTAAAATAGATACCGCCCATTATGTATTCCGTATGCTACAGGAAAAGTGTTAAACTCCTAGAAAAGTTCGTTCGGGATTTGTCCGCTAGTTTGCAGCAATAGTCAAGTCGGTTTGTGACCAAATGATTTCAAGAAGGAAGGTCATCACCATTATAAGAGTGTACTGGTGGTGCAAGCAGATCAAGATGATCCAGGACTGGGCACGAGCCGTATGATCTCTGCAGAGGAGCAGGTCAAAGTGTCTAAGGAATATCTGGAAAAGGCGATCAGCAAGTTAGGCACTTGCCTGGAGCTACTAGAGCCAAGAGCCGTGGGAACTTTTCTACATAGGAGCAGATCAAGGGAACGAAGGAATCCCTGGAAAAATCTATTAACAAGAGTAAGGCACTTATCTGGAACAAATTCGTGATTAATGTTGAAGTCGGCTCTAGGGTCAGTGCCTACAAAATTGTTACCAGATTACCAGAAGAATGGGCATGGTACGATCAGTTACCGATATTTTTGTGCCTGGGGGAATGCCAGCGAGTAGGACCCCAAGATTATCCTCTTGGATTGGCGCGCTTGGTTCTTCTCCCCAAAGACGGAAAGGCTTCCACTTCTCCAGGAAGGTACCGCCCAATATACCTTCTGTGGGTTAAAAGAAAATTGTTAAACTCATAGAGAAGCTGTTTCGGTATAAACCGACGAGTTCGTAGATTGGGACCAGGTGATTTCGATGAGTGTCATGACCAGAATTAGTTAAGATGGTCCATTCCAGGGCCAATGCTCTTAGAAAGCAGCTCATCAGGGCCCAAGCCGCAATGTTTCCTTTGTACTTGCCAGGAGAAAAGTCTTCACTAAGGTTAAGTTCGACCTCATGGAAAGCGAATACGAAACACAGTCTAACTTAGAACGGAACCCGATTCCGAGATTATCCTCCTCACCAGGCTGGAATACTAAACAAGGCAGTTAGGACATTCGTAGCAAACTGATCAACGCTCATAAAGAACCTGTTCAACGGTTGCCTCGGGGAAGGTACTACAATGATGCGCACTTGGTACTTCTCCCTAAATACGCAAAGGCTTCCACATATACAAACTTTTACAGCCTCTTGTATGCTGAAGAAATACTTCTAAACTTCGGGATATATTTCTCTACCACCAATATTGATTCAATGGAGGCTCTAACCCTTGTCTGGAGGCTAAATTACGAGGCGAACCAAGGGCCGTAGTGGAAAGGAACTAAAATCGATTCAATGGACGTTCTGAGAGATGTCTAGAATATAAGGCGAACCATGGGGGAATGTACGCTTTGTTAAGGAGAGGACCCTGTCATACCTCATCCGCATCATCGGGAATTATCTGGGTGACCACGAGATAAATTTCTGCACGCATGGCCGCCTGAAAGCATGGGTAATAAAGCGAATCGTTCCACAGGGATATGTAATCAACCTACTCCTACGAAACGTAGTCTATAACGATGTTCAGAGACTCTGGGCGTGTGAAGGTGTAGACGTAGTCGACTTTACGGACGATATCCTCATCATAGTCCTGAGAAAGGGTGTGAAGAAAACTAAAGCCGCCGCCAAGGCGCCAAGGCCTGGAGCGAATCCGAACTTTAGCAGAAGGCAGTGATGGGAGCAGCTCGTACGCTATCTTCTCGCTTTCAGCTGATGGTCGAAATGGCCCTCTGAATATGTATTTTCTCAGTGAAATCAAACGGGAAGCATAAAAACAATTGTCATCAATAAATTGGTAAAAAAAACTAAGGAAAAATTGATAACTTTGAATTAATGTTGATAAACTTGAATGAACTTGAATAGATTTGGATGACATCGAATGTTCGTTTACTTCAGCATACAGGAGAATGAAAACAATTATCATCAATAAATCGGTATAAAAAAAACTAAGGAGAAATTGATGACCTTGGAATAATGTTGATAACCATGAATGACCTTGAATATAATGGGATGACCTCAAATGTTCGTTGGCTCCTTTAACATACAGAAGAATGAAAACAATTGTCATCAAAAAAATCCGTATAAAAAACTAAGGAGATATTGATGACCTTGAAATAACGTTGATAACCGTGAATGACCTTGAATAGAATTGGGTGACCTCGAATGTTCGTTTACTTGAATAGCCGATGAATGATTGTCAACGTTATTAAATCATTGTATGATCTTAAAAGATCTAAAATAACGTTCATTGATGTAGGATAAGGGCGCCATTTTGTATTAACTGATTTGTTGTTGAATTTAAAAAAGTATACTACCTCTAAAATGATTCAGTTTGGTTGATGAGCTTAAAAAATTGGCGAGTGTTAATGACAATAAATGTCCTTTATTCAGAGGATTTAAATTCACCTAATTGATGAAGATGATCTTTAATTGATTTAACCTTGAATGTTCGTTGAATAAATCAATCATTAAATTTTAGATGACCTTAATGATTGTAAAATTATTTAAAACAATCGTTAGGGATCTTAAACAACATAAAATGATAGATTTATGCCTTTAAATGGTTCAGGAAACTAGATTTATTAATTTATGACCTTGAATTATATTTAAAATAACGTTTTGGTGACCTTGAGATCATTGGGTGGAGGTCAATGATCTATATTTTTTGGATGACTTTTAATTTGCGGGTATTAATGACTCCAAATGACCTTGAATCAGCTCGCTAACATAATAAGAGTCGAGAAATATAATTAACTAGAGATGATTAAATGAGGTAAGTTAATAATATAATAATATTTATGTGTGGTATAACACAGATATTTTATACTTTTGAGGTATATAATATAACAGAATGTATGAGTAAAGTGTTAAAGGGGCTGATGAAAATTTAGTAAAGGAGGGGCATTTTGCGGTGATTTTGTAGCACATTTTAAAATCCCACCGTGGCGACTGCGGCGGTGGGCGCTTCTTCCGCTTTCGCCCGGATCAATAAATTGCGGGGGCAAATATTTACGTCTGGTGAATTAGAGGAGCCGCAAAAAGAGTACCCTTTCGTGTCGCGGAATTCCCCCGGGGGTGGCCTTTTAAAAATCCCCGGACGCCTCTGTGCGACCGCCGATTTCCTCCTCGTCCTCCTCCACATTCAACCCCTTCAAATATTTATTAATCCCCGGGCCCAACCTGTTGTCCACAAATGAGGGATTAAACAACCAACTCGGCGGGCAATATCTGAATCGATACGGAGGGCACGCACTGCGGATAATTTCGTATCATCAATCATGCAAATCTTAGTGGAGACACAGCACTTCTTAGTCCATCACGGGGCCATCCATCTCTGTCCGTTTTCCGGGAAACGGGGTGGCCTCGATTAATCGCACCGACTGACCGCGCAAAAACCCATAATTATCCTCTCGAAACAATAACTAATTGCAATTTGTCATAAACGGTTTCCTGCATTCACGCATCATCAGTGATGGATCAGCGAAGGGCCACCTGACCGTTGAACCGGGGGGGGGGCGCGCGCGCGCCGTTACCCTTCATCATTGCAAATTACCTACAATAAAGCGAGAGCCCTTTACGATTTCCTATGCGGAGGAATTTTATCGTCGGGATTTCTGTTTTCGATTCGATTGAGGCATTTTTCCTGGCGTAGGTGGGGCGGTTGTTTAAGGGGTGAGGAGAAGATAGCGGGCTAGAGATCCTCGGGCCCGGAAAAATGCTCGCGGCATTAAATTCGAATATTCAAATTAGCGTCGGTTTGGCGCAATTGCTCCGGAAAAGTGGCTGGCGAGGGGGTGGGGTCATGTTTTGGCGATTACGACCCTCCGCCCGGAACAGCGCAACGCTCTTTTGTGACTTTTGGTGAGCCAAATGTAACATTTAAATGCATTGCCGGCCGCCGGTGCCCTCTCACACCCTACGCCACTGTCGGGATGCCAGAGAATTAGTCGTCGCGACGTAATTAACATCCTACGAATTTGTAACGATTATAATGACGACAATTAGACATGATCGTTCCAAAGGACAACATTTAAGTAGTACATTAAGAACTAGTTGCCAAAGTGTTACTGGCCTCATTAAAATGCAAATGGCTTACGTTAAATTATTAATCACGTATTAAATAGTAAGCATTTATACATGTTATAATATTTGCCTCAAGAGAAAAATTACGTTTAGTAGTTTAAAGATTACTTACATCAATTTAAAAATATATTGCTTATCATGTCCATACATATGGCTTTTACAAATTTCTAGTTCATCAGGGATTCATGATGTGTATGACGAGAATATGAGTGGACCGAGGATTGTACCTTGCGGAACACCTCGCTTAATATCAAGTAAGCTTGAGGCATTTACATTATAATACATGGAATACGATCTTGAAGATAGTTAACGATTAAAAAGATTGCAGAATGCTCTAAACGCAAACATGTATTAATTAAAATAAGAGTTTGATGATTTGCAGTATGAAAATCTTTTGAGTAGTCTAAGACGTTACATTGCCCTTATCAGTAGGGGTTAAAATGTCATCGGTAACACTAAGCAAAACTGCCTTACAGCTGCAGCCACTTTTAAATCCTGATTATTCGGGGAAAATATTTTTTCAGTGGATAAAATTAAATCCAAGAATATCTTTAAAATCATCTAATAATAATTCAAAACAATCTATAATTCATGGTTATTTAAGGTCATTCAAGTCATTCATAAATTATTTAAGGTCATCTTATGATAATTCATCTTAAAGGTCATTATTAAAGATGACCTTGAGCGATCTTACTTTTCAAAATCACTTAATATTATAAAATTATTACTCAAGGTCATCTAATAGCTAATTATTATCATTTAATTATTACCATTCAACGATCATTCAATGTTATTTAAGGTAATTCGACATTAATCAAGATTATCCAGTGGTAATACCATTTAGAGTCATCGAGTAGTCAAAGCATTTAGAATGATCTAACCAAAATTTTAGATAACAAAACCGTCAATTAAAGTCATTTGTTCCATTTTTTTTATAAATGCTGCTGGAATTGAATAAATAAAAATACAATACACTACAATTACTTTTAAATGCAATTAAATTACATTCAACGAACATTCAAGATCATTTTAGGTCATTCGACAATATTTAAGATTATCTAGCAATATTTCAAAATAATTTATCGGTAATTAATAGTTATTTAAGGTCATTTAAAATTATTGAAGGTCGTCCAATAATATGTATGATCATTCATGAGGTCATTCAAGATGCAAGGATCAATTAAGATCTTTCAATAACCATTGTAAATTATTTGTGATCATCCTCCTATCCTACAAGGTCATCAAAAACTATTCATGAATTTTTTATTAATACTTATAAAATTACATCTAAATCTCATAAAAAATATTATATAAGGTCATATTCAAGGTTATTCAAGATATTTTAACTGTAATTCAAAATAGTCTATCCATTATTCAACGTTATTTAAAGTTATAAAAATTGTTTAAGTTAATCTTACAAACATTCACGATCACTGAAAGAACATTCAAGATTATCAAATGGTCGTTTAAGATCACTTAAGGTCATCTAATAATAATTGGTAGGTATTTGTGATCATTTGACGATTCTTTAAGATCATTGAACGGTCTTTTATAATTTTTACGAAGACTGCTGAAATCACTTTTAAATATTACAAAATATCATTAAATCATAAGGATTGTGGTGACCGTTACTACGTGGTAATTCATGATAAACACTTAACTAACGCACTTACTATGTTTTAACCACTAAAAATTATGTAATATATATAGCTAATTATTATACATATATTACAAAAACGCACGACTTAAGTTTCGACGGTTTAATGTCATTATCAAGTGAAGCAAATTAATGAAGGAGTTCTATTTATACTAATGGGTGGTGGTTTGGGGGTAATTATTGTCGGGTAGGTAAAAGAAGGGGATTACGCATCGTTAACGGATTATAGGTTTTTGAAAAGTGGCGTGTACATTAAATCTGTTTGCTCGTTAAGCAGATTAACGTGAGGATTATTACTTTCTTTGAAAATTTCGGCAGATTCGAGGAGATTAAGCTTTGTACCTTTGGTACAGTGATGTAAAATTTTTAGATTTTGGATTTTGGGGAATTCATGTTTACATTCTAAAGAATGGTTTGAAAAAGTGCTACTGTTTTGATTTAACCTATACGCTCTGAAATGTTCGGAAAATCTAGTTTCGAAGCTGCGACCTGTTTGACCTATATAAGTAGAGTTGCATTCGGGACACGAAATTTTATAAACACCTGATTTTTTTAGGGAATTGATTTTATCTTTTGCGTTAAATAATATATTGGACAATTTACCGCTGGCTCTAAATGCAATTCGATGATTATGTTTTTGAAAGATATGAGCAATTTTCTCGGTAGTTTTACCGTGATAGGTGAGTGTAATGAATGATTGTGTATTGGAGTCTGGGATTTTTGGATAGATATGGGTTCTTATGTTTTGGTATCGCTTTTTATTGATTAGATTTTGAATTAGGCTAATCGGGTATCCATTGTTACTTTTTAGACCTTACATTGATCCACAGTGATAAACAAAAATTGAATTTAA